>CM065732.1:71123031-71158031 GCA_033310375.1 Conus canariensis
ATAAAGAAAAAGGTAAAAGTAAATCCCAAGTGCACATAACTTCAGTTCTACATCAAGATTTGAAAAAGAAAACGAAGCTGTTACACTGCGACAAAAAGGACTCTAAACTACTCAATACAAAAGCTATAAACAGCTTTTTAAATCGATGTCTGACAAATTTAAAAGCAACAAACTGCAACGTATGAAAACATCGTTTTCAATCATGTTTAAAACCTAAAGGTTTTGTCTTTCAGTAAAGAACAGAAAATGCCACTCTGCAATGAACAATGTCTTTCTATGACAAAGTGACCAAAAAATGTTCATGTCATGTGAACATTTTGTTGAGCACTTGACAAATGAACTGCATCCTAGGAGAATCATACTCTCAAAACATCAAGATCAATCCAGTAAACATTCGTTCAGTGGATTACAAAAGGTTCACATGAAAATCTGCATACGTAAACCATCGATCAATAGCTTTTAAGATCTGTTTGAATTTCATACTCTGAAAAGTTAGTATTCCTTTTTTTTTCAGTTTGATTTTCTTTTCTTTCTATGATATCCATGAGTGCATTTATTGTTTAACTGTGTACATGTTTACTGGTAGGCCCTGCAAGCACATACATCAAGCAAATCAATGTGAAACGAAAGCAGCACATGACACAATATAAAAACATGTATGGCATTCAAATGAACAAGCCAGTCGGATATACGGAAATGCACCATAATATGTACATTCTACACAAGATATACTGATACATACTTCATTTACACAATACACAATATACTCTGATACATGTGGTAAGAAAAATATTCAGACGTTTGCCTTTCGACAGTTTTTGATTGAGGTGAAGTGGAGATCAAATCCTACTTATTGTCAGCTCTTTGTCTGTTTGCAATGTAGAAAGAAACTCGTGGAGAGCGTGGCAGCAGAGAGTCCTCAGAAGAGAAGCCCCCTTCAAGCAAGTGTTTCGGCCCTTATCTCCTGACACTCTAGGGGGTTGGGCCACACCCGGTTCATGACTCCGGATGTCCCTCTGCTGCCCCCTTTTTTTTTTTTTTTTTTTCCCCATCTTGGGACGAGCCATGGCTGGGATTCGAACCCATGACCCTCTGGACATGCTCATTTTCCACTTAATGACTCGCGCTTTAACCACTGAGCCACAGAAAAAAAAAACTGCAGTGATCTATGCAGACCTGGTATGGTACACATAGGCTTGTTGACAGTGATCTATGCAGACCTGCTATGGTAAACATAGGCCTGTTGACAGTGATCTATGCAGACCTGCTATGGTACATATAGGCCTGTTGACAGTATTTGGATGGAACTTGAGTTGACTGCTTTCTGTTTGTTTTGTTTTTCGTTTTGCTTGTAGGCTTAATGTTGCGACTACAGTTTCTCTTTGTTCTTGCTTCACATCAGAAGAAAGACTTCTGTCAGAGAGGGAAAAAGATGGGCGTGGGAGGATATGTGGGGGACAAGGAAATGGGGACAGTGGAGAAAACAGGCTTAACAAGGAAAGGCAGGGGAAGTAATTTGTAAGCTACAAAAAAAAAAAAAAAAAAAAAAAGGGATCGTCATAACATTATGAGCCAAGGGGAAGTTATTCCACGGGCGCGCGCGTCATGTCTTGTCGTCTGCACAACCGGAAATGAGGGCGGTGTCATCTCAGCCCTGCGCGCCCTGAGCGGAGAACTTGCCCATGAAGATCCAGGCCTTGGTCAGGTTGTCCCGGATGGCATAGATGAAGGGGTGGTCGGCCCGCACGGTGACAGACGGATTTGGAAAGAAAGACCGGAGAGAAATGACCACTGCCGTGGATGCCGCTGCCTCTGTGCCTTCCTCCGACACTTCGATCACCGCCTGAACGAGAGACAAGAGAGTAACAGTGGTCATCATCAAACGTGTGTGTGTGCGTGTATGTATGTGTGTGTGTGTGTGTGTGTGTGTGTGTGTGTGTGTGTGTGTGTGTGTGTGTGCAATGTTAAAGAAACATACTTCCACACATGAAGGACTCTATTCTCAGTAGTGGCCTGAAAGCCAAAGAAGTACCTGCAGCACAGGATCTACATTGGGAAATGTAAGTTGTGAAGGTTAGTTTGGTTCCACTTCCACCAAATTCAACTGTGACTCTACTCTGATGCTTACCAAAATTACCTGTTTCGTAATACCTTTGTCTCTGACGCACAAAACACTTCGCACACTATTTAACATACATACACATGTACATGGGCACGCACTGACAGGCATGTACTCTGGGATGCCATTTGCCCTCAAAATACTTGACATCGTTAATTGATGATTTAGAATTAAATAAATGTCATTTATAATCGTGTAGGCATTTAACGTTCTATTCAGCCATCATAATTAGCCTACACTGCACTTAAAAAAATTAAATGATTTACTTCTGTATATAACTCACTATACACATGTCACGATTTCTTCATGTTTGAAAAGCATTATTTACACATAATGTGTAATATATAGATCATGTAGATATCACCTGTCGTTTAGAATAACGCTTATGTAACTCTAAACCATGATGATATTATGCTGATTTGGACAAATCATGATGATAGTATGCTGATGTGGACAAATGGAATGCACTTCCTGATTCATGTCCCCCTCATGGCCCAAACAGCGCCCTCTGTTGCTCACCTGGTGGATGACGTCAGTGATCTTCAATTCCGCGGTGCTAGAGATGCCGCCGAACTTGGCCCGGTCAGTGAAGGGCAGCCTCATGCCCATGTCGATCAGCACCCTCTGCAACGACCCAAGGTCACGGCTTAGCAAGGTCACTGTCCGAGGACACGTGCAGCCCGCCAACAGGACCGGATGGGAGAGAGGGAGGGGGGGGGGGGGGGGGGGGGGGGGTCCGAAACCGTCTCTGCCCCAAAGATTTTATAACAGTGATGATGATGACGATGACGATGATGATGATGATGATGATGGTGATAGTATGATGATCATGTGGATGATGATGATGACGACGAAAACGACGACGACGATGATGATGACGATGATGATGATGATGATGATGATGAAGTCGACGACGACGACGACTACAACGACAACGACGACGACGAGGAGAGATGATGATGATGATGATGATGATGATGATGAAGACGACGACGACGACTACAACGACGATGACGAGGATGATGATGATGATGATGGTATGATGATAATGTGGATGATGTCGACGACGACAACGACGACGACGACGACGATGACGATGACGACGATGATGATGATGATGATGATGATAATGGTGATGATGATGATGATGTGGGGACTAATACAACGTTCCCCACTCTGTGAATAAGCTCACCTCGCTTTACAATGGACATGTGAAAGTTGAAGCTGAATAAATGGATTTCATGACATTATATGCACAACACACAAATACTTAAGTATGAAAAAAGAAGCAAAATAACATTTATAGTGATCAATGT
Source organism: Conus canariensis (assembly GCA_033310375.1). Taxonomy (NCBI): domain Eukaryota; kingdom Metazoa; phylum Mollusca; class Gastropoda; order Neogastropoda; family Conidae; genus Conus; species Conus canariensis. Next base: position 71,126,467 of record CM065732.1, read on the forward strand.
TAATCAATGATAATCAATGTTTTGTGTACACGCATGAAACATAATTTCATAGAAATACGGTGACAAATCTTCAATTACATTTACATTTTCTCAGAAATTGATCACTGCTGATCAATGCTTTGTACACGGTTTGAGGATATTTTATGCAAATATTATCACACATTTGCAACTAAATGTACATTGCATGCAGATAGAATCATTTAATACAGGTTCTGCCCGGCCAAAGAGCAAATGTAAATAAATATCTACCAAAGCAGAGAACTCGTGTATGCCATCATCAATTCTCGGTGCATATTTCCGGCCTCCCCACCCCTCGACCCCTGTCCTACATTCACACTCAGAAATGCCTCGTTTCAGCACAGTGACGGTGGTCCCTGTCCTACAATCACACTCAGAAATGCCCTGTTTCAGCACAGCATTGGTGGTTCCCTGTCCTACAATCACACTCAGAAATGCCCTGTTTCAGCACAGCATTGGTGGTCCTCTGTCCTACAATCACACTCAGAAATGCTCTGTTTCAGCACAGCATTGGTGGTCCCCTGTCCTACAATCACACTCAGAAATGCCCTGTTTCAGCACAGCATTGGTGGACCCCTGTCCTACAATCACACTCAGAAATGCCCTGTTTCAGCACAGCATTGGTGGTCCCCTGTCCTACAATCACACTCAGAAATGCTCTGTTTCAGCACAGTGACGGTGGTCCCTGTCCTACAATCACACTCAGAAATGCCCTGTTTCAGCACAGTGACGGTGGTCCCCTGTCCTACAATCACACTCAGAAATGCCCTGTTTCAGCACAGGATTGGTGGTCCCCTGTCCTACAATCACACTCAGAAATGTCCTGTTCCAGCACAGCATTGATGGTCCCCTGTCCTACAATCACACTCAGAAATGCCCTGTTTCAGCATAGCAATGGTGGTCCCCTGTCCTACAATCACACTCAGAAATGCCCTGTTTGAGCACAGCATTGGTGGTCCCCTGTCCTACAATCACACTCAGAAATGCTCTGTTTCAGCACAGCATTGGTGGTCCCCTGTCCTACAATCACACTCAGATATGCCCTGTTTGAGCACAGCACTGGTGGTCCCTGTCCTACAATCACACTCAGAAATGCCCTGTTTGAGCACAGCATTGGTGGTCCCTGTCCTACAATCACACTCAGAAATGCCTTGTTTCAGCACAGCAATGGTGGTCCCTGTCCTACAATCACACTCAGAAGGAGTGGCTTCCCTTGCATGGCTACCGGCAAGAAGCATCTCAGCGAAGCTCTGACCACTTTGCTTTCCTTTTGCTTGAAAATATGTCGCAATGCCGGTCATAGAACTTCCAACGTGTCTTGAGTGTATGCTCAACGCTTTGTTGCAAGAACTGCTTTTATCCTCATTCAAAATTGAAGGCAGGGGAGCACAGAGTGTATGCTCAACGATTTGTTGCAAGAACTGTTTTCATCCTCATTCAAAATTGAAGGCAGGGGAGCACAGACTGTCGTCGTGCTGAATTTAAAACAGCCGCCAACTCAACCCGCCGCCCCACACACTCGCCAGGAGAGCACTGTCGACTTTTGCCGAAAATGTCCGTCGCAGATATCCAGGAGACGGATCGAGGAACAGATTACAACAGGAGGCAGCAAGTTCTTCCTCATCTCCCTCTGGTCTGTTCCTCCCGACTCCCCCAAGCTTGTTTTACGACACGGGAAATAACAATGTGTTGGGCATCTTTCATGACGGCAGTTGTGCCTGTGTTGAGAGCTGTACGACTCAAACAGATAGAGATCAACAGTACTGTCCATCGCCTGACGCTGCACGTGACATAAACCCTCAGTTAGTGAAAGTGTGTGATGATTGTGGTCATTCAGAAACTGCGTCAGAGGATAATATAATAACATTAGAAAACAGTCAGTTACACAGGGGGAGCATGACGACAGCCTGACCTTCCATCCACGGGAAACTGATGCGGAGAACAAGAACAGGAACAACAGTACAACAGATGTTCGTGAATCAGCTGACCCTACACAATTGACTGTATGTGACCTATATAACGCAATAACGAAGTGTTTTGAGGATACCTCAAGAAGAATGGACAGCCTCATCAACACTATCAGACCAGAGAAAAAAGAATGGACAGCCTCATCAACACTATCAGACCAGAGAAAAAAGAATGGACAGCCTCATCAACACTATTAGACCAGAGAAAAAGAATGGACAGCCTCATCAACACTATCAGACCAGAGAAAAAGAATGGACAGCCTCATCAACACTATCAGACCAGAGAAAAAAGAATGGACAGCCTCATCAACACTATCAGACCAGAGAAAAAAAGAATGGACAGCCTCATCAACACAATCAGACCAGAGAAAAAAAAGAATGGACAGCCTCATCAACACTATCAGACCAGAGAAAAAAAAGAATGGACAGCCTCATCAACACAATCAGACCAGAGAAAAAAGAATGGACAGCCTCATCAACACTATCAGACCAGAGAAAAAAGACAGATGTGACACGAGTGCTGGTTGCCATGGAAATCTTCCTTTAGAAGAACCTACTATCACGAACTTTCTTACTGCTGTTCTGACACCAATGTGGCTGGAAAGGAAATCTTGTTTAAAAGATGACTTAATCACAATGCAGTCATCATTTAGATTTTATGATCAATGTTCTTGTTATAAAGGAATGCTTGGTATCCATGTAATGTAAACTATAAAGTTTATTATCATTATTCGAACTTAAGTTCATGGCACAGAAACTTATGTAGACCAGTAACTGCAAAGCTATTCTTCCTGTGCTTTAACAGACTGGTCATGAAATTAACCGTATTTCCTTGATGTGGCTTCCATGTCATGACGACCTAACATGTTTGGATTTGATTGTATCTGTTTGTATTTTGTTCCATCAGTCCCCCCCCCCCCCCCCCCCCCCCCCCCCCCCCCCCCCCCGCTCTCATTGTCCGCCGGTGAATGGGCACAAAGCCTAACATATTAAATCTTTTGTATTCGTAAAAACAAACAATCACACTCAGAAATGCCCTGTTTCAGCACAGTGATGGTGGACCCCTGTCCTACAATCACACTTAGAAATGCCCTGTTTCAGCACAGCATTGGTGGTCCCTGTCCTACAATCACACTCAGAAATGTTTCAGCACAGTGATGATGGTCCCTGTCCTACAATCTCACTCAGAAATGCCCTGTGTCCTGCAATCACACTCAGAAATGCCCTGTTTCAGCACAGCGTTGGTGGTCCCCTGTCCTACAATCTCACTCAGAAATGCCCTGTGTCCTATAATCACACTCAGAAATGCCCTGTTTCAGCACAGCGTTGGTGGTCCCTGTCCTACAATCACACTCAGAAATGCCCTGTTTCAGCACAGCATTGGTGGTCCCTGTCCTACAATCACACTCAGAAATGCCCTGTTTCAGCACAGCATTGGTGGTCCCCTGTCCTACAATCACACTCAGAAATGCCCTGTTTCAGCACTACGTTGGTGGTTCCTGTCCTACAATCACACTCAGAAATGCCCTGTTTGAGCACAGCGTTGGTGGTCCCTGTCCTACAATCACACTCAGAAATGCCCTGTTTCAGCACAGCATTGGTGGTACCACCTGATCCCTACAAATCACACTCCAGAAATGCCCTGTTTTCAGCACTAGCCGTTGGGTGGTTCCCTGTCCTACAATCACACTCAGAAATGCCCTGTTTCAGCACAGCATTGGTGGTCCCTGTCCTACAATCACACTCAGAAATGCCCTGTTTCAGCACAGCATTGGTGGTTCCCTGTCCTACAATCACACTCAGAAATGCCCTGTTTCAGCACTACGTTGGTGGTCCCCTGTCCTACAATCCATCAAATGCCCTGTTGAGCACAGCGTTGGTGGTCCCTGTCCTACATCACACTCAGAAATGCCCTGTTTCACACACTGTACGATTGAAGTGTTCCAAATGTCCTACAATCACTACAATCAACTCAGAAATGCCCTGTTTGAGCACACAGCAAAATTGGTGGTCCCTGTCCTACAATCACACATCAAAATGCCCTGTTGAGCACACGTACAATCCACAGATGCTGTTTCAGCACAAGTGTCCTGTCTACAATACACCAGAAATTGCCTGTTTGAGCACAACGTAATCCCCAGTCCAAAAATCAGCAAGTGGTGTCAGTGTACCCGTTCTGTTCAATACAGCAGGACATCACTCATATCCAGTCTAAAACAACATAACAAACAATGACCAGTGTGTGTGAGCAATCACAGTACAAAAATTGCACAGTGCTGTACAACGCCATCCACACAGTACAAAATTGCACAGTGCTGTACAACGCCTAAACACAGTACAAAAATTGCACAGTGCTGTACAACGCCTAAACACAGTACAAAAATTGCAGTGGTGTGCAACGCCTAAACACAGTTAAAAAATTGCACAGTGCTGTACAACGCCTAAACACAGTACAAAAATTGCACAGTGCTGTACAACGCCTAAACACAGTACAAAAATTGCACAGTGCTGTCACGCCTAAACACAGTACAAAATTGCAGTGTGTGCAACGCCTAAACACAGTTAAAAAATTGCACAGTGCTGTACAACGCCATCCACACAGTACAAAAATTGCACAGTGCTGTACAACGCCATCCACACAGTACAAAAATTGCACAGTGCTGTATAACGCCATCTACACAGTACAAAATTGCACAGTGCTTACACGCCATCTACACAGTACAAAATTGCACAGTGCTGTACACGCCATCATACAGTACAAAAATGCACAGTGCTGTAAACGCCATCCAAATAGTCATTCCGTTTGCTACCCTCCCTCCTCCTCACCACCTTCGCCCCCACTCTTCTCCCCTTCCCACACCCACACATTCCATCCCCCCCCCCCCCCCTACTCCCCGCCCCCCCCCCCACTGACCTTCAGGCTGAACTTGGTCTCCGTCCTGAACTTTGGGAGGAACAGCTCCACCTGCATGGCCCTCATGTTCTGCACGTTAGCGTTGAGTGACGCCACACTCAGGCTGGCTTCCACCTCACTGATCGTGTTGCGCGTCACAGGCAGGATGACGTACATGGAGAAGCGACCATCTTGGTAGGGCAGCTCCACGATGTGGGAGGACAGGTCGTCTGCACGGGTGTAGCTGTGGACAGGAGGAGGGGAGAGGATGGCGGGGCCATAGCCGTTATCTTCCGCAGTCCTACATTGTCTTTCTATCCTTAATTATTACACAAGAGGAAGGCAGAATGTGGCCGGGCCATACCCGTTATCTTCCCCATTCCTACATTGTCTTTCTATCCTTAATTATTACACAAGAGGAAGCAGAAGGTGGACCGGGCATAGCCGTTATCTTCCCCATTCCTACATTGTCTTTCTATCCTTAATTATTACACAGAGGAAGGCAGAAGGTGGCCGGGCCATAGCCGTTATCTTCCCATTCCTACATTGTCTTTCTATCCTTAATTATTACACAAGAGGAAGGCAGAAGGTGGCCGGGCCATAGCGAAATGACCTTAGCCCTTTCTTACCGACCCCCCCCCCCCCCCCCCCTCTGCCCGATTAATTGTGTACTGTTTTCCCAAAGAACTCACAAAATTAAACTTTGATAGTTTGCATAACAAAATGCGTTGAGTTTACTGGAGTTTAAAGGCCAGCTGCTTTTAAAAACTCCCTGGATAACTTTATTATGATAATATCTTTCTGTCTAAAAGAAAGGTCAGTTAGGTGAATATAGACCATCCTGCGTGTTTATTTGGCATTTACAGAATACGAATCATGTGTGTTACAAGTCATTTCTCTATAATCTCTGACAGAAAGGAAACCTGTTGGAACGCTCAGGGCCAGGAGAATGGACACTGGGTCTCCGTTCACTTCATGTCTGAGTCCCATCTCTCCAGGTCTGCCAAAATCTCTCTCTCTCTCTCTCTCTCTCTCTCTCTCTCTCTCTCTCTCTCCTCCTCTTCTCCTCTCCGTAACTACCACTCTCTCTTCCCCACCCCTCCTCCGACCTCTCTGTGCTTTTGTTTGTTTGTTCATTCATTTGTTGTTGTTTTTTATTTCCTTCTATTTGACTACCCACCCTGTCATTATTACGTTTATGAACAGTCTGCTTGTCATCGTAGAATTAGATTACAGTGTTGCTATGTTAAATTGTCAGTATAAATGCTGTGTGTTGAAATAATGTATGCATGATAAGGACAGATTGTAAGACTTGGCTTTGGCCTGAAATCTTCATCCTTGATTATTAAAGATCAATCAGTAAATTCTCTCTCTCTCTCTCTCTCTCTCTCTCTCTCTCTCTCTCTCTCTCTCTCTCTCGAACAGGAGACATATCTGTACTTGTAGATTGCAGTTCGCGTCATCATGTCCACCATGGTGGTTGAGCCGTCATCTCGGTGGAAGGTCTGTTGTGACGTGGACGACGGGTTGAACGTGTCTTTCCACACTCCTGGCAACAGTGGTTAAAAGAAAAAGAGAAAGATCTGACAGGCTCTGAAACACTCTGTTGATTAAAAGAGAAAGATCGACAGGCTCTGAAACACTCTGTTGATTAAAAGAAAAAGAAAAAGATCTGACAGGCTGTGAAACACTCTGTTGATGAAAAGAAAAAGAGAAAGATGTGACAGGCTGTGAAATACTCCGTTGATGAAAAGAAAAAGAGACAGATCTGACAGGCTGTGAAACACTCCGTTGATTAAAAGAAAAAGAGAAAGATGTGACAGGCTGTGAAACACTCCGTTGATGAAAAAAAAAAGAGAAAGATGTGACAGGCTGTGAAACACTCCGTTGATTAAAAGAAAAAGAGAAAGATGTGACAGGCTGTGAAACACTCCGTTGATTGCCCTTTGACCCCTGTGAGGGCATGGAGATGGCAATGTTTCCACAGATGAAACACAAGAAGCAGGATTAAACAAAAGAAACAAAATCAAAGCTGAACATGATTAAACACGTTTTAAATCAAAGCTGAACATGATTAAACACGTTTTAAATCAAAGATGAACATGATTAAACACGTTTTAAATCAAAGCTGAACATGATTAAACACGTTTTAAATCAAAGCTGAACATGATTAAACACGTTTTAAATCAAAGCTGAACATGATTAAACACGTTTTAAATCAAAGATGAACATGATTAAACACGTTTTAAATCAAAGATGAACATGATTAAACACGTTTTAAATCAAAGATGAACATGATTAAACACATTTTAAATCAAAGATGAACAGACTTCAATGATGTAAACACTTTGTGTTCAGTAAATTAAATTTGGTCGAGTTAAAACATTTCAAAGAAAACAATCGGATATACCCCACCCCCACCCCTGAAAAAAACAACAACAACCAAACAGAACCAAACCAAAGAAACAGAACCAAACTAAACCAAACCAAACAAAACGAAAACAAACAAAAAACAAAACAAAACAAAAAACCCAATGGTTTTCCTGAGAACGACAGGCGGAAGTTTGGCAGCCCATCATATTTGGACTTTCCGTGTTAATGTGACATTCATTTCCTACGATATTCATGCAACAGTTTGTACATGTATATATCCTCTGTATAAATGTCACATTTTTTCCTCATTCAAGGAGCGAGCTGTAACTACGCCATTGGAATCTGATAAGGGAATAAACGTGAATACTAGGAAAGAAATTCATGTACTATTCTCTGAAAAAAAAATCAATTCCTCAAAAGAAACACTTATAGAATTCTCTGAAAGTCTCCACTCAGTATTTAGACTGGCTTATTTTTTTTTAAAGGGGAGATTAAAACACAACCATATCAAGTGTCAATGAGTATTTTTCGGAGAAATCTACTATGGGGGTGTAGGCACAGAGCGTGATGGAGAGCATCTACAACTGAAAACATTTTGTTAAAGTTTTTTTTTTTTCTGTGTGATTCAGACACTCTAGAAATTTATTATACAACGTTTGCAAATAGGCATCAAAATGGCGTAAAAAACCTGTTTGACTGTAAATCCCATGAAGAACATGCAAAGAGTTATCAATAAAAACGTCAAAGAAGGCACACTGCTGAATCATGTTGGAGGGGAAAGGGTGAGGATGAAGGGGGTGGAGAGGGGGGCGGGGGAGGGGGGGGGGAGGGGGGGGGGGGCTCCAAAGGGAAAAAAAAAGAGAAAGACGAGGAGCTAAAGGGTGAGGTGTAACATTTCAGTACGATGATCCAGGTAAAGGGAAATAACTTTCTTCTTTACTGTAGCCAGGCCGTCCCCTGTTCTGTGTGTGTGTGTGTGTGTGTGTGTGTGTGTGTGTGTGTGTGTGTGTGTGTGTGTGTGTGTGTGCGTGCGTGCGCGCGTGCGTGCGTGCGTGCGTGCGTGTATGTGTGTGGCGATATTGAATTAAAACGCGAGGCACATGAGCAAACTTGAGTTCCACCACTATGTTATGTGAACGACACACCATTATACCAACACGGCAGGACAATGTTATAGAGGGGACGAGAAGAAATTTTAATGGCCAACAGGGCGGTGAGCGTGTCTGCGCGGCACTACCTCTGAAGTAGATGGCGTTCACGATGATCATGGCGGTGAACTGGTCGATGGTGCCTTGGCTCAGCAGGTTCTGGATCTTGTTCCGCGTCCTATCGGCCACCCAGGTGTTGATGACGGCCTCGGGGCCTCCCTCCGCTTGAAGGTCGAAAAAGTCAAATCTGTCCACAACAAAAATTACCACCAAACATGTAGAGGTGCGTGTGTGTGTGGGGAGGGGGGGGGGGGGGGGTGGGTGTGTGTGTGTGTGTGTGTGTGTGTGTGTGTGTGTGTGGAGTGGGGGGTAGGGTGTGTGTGTGTGTGTGTGCGCGCGCGCGCGAGCGTGTATGTGTGTGTGTGTGTGTGTGTGTGTGTGTGTGTGTGTGTGTGTGTGTGTGTGTGTGTATGGAGTGGGGGGTTGTGTGTGTGTGTGTGTGTGTGTGTGTGTGTATGGAGTGGGGGGTTGTGTGTGTGTGTGTGTGTGTGTGTGTGTGTGTGTGTGTGTAGAGTAGGGTGTTGTGTGTGTGTGTGTGTGTGTGTGTGTGTGTGTGTGTGTGTCGGTGTGTCTGTGTGTGTCTCTGTGTGTGTGCGGAGTGGGGTAGGGGGTGTGTGTGTGTGTAGAGTGGGGTGTAGTGTGTTGTGTGTGTGTGTGTGTGTGTGTGTGTGTGTGTGTGTGTGTGTGTGTGCGGAGTGGGGGGTAGGGGTGTGTGTGTGTGTGTGTGTGTGTGTGTGTGTGTGTGTGTGTGTGTGTGTAGAGTAGGGGGTAGGGTGTGTGTGACTTTCTCTCTGTCTGTGGTGTGTGTGTGTGGTGGGGGGGGGGGGGGGGAGGAAAGAAAGTGGGAGGCAGAAAGAAAGAACAGAAGGCAAAGGTGGAAAGAGGAGACTGAGACGGATGGAGGAATGGGAATTGACAGGTTCATTTTCTTCTGTGCTTTTATTCGTCACACACACACACACACACACACACACACACACACACACACACACACACACACACACACACACACAGAGTCCTACATTTAAACCAAAATGCAATGATGCGATCGGTCCATCAAGCGCTTGTAATATTCTCTTCCTTTTTTCCTATTCTGTTGATGCTTTGGGGAAAAAAATTACATATTTTCTTGAATTCTCACTCCGGTCCTACATGTTATCTCCACTTCCATTTGAAAGCACAGTGACTCACGCTGCTGTGTACATATTCTGCACGGTGACTCACGCTGCTTTGTACATAATCTGCACAGTGACTCACGCTGCTTTGTACATAATCTGCATAGTGACTCACGCTGCTTTGTACATATTCTGCACATTGACTCACGCTGCTCTGTACATATTCTGCACAGTGACTCGCACTGCTTTGTACACATTCTGCACGGTGACTCACGCTGCTGTGTACCTATTCTGCACAGTGACTCACACTGCTTTGTACACATTCTGCACATTGACTCACGCTGCTGTGTACATATTCTGCACATTGACTCACGCTGCTTTGTACATATCCTGCAGTCCCGATCTGAAGGCTTCCTCCACGGGCAAGTTGGGTCTGACGTAGACAGCGTTGGCCACGTTCAGTGTCACGTTGCCCGAGTTGGTCAGGCTGTTAACCAGGGCGGCGTAGGCCGTGTGAGCTTTGTTGTTCCTCAGGCGTTTCAGCCCCAGCACCTTCATCATCTGTTTAGCTGTCCTCAACCGGGCACCTGTCAGTTGTTGAAGGATTGAAGTAGACTCTCTCTCTCTCTCTCTCTCTCTCTCTCTCTCTCTCTCTCTCTCTCTCTCCTCAGCATGTATTTGCATATCTGTTACCCTTGGAAATAAAGATTATCATCATCATCGTCGTCATCATCATCATCATCATCATCATCATCATCTCTCTCTCTCTCTCTCTCTCTCTCTCTCTCTCTCTCTCTCTCTCTCTCTCTCTCTCTCTCTCTCTGCCTGCCTCACTCTCTCTTCTCTCTCTGCCCGCCTCTCTCTCGGTGCGTCTCTGTCTCTGCCTCTCTCTGTCTCTCTGTCTCTCTGTCTCTCTGTCTCTCTCTCTCTCTCTCTAGACATGTTATGTTCAAATAGTCGCCTCACTTACCCGATCTCTCTGTCCACTGTAACTCAGCGCCAACACTGTACTTCACTCACCTCACCCATCTCTCTGTCCCACCCACCTCTCGTCTACCATCTCTCTGTCACGTCCATCAACCGCACACTGTCATCTGTTCACGATTACATCAACCTCCTCTCTCTGTCTCACCCATCTCTGTCTCACCCCATCTCTCTGTCCCTCCAACTCTCCTCACATGTCATTTCCATCAACCTCACCCATCTCTCTGTATACAAGCCATTCTCTGTCTCACCATCTCTCTGTCCATCAATCACCCCAACACTCATCTTCACATCACACCTCACCCATCCTCTGTCTCACCCATCTCTCTGTCTCACCCCATCTCTCTGTCCACTCCACTCCCCAACACTGTCATCTTCACATCACACCTCACCCCATCTCTCTGTCTCACCATCTCTCTGTCTCACTCCATCTCTCTGTCCACTCTAACTCACCCCACCACTGTCATCTTCACATCACACCTCACCCCATCTCTCTGTCTCACCCCATCTCTCTGTCTCACCCATCTCTCTGTCCACTCCAACTCACCCAACACTGTCATCTTCACATCACACCTCACCCCATCTCTGTCTCACCCCATCTCTCTGTCTCACCCCATCTCTCTGTCCACTCTAACTCACCCCACCACTGTCATCTTCCATCACACCTCACCCCACCACTTCCTGTCTCACCCCATCTCTCTGTCTCACCCCATCTCTCTGTCTCACCCCATCTCTCTGTCCACTCCAACTCACCCCAACACTGTCATCTTCCCATCACACCTCACCCCATCTCTCTGTCTCACTCTGTCTCACCCCATCTCTCTGTCTCATCCCATCTCTCTGTCTCACCCCATCTCTCTGTCTACTCCAGCTCACCCCAATACTGGCATCTTCCCGTCACAACTCACCCCATCTCTAACCCCATCTCTCTGTCTCACCCCATCTCTCTGTCTCACCCCATCTCTCTGTCTACTCCAAGTCACCCCCAACATCTTCCCATCACAACTCACCCCATCTCTAACCCCATCTCTCCGTCTCACCCCATCTCTCTGTCTACTCCAACTCACCCCAACACTGTCATCTTCCCATCACAACTCACCCCATCTCTAACCCCATCTCTCTGTCTCACCCAATCTCTCTGTCTACCCCATCTCTCTGTCTCACCCATCTCTCTGTCCACTCAACTCACCCCAACACTGTAATCTTCCCATCACACCTCACCCCATCCCCTTCCTGTCTCACCCCACCTCTTCACCTTCCACCCCCCTCCATCACCGTCCCTATTACGTCCGAATTCCCCCCCCCCCCTCCCTCTGCTTTTGTCTTTTTCCTGTCTTTATCCCCACATCACTCCCACCTCTGTCATACCGTCCTCTCCTCATTCCTACCTCTGTCAACTTCTCTCCTCACTCCTACCTCTGTCACTTCTGTCACTTCTCTCCTCATTCCTACCTCGTCACTTCTTACCTCATTCCTACCTCTGTCACTTTCTCATCATTCCTACCTCTGTCACTTCTCTCCTCATTCCTACCTCTGTCACTTCTCTCATCCATTCCATTCACCTCTCACTTCTTCCTATTCTACCTCTTCCACTCTACTCATTCCTACCTCTGTCACTTCTTCCTCATTCCTACCTCTGTCACTTCTCTCCTCATTCCTACCTCTGTCACTTCTTACCTCATTCCTACCTCTGTCACTTCTCTCCTCATTCCTACCTCTGTCACTTCTCCTCATTCCTACCTCTGTCACTTCTCTCCTCATTCCTACCTCTGTCACTTCTTACCTCATTCCTACTCTGTCACTCTCTCTCATTCCTACCTCTGTCACTTCTTACCTCATTCCTACCTCTGTCACTTCTCTCCTCATTCCTACCTCTGTCACTTCTCTCCTCATTCCTACCTCTGTCACTTCTTACCTCATTCCTACCTCTGTCACTTCTCTCCTCATTCCTACCTCTCACTTCTTCCTCATTCCTACCTCTGTCACTTCTCTACCTCATTCCTACCTCTGTCACTTCTCTCATCATTCCTACCTCTGTCACTTCTCTCCTCATTCCTACCTCTGTCACTTCTTACCTCATTCCTACCTCTGTCACTTCTCTCCTCATTCCTACCTCTGTCACTTCTTACCTCATTCCTACCTCTGTCACTTCTCTCCTCATTCCTACCTCTGTCACTTCTCTCCTCATTCCTACCTCTGTCACCTTCTTACCTCATTCCTACCTCTGTCACTTCTCTCCTCATTCCTACCTCTGTCACTTCTCTCCTCATTCCTACCTCTCACTTCTTACCTCATTCCTACCTCTGTCACTTCTCTCATCATTCCTACCTCTGTCACCTTCTTACCTCATTCCTACCTCTGTCACCTTCTTACCTCAAACCCACCTTTGTGAACTTCCAATCTCTCCCGCCTCTCTGTCACTGCATCCCTACCCTCTCCCTCCCGCTTTCCTTCACCCTCCCACTTCACTCCCACTTCCATCTCCTTCCACACTCCCACCCCCCCCCCCACTCCCTCCACATTCTCACCCCCACCACCATCATCCCCCCATCATACACCCATCTTGCCCCACCTGCTTTATCCCCTCCTCCCTTCCCCCCTTCCTACCACCGACCTTCTCCGCTCTCCCCTGTCATCCACCCCATCCCACCCCACCCTCCCTCCGCACGTTGCCAGCAGTGTGGTGGTGTGGGTCTCACCCATGTAGGTCATGGTGAGGGCAGTGTGGATGCTGTGTGGGGAGAACACCAGCTCCTGGTGGCTGTCCTTCAGCTGATTGTACATGTCCATGGAGAACTGGCTGCTGGCCGCCGTCAGACGACTCACCAGCCTCATCTGCTGTCGCTCCCTCCGTCCTCCTCGGCCCCGGCCCCCGCGACCACCTCGTCGCCGCCCGCCACGCCGCCCTGCCGTGTGGTGTGAAAGGCTGGGTTAAAGGTCAATCTGGGACCATCGGTTATCACCCCTTGCCTAGGTACACAGCGCCCCCCTCCCCACCCGCCCCCCTCCCCCTCTTTTTGCGAATTCTAGCTCAGCAAACAATGCGACAAACAGAACAATATGGGACGCTGTGCGCTTCGGCCGAAGGGTCTTCAACAGATAACAAACAGACAATTAAATCCAGCTCTGACTAGCGGCCTGAAAGATGACTTAGTATATATGTACTGCTTGGCCGGGTCAGTAACATTTCCAAGCTTTTATCTCTCCTGAGCTGAAATCCTCCTTTTCATTTTATTCCAGAATGGAACAAAGTGACTTCTACCTCATCCTCTGAAAACGGAATGCCGCTGCCTTTGTGCGGACGTGATGGAAACCGGTCCGCCATTCCAGAATAACAATGCCGACAATTCTTGCTACGAATCAGAGGATGGCTGGAGAGCAGAGACGATGTTCAGAAATCTGCAAGGGAGGTCATCTGTGTTAGAACTCGCGTCCAGCGAGAGTGACCCCGCCGTTTGCAGGGGACAGAACGCCGCTAGTGAGCACGCCCAAAGCAACGTCGGCCATCAGTCGGCTGAACAGTTCCCCCAGAGGGCTGCAGTGCCAAAGCATGGGAATCAAACGGCGTGCCTGCTATGCAGACAGTCCATGTCCCCATCGTTCTCCTGGCAAGCGCTGCAAATCAAATATTTGACTCCCAAGGTTCAGTTGCTCGACTCTTAAACTGAAGAGAAGGTAATCCTATCTGCAACGGAAATACAGGTGCCCTCTTCTCCTGATTTGTCTCCCCGGAACATGTTGAACAGAACAGATGCCTCTTTATGACCTCTAACCTTGAAACACAATATTCACCTTGTTTCTGTTGACAGGTAACTCGTAAACAGCAGATTAGCTTGAGATATCCGAGTTAAGATGGAGCTTTCTCCAGAGTCGACATCTATGCACACTCCAGTGCCTTGGCTGATGGTATCTTCTCCCTGCAAGACATCTTCAACGTGCTTTCAGATTGTTTCTCAGGATTTGGGTCAGGGCTGGAAGCTGGGAGGGTATTATATGTGGGTGGGGGAGGTGCGCGCGCACGCTCTGTGTGTGTGTGTGTGTGTGTGTGTGTGTGTGTGTGTGTGTGTGTGTGTGTGTGTGTGTGTGTGTGTGTGTGTGTGTGTGTGTGTGTGTGTGTGTGTGTAGGAATGGAGAAGAGGAAGGGGGCGAAACTCTAGAACTCCACTCCATCCCCTAATTCTCCTCCCACCCCCACCCTCATCCCACCCCACCCTCCGATCCTCATTGCCTTGAAGTGTCTCTCCCCCCCCCCCCCCCCCCCTCACCTCCATCGTTGTTTCTCCTGTGACCACGGCGATTACCACGCCGACCACCGCCGTTGTCCGCCACCACTCGTTCGTTGCCACGGCGACCGCCTGTCCTCGGGACACTGCGCATGCTCCGAGCCAGTGCCACGTCATGGCGTGCACGCGCATCTTCGTCGCCAGCCAGAGCCAGCGACACTGGAACAGAGACCAGACACTAAGCAACGTGAAATGACCTGAAGAATTTGCGACTTCAAATGACCTGAAGAATTTGTGACGTCAAATGACCTGAAGAATTTGTGACGGTGTAGGCATACTGGGAGGAAAGCATATAAACAACACACACACACACACACACACACACACCCAGAAAACGTCACTAGTAAATAGTTCCTGTCTGACCTCTGGCATTCAAAACATTTGTCTTGTGTGGATGAAAGTCGGGGTGGACTGTAAATGGGGGTTGGAAAAAAAGATGTATAAGAGACTGTCATGTTTAAATCTTCGCTTTCTTTTTCACTTCTGTCTTATTCCAACCATACGTACAATCTGAAGAGGGCTGATTTTAAACCTTTCAAGGCGACACAAAGATGCTGCAAAACAAACAAAATACAGTGTTCAGTGTCGTTAACGCACAATGTTTCCTTTTTTTTTTCTTTTCATCTTTTCCTCCTCCTCATCTCCTCCTTCTCGTCCACTATCACAACTACATCTACAACTTACAACAACAGCAACAGCAGTGCAGCTACTACTGCTGCTGCTAGTGCTGCTGCTGCTGCTAAGACTACTAACACTGCTGTTGCTACTGCTGCTGTTATTTCTGTTAACAATAAGAACAACAAAAATTATTTGTGGGCGCTTACCCGCAAGATAAACTCAAGAATCCAAAATATTTACGAAACAACAACACACACACACACACACACACACACACACACACACACACACACACACACACACACACACCACACCACACACACAGGCGCGCGCGCGCGCGAGGAAATCTGTGTATGGACACGTGTTGAGGTGAACAACACAGGACACAGTCTGTGGTGAGTGGTGTTGGGGAGGGGGGGGGACCTTGGTATCTTGTGGCCAGGTGAGCGACACGACACAGGAATGGCGCTGTGCGGAAGTTGATCTGACAGGAGTAGTCCCCCTCTCTGTCTGTGATACGGATTCAGTGAAATCAGTGTTTGGCCTGACACGTGTGGTGTGTGGCACTGTGTGTGGCACTGTGTGTGGCACTGTGCGTGGTACTGTGTGTGGCACTGTGTGGCACTGTGTGTGGCACTGTGTGTGGCACTGTGTGTGGCACTGTGTGTGGCACTATGTGGCACTGTGTGTGGCACTGTATGTGGCACTGTGTGGCACTGTGTGGCACTGTGTGGGGCACTGTGTTGGGCAATGTGTGTGGCACTGTGTGTGGCACTGTGTGGCACTGTGTGGCACTCTGTGTGTGGCACTGTGTGTGGGGCACTGTGTGGGGCACTGTGTGTGGCACTGTGTGTGGCACTGTGTGTCTCATTGTGTGGCACTGTGTGGCACTGTGTGTGGCACTGTGTGTGGCATTGTGTGTGGCACTGTGTGTGGCACTGTGTGGCACTGTGTGTGGCATTGTGTGTGGCACTGTGTGGCACTGTGTGTGGCACTGTGTGTGGCACTGTGTGTGGCACTGCGTGTGGCACTGTGTGTGGCACAGTGTGTGGGACTGTAGGGCACTGTGTGGGGCACTGTGTGTGGCACTGTGTGGGGGACTGTGTGGGGCACTGTGTGGCACTGTGTGTGGCACTGTGTGTGGCACTGTGTGGGGCACTGTCTGGGGCACTGTGTGTGGCATTGTGTGGCACTGTGTGTGGCACTGTGTGTGGCACTGTGTGTGGCACTGTGTGTGGCACAGTGTGTGGCACTGTGTGTGGCACTGTGTGTGGTACAGTGTGTGGCACTGTGTGTGGCACTGTGTGTGACACTGTGTGTGGCACTGTGTGGCACTGTGTGTGGCACTGTGTTTGGCACTGTGTGTAGCACTGTGTGGCACAGTGTGTGGCACTGTGTGTGGCACTGTGTGTTGCACACTGTGTGGCATTGTATGTGGCACTGTGTGTGGCACTGTGTGTGGCACTGTGTGGCACTGTGTGTGGCACTGTGTGGCACTGTCTGTGGCACTGTGTGTGGCACTGTGTGGCACTGTGTCTGGCACTGTGTGTGGCACTGTGTGTTGTCCCCCTTTCTGCCTATGATAAGGATTCAGTGAAATCAGTGTTTGGCCTGACACGTGTGGTGTGTGGCACTGTGTGTGGCACTGTGTGTGGCACAGTGTGTGGCACTGCATGTAGCACTGTGTGTGACACTGTGTGTGGCACACTGTGTGGCACAGTGTGTGGCACTGTGTGTGGCACTGTGTGTGGTACTGTGTGTGGCACAGTGTGTGGCACTGCGTGTAGCACTGTGTGTGGCACTGTGTGTGGCACTGTGTGGCACTGTGTGTGGCACTTTGTGGCACTGTGTGTGGCACTGTGTGGCACTGTGTGTGGCACTGTGTGTGGAACCGTGTGTGGCACTGTGCGGCACTGTTTGTGGCACAGTGTGTGGCATTGTGTGTGGCACAGTGTGTGGCATTGTGTGTGGCACAGTGTGTGGCACTGCGTGTGGCACTGTGTGTGGCACTGTGTGGGGCACAGTGTGTGGCACTGTGTTTGGCACTGTGTGGCACAGTGTGTGGCACTGTGTGGCACTGTGTGTGCTACTGTGTGTGGCACTGTGTGTGGCACTGTGTGTGACACTGTGTGTGGCACTGTGTGTGGCACTGTGTGTGGCACAGTGTGTGGCACTGTGTGTGGCACTGTGTGTGGCACTGTGTGTGGCACTGTGCGTGGCACTGTGTGCGGCACTGTGTGGCACTGTGTGTGGCACTATGTGTGGCATTGTGTGGCACAGTGTGTGGTACAGTGTGTGGCTCTGTGTGTGGCACTGTGTGTAGCACTGTGTGGGACTGTGTGGCACTGTGTGTGGCACTGTGTGTGCCACTGTGTGTGGCACTGTGTGTGGCACTGCGTGACATTGTGTGTGGCACTGTGTGTAGCACTGTGTGTGGCACTGTGTGTAGCACTCTGTGTGACACTGTGTGTGGCACTGTGTGTAGCACTGTGTGTGGCACTGTGTGTGGCACTGTGTGGCACTGTGTGTGGCATTGTGTGTGGCACTGTGTGTAGCACTGTGTGTGGCACAGTGTGTGGCACTGTGTGTGGCACTGTGTGTGCACTGTGTGTGGCACTGGCCAACAGCTGAGGGCCAGAGCTGGACAACACCTCGCTCACAGACCTTTCATCTTAAAACACAGCCTGCGCTTGTCATGACGTCATTTGGGAGCCAGAAATAGCCTGAGATTGGACACTGATGACGACCTGTGGTTGGTTGGTCCTTCGTACTATTTTTAGGGAGACAAATAGACGTGGTGCGGTGGTTAGAGCCAAAGGCTGCAAGCTGAGGGATCCTGGGTTTGAATCCCATCTGAGGAATGGGTATTTCATGGTATTTCCTTGGCTCCGGGCGGTTCCTACAGAGCTGCGTGCGCAGGTGGGAAGACAGGAACCACACGATCCAGTTTTGACCATTTCCTGGATGCTGGTCTGAAAGCGTCGATGGACTGTTCCCAGACTGCTATGGCCTAGCTCTGACCTGCCTGACGCCAAGGCACACGCTGTGGACAGAACTGTGGAGCACACAGTCCTGGCATGTAGTGCCAGACCACGATACACCTCCACAGCCTCGTCTCCATTTCTCTCATTCCTATTCATCATTTTGAACACAAAAAAGTCTCAAAACTTGTGCCCCTTCTCGTGCAGCTCCCGTGGAGACGAATTTTGATGTCCCCTCTGGTCTAGCCTGCAGAAAGTTGATGTTGAAGTCATGAGTGTCGGCAAGCTCAGGAAGTTTACTGATGGATGGAGGAGGTGGCGCCTCCCTTAGGGCAAGATTCGCCTCAGCCCAGCGAGTCAGCCATTATTGTCATCGGCAAGGGGCTGAACAGGTGGTGCCCTGCGTGCATTGGATCAGTAAAGGCATCTCGGAACACCCACCTGAGTGACCCCACAGCAGTGGAATTTCTCTTCTGGTAGCTGGTCTCCAGATGGCTGCCTATTGAGCACCACCCGTGGACTGTAGTGTTGGGCCAGTCTGATGGCTGACTATTGAGCACCATCCGTGGACTGTAGTGTTGGGCCAGTTTGATGGCTGACTATTGAGCACCACCCGTGGACTGTAGTGTTGGGCCAGTCTGATGGCTGACTACTGAGCACCACCCGTGGGCTGTCGTGTTGGGCCAGTCAGATGGCTGACTATTGAGCACCACCCATGGACTGTAGTGCTGAGCCAGTCAGATGGCTGACTATTGAGCACCACCCGTGGACTGTGGTGTTGGGCCGGCCAGAGGACAGGACCCCCACCCCAGAGAGAGAGAGAGAGAGAGAGAGAGAGAGAGAGACAGACAGACAGACAGACAGACAGACAGACAGATCTTACGCGATAATGACATTACAGTATGCGAAGAGAATAAGCCGACATTAAAACATACTCGTGCATTCCAAAATTAACGGAAAATATTTGCTGATTTTTACACCAGGTCCTGGCAAAGCTAATCCGCTTTTCTCGGTTGCTGAAGACCTGTTCCTTTCAAATCACCAGTTCAGTCCACTGTGCCGCGCTATTTTCACCAGTTCAGTCCACTGTGCCGCGCTATTTTCACCAGTTCAGTCCACTGTGCTGCACTATTTTCACCAGTTCAGTCCACTGTGCCGCGCTATTTTCACCAGTTCAGTCCACTGTGCCGCGCTATTTTCACCAATTCAGTCCACTGTGCCGCGTTATTTTCACCAGTTCAGTCCACTGTGCCGCGTTATTTTCACCAATTCAGTCCACTGTGCCGCGTTATTTTCACCAATTCAGTCCACTGTGCCACGTTATTTTCACCAATTCAGTCCACTGTGCCGCGCTATTTTCACCAATTCAGTCCACTGTGCCGCGCTATTTTCACCAATTCAGTCCACTGTGCCGCGCTATTTTCACCAATTCAGTCCACTGTGCCGCGCTATTTTCACCAGTTCAGTCCACTGTGCCATGCTATTTTCACCAAATCAGTCCACTGTGCCGCGCTATTTTCACCAGTTCAGTCCACTGTGCCGCGCTATTTTCACCAGTTCAGTCCACTGTGCCGCGCTATTTTCACCAGTTCAGTCCACTGTGCCACGCTATTTTCACCAGTTCAGTCCACTGTGCCGCGCTATTTTCACCAGTTCAGTCCACTGTGCCACGCTATTTTCACCAGTTCAGTCCACTGTGCCGCGCTATTTTCACCAGTTCAGTCCACTGTGCCACGCTATTTTCACCAGTTCAGTCCACTGTGCCGCGCTATTTTCACCAGTTCAGTCCACTATGCTGCGCTGTTTTCACCAGTTCAGTCCACTGTGCCGCGCTATTTTCACCAGTTCAGTCCACTGTGCCGCGTTATTTTCACCAAATCAGTCCACTGTGCCGTGCTATTTTCACCAATTCAGTCCACTATGCCGCGCTATTTTCACCAATTCAGTCCACTGTATTTTGACCAGTTCAGTCCACTGTGCCTCGCTATTTTCACCAATTCAGTCCACTATGCCGCGCTATTTCACCAATTCAGTCCACTGTGCCGCGTTATTTTCACCAATTCAGTCCACTGTGCCGCGCTATTTTCACCAATTCAGTCCAGTGTGCCGCGCTATTTTCACCAATTCAGTCCACTGTGTCGCGCTATTTTCACCAGTTCAGTCCACTGTGCCGCGCTATTTCACCAAATCAGTCCACTGTGCCGCGCTATTTTCACCAGTTCAGTCCACTGTGCCGCGCTATTTTCACAAGTTCAGTCCACTGTGCCGCGCTACTTTTGCCTAGCGTGCCCGGCCCTCACGAGTTACGCTCGTTATTCCTTGCGAAAACCTCGCTGTGCTCGCCGCAAAGAAAATGTTCCGACATAGCTTTTCTGGCAAGAATCTAGCAATCTTGTTGGTGTGAAACGCGCCCTAGGCCAGGGAGTGGGCGATCCCTGAGACTTGCCATTAATTTGCGCGGAAAGCCACAAGGCGCATTGTTACAGCAGAGGACCTGCCATTCTTCTTGTGGCATGTTTTCCTGACAGGTCCTATCTCTCACTGCCACACTGCTTTCTTCCCTCTGTCCTCTGTGTAAGATTGTCTCCGTCGTTCCTCCTCCCCCCTCCCCCCCCCCCCCCAGCCCCCTCTGCCTAAATACTCTGTTTCCTTTCTTTTCTCTCTCTCTCTCTCTCTGCGACTTCTGTCTGTCTGTCTGTCTGTCTGTCTGTCTGTCTGTCTGTCTGTCTCTCTCTCTCTCTCTCTCTCTCCCTCCCCCCCCCCAGGCCAGTATGTTCTGTGCCTTCACACACACCCTCTCTCTCTTTCACTCCTGTCTCTTCTATGTCTTAAATCCCTCCCTCCCTCCCTCCTCCTCCTCGTCCTCCTCTCTTTCGTCTTCATTTTCTTCTTCTTCCTCCTCCTCCTCTTCTTCTTCTTTTCATTCCTCTCTTTCTTGTTCTTCCTTGCCGTCTTCTTCCTCTTCTTCTTCCTCTTCATCCTTTTTTTTCTCCTTTTTTTTCTTTCTTTTTCCTCTTGTTTCTCCTCCTTCTCCTTCTTCATCTCTTCTTTTTCTTCTTCTTCTTATCTGTCCACCTCATCCCCATCCCCAGCACTCTTTCATTTCTCTCTCATCTCTCTTCCTCGCCTCATTACACGCTTCACACCTTCTCTCTCTGGTGTTATTTCAATCTTCCTCCCAGCATCTCCGTCTGTCTGTCTGTCTGTATGTATGTCTATCTATTTGTCTGTCTGTCTGTCTTTCTGTCTGTCACACACACATACACACACACAAAATATGCGCGCGCACAGACACACACACACACACACACGCATACATATGCATCCACACACACACACACACACACACACACACACACACACACACACACACACACACACATCGCACACTACAGTATACCCATTCACTCACCCATCCACACACACACACACACACACACACACACACACACACACACACACACCCATCAAGACCTGTTTACTTGGGGCCAAACTGCTAGCTAATTAGTCATTGTGAGCCGGATGCAGACCGAACATGGACACGTCGGCCATGTGATGAACAACAACAGATTGCACTGGCACCTTCGCCAGGATAACTTATCGGCACCACAACACTTTCAGACAGGCCACTCTGGCTACCAATCCCATGGAAGTTGGCTGATTCAAGGAATCGTCTGCCTCTCCCCCATCCCCCTCGCCTCCCCCACCCCCACATTTCAATTTTGTTTTTTCTATCAAAACCTATTGAAAAACACTTACAGAAGTGTCTGTATTCTTATCTTTTGAAGAACAATCTTATAAATCAATCTTGTCATACGACATTCATACAACTTATTGATAGTCTACTGTACACATAAATGAAAATAAATTTACTGGCATTATCTTCGTAGACTTCAAAAAAGCCTTTGATGGAATTAATCATTCCTTGTTGCGTAAACTGGGATTCTATAGATTATCTCGTGAATTTATTTGCCTCATGTCATCTTTTCTTTCTGATAAAAAGCAGTCAGTTATGGTAAATAATCAAACATCTAAACTTATGTCCGTTAAATAGGGAGTACTACAGGGATCTGGGACCTCTTTTGTTCTCGATCTATGTAAATGACTTACCTTGCTTTCTTAAAGGTAATTGCGAAATGTTTGAAGATAATACCTCTATTCATTCAAGTGATTCTGATATCTGCAAATTTACAAATAAACTTCAAAATGACATTAAAACACTCTTCAGTTAGACCCAGCTAAACGACATGTTCATTAATGCAAATAAAACCAAGTGCATGTACGTATGTGCGCGACAAAAAAGACAAAGAATGATTTC
Source organism: Conus canariensis (assembly GCA_033310375.1). Taxonomy (NCBI): domain Eukaryota; kingdom Metazoa; phylum Mollusca; class Gastropoda; order Neogastropoda; family Conidae; genus Conus; species Conus canariensis. The sequence continues at coordinate 71,149,225 of CM065732.1, forward strand.
ACAATTTAACCCATTATTTGTAAATATAAAAGTGAAGAAGTCGACTCGCATGACATACTGGGCGTCATTCATTGAATAAGATCTTTGATTGACCACATAACGTCCCTAGTTAAACATCTTTCTGACAAAATATTTAAGCTTGCTAAAATTAAACATTTTCTTGATGTACATTCCTGGAAGCTTTTCTTTAATGCTCATATTCTAGCAATTCTTGATTATGCTTCAACCTTATGGGACAGCTGTACTAACATAAACATAAAACTGGTTCACTGTATGAATAAAAGAGCATTAAAAAATATTAACATTGTTGAAATCAAGCTCTCTAACCGCTGAGGACTATAAGCAACTCCAAAATTTAACTTTAGATAAGGGGCTCATCTACAACAAATCAGTATGCATGCATAATGTTATAAATGGAAATGCTCCTAAAATTATTAGAGACACTTTTAAACTTAATCGTCACAGACATAAACACGCAATGTCGCTTTCCTGAACTAAATTACATAACAAATCCAATTCGTTATACTCTGGGAGTGATTTGTGGAAGTTTACCAAGACTAAAAAGCATCAAGAGCAAATTCCACTTCCAGAAAAATATGAAAGTTCATCTAGCCAGCAAAACCATGCGGTGTAAAGCATATAATTGATGCTTTCTTCAAATCTTACTTTCCTTCTTTTTCACTTATTTATTATTCGTTCATCTATGTTTTAATTCATGCATTTGTTTCATTTTCAGAGTACTTATCACCGTATTTTGCCTTAACTGTCTATTTATTTCAGCCATGTCGTGCAGAATTATGCTCTACTAATCTTATACATGTTCATGAAATAATTTGCATATGTGTTAGTATACAATGTACTGCCACATACATAAGAGTGAGTGATGGTACTGAAAAGGATGAATGCTTACAATTCCTTGTCTTTGCTCATGGCGTAAACATTTCACCTTATTTCTTTATTTGGATGTGTTTGCATATAATTTTTTTCACACTATTCATTTTGTCTTGTTTTGCAGATGGCTTAATGGAAAAAAAAAAAGCAGATGCGGCTCATTCCATGTACCATCTCAAAACAAAACTTGACTTGACATACCAAATTGGCCGTGTCTGACCGAGTCCCATTCAAGGGACGAAAGGCCTCTGGACAGTCCATACATAGAGTTCTGTTTTCAATGCACACTGTCATGACCCCTATGTGCTGTTAGTGAAGGATTTTATATTCATATTCTAATGGACACTTTTTCATTCTTATTCTTGTCCCCCCCCCCCCCATGCCCTTTCCCAAACCGTCTTTTTCTTTAAAAATCTAAATCTTTCCTAAATAATTGTTTTAATAATGGTGCGCATGCGTGCGTGCGTGCGTGCGTGCGTGTGTGTGTGTGTGTGTGTGTGTGTGTGTGTGTGTGTGTGTGTGTGCGTGTGTGTGCGTGTGTGTATGTGTGAACACAAAAGAGAAAGATGAAAAATAAAATCGATGTTAAAACAATCTAGTTCCTAATCCAGCCCCTTTCCGTTTAATGTTCCCGTCATTTTCAATGAAAACACGATACTCGGTGTCTATATAGCGAGAGGTTAAAACACCATCCTGTTTCCATGAAAACACGATACTCGTTGTCTATAGGCGAGAGGTTAAAAAAAAACAAACCATCCTGTTTCCATGAAAACACGATACTCGTTGTCTATAGGGCGAGAGGTTAAAAAAAACCCATCCTGTTTCCATGAAAACACGATACTCGTTGTCTATAGGGCGAGAGGTTAAAACCATCCTGTTTCCATATTTTTGTTTCATTCTCTGCGTTAGGAGAAGCATTACTTTTTTGCTCGGAACAATCGTCCAGTTTTGACACTCACAATCTGCCATTTCTCCTGCTATCAATTTCAGGATGCTGAAAAGCATGTGTGTGTGTGTGTGTGTGTGTGTGTGTGTGTGTGTGTGTGTGTGTGTGTGTGTGTGTGTTTATGTGCGTGCGTGTGCGTGTGTGTGTGTGTGTGTGTGTGTGTGTGTGTGTGTGTGTCCGTGGTAAACTTCAATGGGCACTTTTTCCAGCAATAACGAGCAGGAAACATTAATCAAACTTCGCATGATGACAAGTGTTCATTGAAAAAATGATATGTTTGACTGTTATTTGCAGCGAACATTGCAGCAATTATTAACTCTCATTTCATCAAGATGAAACCGTTTAATGCATTTCAGCCAAACAGAGGTATGGATATGCACTGGCCTCATTTCACCGTATCTTGTCAAATGCAGCAAAGTCACACTTCCGCATACGTGGTGAATCAAACATGTAAAGCCTTACAAAAAAAAAAAAAAAAAAAAAAAAAAAAGGAAAAAAAAACCAGCATATCAAACAGCCTTAATTGTTTATAGAACAACACACAGCAATCCAAACAAGTTCGTCATACTAGATTAAAAGAAAATAAAAGAACAGAGCCGATGAAGGCGGAGAAATCCGAAATGGAAGCGGGAACAACATTCCCCAACTTGTGGCCTGAATCCAAGATGGCGGTGGACACTGGAAAGGCACGTGACCAACGGCTGATCACTCGGGAAGCGGCCTCCCCAAGACAGGCTACACACTTCCTTTATTCTCTGCCGCCCCCCCCCCCCCCCCCCTACACACACATGCGTACGCGTGCGCTCTCGCTTACGTGCACACGCATGCACATGCATGCGCGCGCACATACATACACACACATATGCGCACATACACGCACACAGGCAGGGGGGGGGGGAGGGGGGCACACACATGCGCACGCACACGTATACACACACTCACACATGCATATACATACGCGCGCGCACACACACACACACACACATGCACATGTGCAAGGCATACAATGGCACATACACATGGGTCCGTACACACACACACACACACACACACACACACACACACACACACACACACACACACACACACTGATAACCATAGCACAGCCATTGTTAGGTTGGTACCCCAGATCTGACCAGTGTGTTGAGCTAATGCGTAGGTCAGACATCCGCAAAGTCGTAGCCATGAGACCTTCTTAAATTCTCTCATCTTAGTCATAAATTCATTTATCCATCAGCTTCAAATCATGTGCAGTGTGGTCTCGAAACTTAGCCGATGTGGTGTAGCGTGTACGGACAAGTCCGCATTCGGTGACACCTTGATGAATCGAAAAACTGAAACTCGGCCTTCCCTGTCTCCCCCCCCCCCCCCCCCCCCCCCCCCCCCTCCGTCTCTCCTTTCATTGAAAGTGTGATATGTCCTCATTCGACCCACCGCCTGCCCGCTAAACTACGTTATCACTGGCACACAGTGAGTGTTTTCAATGAAGAGATAGCGCAGACCTTGCTTGGGCTTTTTCTCACCTCCACTCCCGCTTGGGATTGACTATTGGCTGTCCTGATGAGACCATGACTCCACGTATTATAGGAGTCGAACGGCTGACTGTCTCCCTTCTTACTGATGTTATCAAAGGCAGAGAGAGAGAGAGAGAGAGAGAGAGAGAGAGAGAGAGAGAGAGAGAGAGATTTCTACCGTTTGTAGGCCTATATCAACTAAAGCTGCAAATACAAACAAATACCGATGCATTTTCGAAGAGGAAGCACTTCACCAAATGGTGAGGAAGAAAAATCCTGTCATTTTTTTGTTTTTCAAACTAGACATCTATTTAGTTCTTCATCAGTTACAGGGCAGACAGACAGAGACAAAGACACAGAAAGCGAAGGAAGGAAGGAACTTAATGTTTTCTATTGAGGGAAAGGAATAAATACAAAGGCAAAGGAATAAACACAAAGGCAAAGGATTAAACACAAAGGAAAAGATATAAACACAAAGGGAATAGATAAACACAAAGGAAAAGGAATAAACACAAAGGAAAAGGGATAAACACCAAGGAAAAGGATTAAACACAAAGGGGAAAGGAATAAACACAAAGGAAAACGATTAAACACAAAGGGAAAGGAATAAACACAAAGGAAAAAGGAATAAACACAAAGGAAAATGATAAACTCAAAGGAAAGGAATAAACACAAAGGAAAGGAATAAACACAAAGGGAAAGGAATAAAGACAAGAAAAAGGAATAAACACAAAGGAAAGAAAGAAACACAAAGAGAAATGAACACAAAGGGAAAGGAATAAAAACAAAGTCAGTGGCCTTTTTTTCATCCGGCCCTCAAACAAGGAAAAAATATCTGCAAATATATGAAAAGAAAACATCGCACAAAACTGCGTATCGACACACAGACGACGAATACACAAGAAACTCACAATGAATAATACAATACATTTAGAGAAGGGGGGGGGGGGGGGGGGGGTAGAGGGAGGAAGGAATAGAGAGAAACTAACTCGGGGAGAGGGGTGTTGGAGAAACTGTAAGAGAGAGAGAGAGGAGAGAGAGAGAGAGAGAGAGAGAGAGAGAGAGAGAGAGAGAGAGACAGGCAGACAGACAGACAGACAGACAGAGACTGAGAGAGACAGAGAGAGAGAGAGAGAGAGAGAGAGAGACAGAGACAGAGACAGACACAGAGAGAGACAGACAAACAGACAGAGGCACAGACACTCAGAGAGAGAGAGAGAGAGAGAGAGAGAGAGAGAGAGAGAGAGAGAGAGAGAGAGAGAGAGAGAGAGAGGCCAAAGTGTATTGCCTGATTCACGCGACAGATAGTGTAGATTTATTAAAGTATGTCCCCATGTGGGAACTCAAAATCACTTGTGCTAGATCAATAATTTCTGTTTTCTGACATGACTTTCAACGGGCTTCACTTTGGCACTGTCAATGTCGGATTCCTTGTGTGAGGGCTGAAAACAGGGCTCTGAGAGACTGTACACCCACCAGATATTGGACGGCCACAAGCGCATCGTACGTTTGGATAGTATATATTTCTTCACCCCGTATTGCTAGGGAGTCCAGCCAAACTCGCTTCCACTTCTCTTGGACATAGTGTAACCCTAGTATGGCAATGTACGTTTATCTGTAAGAGCCTCACATTTCTGGGACGTTAAGCTCACCATTCACGCTCTTGGACATAATGTAACTCTAGTACGGCAACGTACGTTTATCAGTAAGAGCCTCACATTTCTGGGACGTTAAGCTCACCATTCACGCTCTTGGACATAATGTAAGCCTAGTACGGCAACGTACGTTTATCAGTAAGAGCCTCACATTTCTGGGAGTTAAGCTCACCATTCACGCTCGCTCGCAACATTCTGAAAGACAATAATTTTTTTCAACACTTCGGCTCGCGGAATAATTGTGTTGACTGTCTGTCTGTCGGTCACACACACACACACAACACACACACACACACACACACACCACACACACCACACACACGCACGCACGCACACGCACACGCACACACATCCCCTCCACACACACACACGCATGCACACGCACCCCCCCCCCCCCCCACACACACACACGAAAGCGCCGCGCGCGCGCACACACACACACACACACACACACACACACACACACACACACACACACACATACGCACGCACACACACTAACACACATACCTACATGCAGAAACACACACCAAAAACATCTTAAGAATGAATAGATACTCTTGAACCGAATACTCCACACATTCAAAATCGGTGAACTCGACACCCAACTAATTTGAAACTAACGAAGAAATCCAGAAAAAAGAGGCGACAGTGACAGTTCTTACCCACAAAGAGGGTGAGCGCCAAGACGCAGAAAAGAGAGAACAGTCCACACGAAGTCGCCATGACGGAATGAGCGGGGCCTGTCACGTCGCCCTCTGACACCGATAGATTACATCGCGTCGCTGGCTGGCCCGCTGGGACAGTGAAGGCAGAGAAAGACGGTGAGTGTGGGGCAGGGGGAGGGGGAGGGGGGAATGGGGGGAGGGGGAGGGGGGCGGTGGGTGAGGGTCTGATATGTATGTAGGTGTGAGTGTCCGTGGTATGTGTATATATGTGTTTACGAGTGAGTGAGTGAGTGAGTGAGTGTGTGTGTGTGTGTGTGTGTGTGTGTGTGTGTGTGTGTGTGTGTGTGTGTGAGAGAGAGAGAGAGAGAGAGAGAGAGAGAGAGAGAGAGAGTATGTGTGTGTGTGTCTGTGTGATCGTGTGTGCGTGCGCGTGTTTGTGTGTTTGTGTGTATGTGTGTGTGCGCTCACGCGTATGTGTGATGGAGGGTGTGTATGGGTATGTGTGCATGTGTGCTCGTGTTGTGTGTGTGTGTGTGTGTGTGTGTGTGGTGTGTGTGTGTGTATTATCACTACCCTCATTTTTCCATGTGTATATTGTCCCCCCCCTCTTCCCCTTACTTTCCGAGTTCTGTTTTCAGCTCCAGGCTTGCATTCCCCCCCCCTGTACTACTGGTGTCGCCCCTGGCCAGAAATGCGCGGAGAGTGACCGCACCCTCAGAGGGGAAAGCAATCAGTTACTCGTCAGAGCTGAGGAGCACATTCCGCTGCCCCTCCTCAACTAGCTCTCCCGCCGCCCCCCCTCCCCCCCCCCCCCCCCCCCCCTTGTGTCTCGCCCTGCTCAGTGAGTCTGGGGGGAGTGCAGTGTCTTGTCTGTGCTGTTGTCCCCTTTCTCACCGCCCACTGCCCCTTTCTCACCACCCACTGCCCCTTTCTCCCCACCCACTGCCCCTTTCTCCCCACCCACTGCCCCTCTCTCCCTACCCACTGCCCCTTTCTCACCGCCCACTGCCCCTTTCTCACCACCCACTGCCCCTTTCTCACCACCAACTGCCCCATTCTCCCTACCCACTGCCCCTTTCTCACCGCCCACCGCCCCTTTCTCACCGCCCACCGCCCCTTTCTCCCTACCCACTGCCCCTTTCTCACCGCCCACTGCCCCTTTCTCACCACCCACTGCCCCTTTCTCCCCACCCACTGCCCCTTTCTCCCCACCCACTGCCCCTTTCTCCCCACCCACTGCCCCTCTCTCCCTACCCACTGCCCCTTTCTCACCGCCCACTGCCCCTTTCTCACCGCCCACCGCCCCTTTCTCACCGCCCACCGCCCCTTTCTCACCGCCCACTGCCCTTTCTCCCCACCCACTGCCCCTTTCTCCCCACCCACTGCCCCTCTCTCCCTACCCACTGCCCCTTTCTCACCGCCCACTGCCCCTTTCTCACCGCCCACCGCCCCTTTCTCACCACCCACTGCCCACAAATGGTTGGTTGACTGCAGGACCTGGATCAATGAAACAACTTGCCTGGGTTATGGTAGCAGGTCCTTGAGGAAGAGGTGGATGAGGGCGCTTCGGTTTGAAACCTTCTTGGCTCGGAGGGACAAGAAGGTTTCAAACCGAAGCGCCCTCATCCACCTCTTCCTCAAGGACCTGCTACCATAACCCAGGCAAGTTGTTTCACCCACTGCCCCTTTCTCACCGCCCACTGCCCCTTTCTCACCACCCACTGCCCCTTTCTCACCCTTTCTCACCGCCCACTGCCCCTTTCTCACCACCCACTGCCCCTACATGTGAAGACCTACCACTTGCCCTGTCCTTCACAAACAAACTGACACAATGCGGCCGGTAAGGCACCTGCACAGGTATAGTAATGTGGGCTTCTGAAGAAGTATAGCAATGTGGGCTTCTGAAGAGGTATAGCAATGTGGGCTTCTGAAGAAGTATAGTAATGTGGGCTTCTGAAGAAGTATAGCAATGTGGGCATCTGAAGAAGTATAGTAATGTGGGCTTCTGAAGAAGTGTAGCAATGTGGGCGTCTGAAGAAGTATAGTAATGTGGGCTTCTGAAGAAGTATAGTAATGTGGGCTTCTGAAGAAGTATAGCAATGTGGGCTTCTGAAGAAGTATAGTAATGTGGGCTTCTGAAGAAGTATAGTAATGTGGGCTTCTGAAGAAGTGTAGCAATGTGGGCTTCTGAAGAAGTGTAGCAATGTGGGCTTCTGAAGAAGTATAGTAATGTGGGCTTCTGAAAAAGCATCGAGAAACAAAACCACTGGTGACAAAAAGGCAAGATTTAAAGACACCAGTTTGCAATTCAGCAACTCTCTATTTCAAATCCACTTCATGTTCCGTTTCAAATCCACTTCTTCTTCCATTTCAAATCCACTTCTTCTTCCGTTTCAAATCCACTTCATTTTATGTTTCAAATCCACTTCATGTTCCATTTCAAATCCACTTCTTTGTCCATTTCAATTCCACTTCTACTTCTATTTCAATTCCACTTCTACTTCTATTTCAATTCCACTTCATTTTCGACGTCAAATCTATTTCATGTTCCATGTCAAATCCATTTCATGTTCGATTTCAAATCCACTCCATTTTTTGTCCATTCTTCTCCATTTCCCATGTCAGATCCACTCTATACCATGTCCCATCCACTCCATTTTCCATGTGAAATCCACTTTGTGTTCCATGTCAAATCCACTCTATTTCCATGTCAAATACAGTCCATTTTCCATGTCAAATCCACTTCATGTTCTATGTCAAATCCACCCCATTTTCCATGTCAAATCCACTTCATGTTCCATGTCAAATCCACACCATTTTCCATGTCAAATCCACTCCGTTTTCCATGTCAAATCCACTCCATTTTCCATGTCAAATCCACTTCATGTTCCATGTCAAATCCACTCCATTTTCCATGTCAAATCCACTCCGTTATCCATGTCAAATCCACTCCGTTTTCCATGTCAAATCCACTTCATGCTCCATGTCAAATCCACTCCGTTTTCCATGTCAAATCCACTCCGTTTTCCATGTCAAATCCACTCCGTTTTCCATGTCAAATCCACTTCATGTTCCATGTCAAATCCACTCCGTTTTCCATGTCAAATCCACTTCATGTTCCATGTCAAATCCA
>CM065732.1:71163031-71178031 GCA_033310375.1 Conus canariensis
TCCAGTGCTGGCTGGGGAAGCACTGACAGTCGCCCCACACATGACGAGTTCACTCCAGTGCTGGCTGGGGAAGCACTGACAGTCGCCCCACACATGACGAGTTCACTCCAGTGCTGGCTGGGGAAGCACTGACAGTCGCCCCACACATGACGAGTTCACTCCAGTCCTGGCTGGGGAAGCACTGACAGTCGCCCCACACATGACGAGTTCACTCCAGTCCTGGCTGGGGAAGCTTACACGTGTGGCGTGGTCTGAAGGGACTGAAGGTGGGACAACACACATACCCTCCGCACTCTCCACCACACCTCATTTATCACCTTCCCCCTCGCCCCCCTTCTCCCCCATCTCTCACGCTGTGTGTGTGTAGAGAGAGAGAGAGAGAGACAGAGAGAGAGAGAGAGAGAGGGGGGGAGGGAGGAGCGAGGTAAAAAGGTGAGAGGGTCATACACACACACACACACACACACAGAATGTTAATATGCGGGCTCTAAGCCACCCATCTTATTTTGCACGAAAACCCCCCCTTTTCACATACAAATCTCGCCCTTCTCATGTCATTTTTGGCCAAAATTAACACCTGTTTTCTAAACAAAATTAACACGCAAAAACCTCCAAAAATTGACGTAATCGGCACATTAAAATGGGGGCTTACGTGCAAGATAAGATTGGTGACTTAGAGCCCGCATATTAACATTCTCTCCCTCAGCTAAGTAAAACCTTTAATCAGCTAGACAGAGCGTTCTCACAAGAACGTTTGGCCTAGTTTACTGCACTGCTTGTAGGCCCCGAGCGTTCTCACAGGAACGTTTGACCTAATTTACTGCACTGCTTGTAGGCCCCGAGCGTTCTCACAGGAACGTTTGACCTAATTTACAGGGCTGGCAATTAGGTCAAACGTTCCTGTGAGAACGCTCAGTCTAGACCGCTGCTGTGTTCCTCTTTTTCCAACCAGGCTTACAACTGGCTTTGGCAGAGTTACAGCAGTTACTGCTGTAGCCGAGCTTTTATGGCGGCTTTAATCGCCAGTAGTAGTACATCCGTCATTGTATATTTGGAGCATTTATATGGAGATAGTGCTGGCTACACACTACTCCTCTCCATACTGGTAGATGTACTAAGGCCTGCCTATAAAATAACAACACAGCCAAACACAGTAGGAGCACAGTCAAACACAGCCTTCTCTCACGACAGTCAGTGAGAGAATGATGAAATCTTCCTCTGCGGCGGCACATGCACGACTGAATTGCGCATTGCGACAATAGATTTTTTTGGAATGATCGCCCCCACGATCACACCATATATGAGTAACACCACACATTAACATGCACGACTGAATTGCGCATTGCGGCAATAGATTTTTCTGGCGCGATCGTGGGACGATCACGCCACATATGAGTCACGTCAAAACAACCGTGGGCGGCCCAAGCACAAGCGTGCAGCGGTAGCACTCAATCAGCTACCTGTTATTGATTTCTCTTCTGATTCTTGCGCAAAACAAGAGGAACGGCTAGTTAATTATTTTTTAATTGTTGTTTTTATTTTGGTTTAAAAAATGAAGGCTGAACTAACTACAGAGCTTATTAATATACTTTGCGAGTTGGATTGGGAGGCTGATAAAGATCAGTTAAAGAGCAGGTTTGAAGAATTAATTACTGATCTTTTTGAACGCATAAATATTCGAGAAAGTGTGAAGCAGGCAATCAGTAAAATACCAGATTCTTGGCCCCAACCGGCTATAAAGTTGTTTGCTATTTTAGTTGATAATATAGCTCCCGAGGATGCTAATCTGACTGTTTCTACTGACTCTGAAGGAGTAGCTATTCGTTTTAATGAAGATCAGGTTTTACGATTAGAAAAGACTATGAATAATAAACAATAGCTGAATTTACATTTACAATTATTTTTTTATTTATTTTAGATTTAAAAATGGCTGCCGAACTCAGTGAATCTGATTTAAAGAATTGTAATGAACTATTTGACGAAACAATGAAAGTGTTAAACATTGATTTTAGTGAATTTGGGTTTGAGAATTATGTAAACAATATAATAAAAGATCATAGTGAACTATTTGACGAAGCAGTTAAAGTGATGAACATTGACTGTAGTGATTCAGAAAGCTAAAATATTAGCAGGTGTTATTGTAAGGTTAACGTGTCTTGAAGTGTTGCAACGCTTGGGAGAAGAATAAAAAGCGAGGTTTACTTACTTTTATTTACATTTATTTTTTTTTAATTTACGTAAATATTATGGCTTTAAAAATGGCGGCCAAACGCGGAGAATTTAAGGGCGAAAAACTATATACGTGGGAGGAAGTATTTGATAATGGCAAACAATTAATCAATACGTTTAATGAAGTAGACATGGATATTATTAACCCTACAGACGTTCATGAAAGCGTGACACATGCTATCTCTAAAATCCCAGAGTCTCTTCAACGCGAGCCGCCAGTAAAAGTGTTGTTAACTATTCTGATTGATTATATAACGCCTGACGGCGATAACATGCAAGTTTGGGTTTCAACAAGACAGAAAGAAGTAATCAGCTATCACGACTTTAACTCTGACTGGGCTGATTACGTGCTTACACAATTTAACCATGCAAGTGAAGAAGCAAAATTGCGCGGTTCTGGCTGGTCTGAAGGAACAGTCCTTCAAATTATATTGAAACAAACAAAGTTCTATCCTATAGTTGGCAATTCTTACCTTCCTCTCCCAAAAGAGTTAGAGTTAAAACGAGCAGTCTTAAACATACATAATTCTGACAACATGTGTTTTATGTGGTGCGTTTTAGCGCATTTACATCCTGTTAAAAATCATGCAAACAGAGTATCTAATTATATGGCTCATCTTAACGAGCTGAACTTTGATAACATAACCTTTCCAGTGAGTATAGAAAGCATATCTCAGTTTGAAGAGCAAAACAACCCAATCACCGTAAACGTATACACATGGTCTGCAGTAGATAATCTAGTGCCTCTAAGGATTTCTCCCAATGCTCCTACTTTAGGCGATTCACTTAAGAGTCATGTAGACTTGATACTGTTTGCGGATAGTACAAAGAGCCATTATGTATTAATCAGAACAATGAGCAGACTGTTAGAATATACATCAAAGCATAAATCTAAACAAGAGATTTGTAGAAGGTGTTTGGTCAGAATTCCTACTATAGAAGCAGCTGCCAGTCATAAGAAACATTGTAAAAGTTTTGTAGACTGTGAAACTAAACTTCTTACGCCCAAACCAGGGTCTAAAGTTAGGTTTGAGAATGTACACAAAATGCAGATGAGCCCATACGTGGTTTATGCTGACTTTGAATCAATCTTGCCACAGTACTACGGCCCACAACAGCAAAAACAAAAAACAACCTCATTAACCCACCATCAGATCTGTTCTTATGCGTTTATTGTTGTTAGGTCAGATGGCCGACACACAACACCGAGATTTACAGAGGTCTCAACGCAGCTAGTAGATTTTTAGAGCAGATGAAACAACTTCGTAATTACTACTCCAATGAACTGAACCTTTTAGACATTAAGATGACGCCTGAAGACCAACAACAGTATGACTCAGCCACTCACTGTTGGATTTGCGGCTTAGAGCTAACACCTAACAGTAAAGACGTGCCAGTAAGAGACCACGATCATATTACTGGCAAATTCAGAGGGGCTGCGCACAACAGCTGTAATCTTCAACTTAAGGTTGACCCCCAAAAATGGAAACTGCCTATCTTCTTTCATAACCTACGAGGCTACGATTCTCATTTTATCATGCAAGCAGTGACTTCTGAATATAAGAGGGTTACCTGCATTGCACAGTCTTCAGAAAAGTACATGACTTTTACTCTTGACTGTTTATCCTTTTATGACTCTGCCCAACATCTGATGGGGAGTTTAGATAAGTTAGCAGGATCTCTACAAGACTTTCCAATCACTAAACAATATTTTGACCCATCTTTAGTGCGTAAAGGCGTCTATCCATATGAATACATGAACTCGTGGGACAGGTTTGATGAAGACTCGCTTCCTCCTAAAGGTGCTTTCTTTTCTAGTCTTAGAGGCAAAGACATAACTGACTCTGAATATGAATACGCTCAAAAGGCCTGGACAGAATTACACTGTCAAACAATGGGCGATTATCACGATCACTACTTGATGGCTGACGTGTGTTTATTGGCAGACGTCTTTCAAAATTACAGATCTACATGCATAAAACATTACAGCTTAGACTCATCACATTACATCTCTGCCCCAGGGTTGTCTTGGGATGCATTCTTAAAGTCTACAAACATTCAGATTGACTTAATTTCTGATCTACCCACACTTCAGATGATTGAAGACGGCCTAAGGGGAGGTATTAGCATGGCCTCACATCCTTACTGCAAAGCCAACAACAAGTACTTAGATGATTATGATCCCACTAAACCATCCAACTATCTAATGTACTTAGACGCTAACAATCTGTATGGATGGGCCATGAGTCAACCGCTTCCACTGAGAAACTTTACAATGATAAAAGGACCTCATGATGTTAATATTGTGTTAGGTATGCTGTCACAGCTTCCACCCGATAATCCAATAGGACTAATCTTAGAAGTAGACTTAGAATATGCTAAAGAATTACACGATCTCCACAACGATTACCCCCTAGCCGCAGAAAGATTAAAGATGAGTCCCATCGAACCTCCTAAACTTGTACCTAATCTTCGACATAAAACTAAATATGTGTGCCATTACAGACTCCTACAGTTTTACCTAAAGCATGGATTAAAGCTGACCGCTGTTCACAGAATAATTATCTGTGATCAAGAGCCTTTCATGAGGCCATACATCATGAAGAACACCGATCTTAGAACCCAAGCCACCGACGCTTCAGAAAAAGACTTCTTTAAACTGATGAACAACAGTTGTTTTGGTAAAACCATGGAGAACCCACACAAACGCAAAGATGTGAAATTAGTTACAAAAGAAAACCAAGCAATTAAGCTGGTCTCTAAACCTAACTATCAAGACTTCAGAAGATTTAACGACAGCCTGGTTGGCATTATGATGAAGAAAAAGGATGTTAAGTTAGACAAACCGGTGTTTATCGGCTTCACCGTATTAGAGTTGTCAAAGTTATTGATGCTAGAATTCTTGTATGACTACTTTAAACCACTGTACCCAGAAGCAAGAGTTCTTTACACAGACACTGACTCTTTTATTTTAGACGTCCCAACTGAAGACTTCTATAAGGATTTAGAAACAGAAGTGGCTAAAGGAGTTGATGGATGGTACGACACATGCGATTACCCAAAAGATTCGCCTCTACATTCAACTGTGAACAAGAAAGTGATTGGAAAGATGAAGGATGAACTTAATGGGACAGTTATACAAGAATATGTTGGCTTACGGTCGAAGATGTATAGCGTTGCCAGCCAAACTTCTGTAATGAAAAAAGCTAAAGGCATAAGTAAAGAAGTTGTAAAAAAAAATATAACTCACGACAACTACAAGCAAGCTCTCTTTGAAAACAAAGTATTTTATCACACAAATGTTAATCTGCGCTCTACTCTTCATCAAGTAAACACAACTGCAGTTAATAAGAAATCACTAGTCTCTAACAATAACAAGAGAACTTACGTCAATCCTGAGTTTTCATATGCTGTAGGGCATTGGAGAACTTTAAAAGATTAACTTGACTGACTTGGCTTGTACTTAACTTAAGAACCTAACTAGTACTTACTTAAGAACTTAACAAGAACTTAACTTAAGAACTTAACAAGAACTTAACTAGAACTTATTTTTTTTGCACTTAACTTGTAATTTACTTGCACTTAACTTAAAAAGTACTTTCTATAACTAACTTAACTTGTACTTATCTAGTTCTTATCTAGTTCATTAAAAAACTATTCCATAGAAAATGGGTCTACAGCAGGAGGTTGCCCTTTTTTTGCAGAAGCTGGTTCTTCTTCTTTTACTGTGGGGGTTTGTGACTTTGTTGCTAGGTATGGCGTTAGGTATTTGTATGCTAAAAACCCACCAACACCAACAACAGCAGCTCCCAATACATAATGATACATCTTATCGTTTGATTGTGTTGTTGTTAATTGTGTTGTTGTTAATTGTGTTGTTGGTGGCGGCGATGTTGTATTACTATCTAACAATTTTTGTTTTGCTGCTTGGTTTGCTTTTTTTAGTCTGTTCCATTCAGCTAGTTTGCGACCAGCCTCAACACGTCCAGGACTTTTAGACTTAGTAACATTACTCACTTGTGGTACATTCACCTGTGGGATGCTCTGTAGCGCATTCTGCTCCTGCGAACTGTCCTGCGGCATCGCAATCTTCTTCTCCTGATCGCTCATTTTTTTTTATTGCGATTAAATTTAATATGATCAAAATTAATATGATTAAAAGTAATTAATCCCATGATTAATGGGCATAACATAGTCCCAAATCTGTAATACATGTCACATGCAAGAGTTTCTAGGGACTTGTTTAAAACCGGATCTTGTGATAAGTCGTATTTTAAATCTTCTTCTGAATCAACCGGCGCCATCTTACTTACTAACTTAGCATATAGGCTAATCATTGTCTGGCCTACTGATCTAACCATTTTTGAACCTAACTGTGCTTCGTACCTAGCGTAGTACTTCTCAACGTCTGATGTAGACAGTTGCTGAATCTGTTCAATAGTTAGTTCAGTGCCTAAATACTGTTTAGTTTTTCCACACGCGGCCAGAGAGTATAATCTTTCTTTATGGCAGTGGTCTACGGAGTAGCCTGCCTGCTCCTCACACTTTAATAGTTCGTCACAATCCATTTTTAAAACAATAAAAAATAATATAATACTTTTAAAACCATGAGTTTAACGCTGGTTAATTATGCAGTGCCTATCGTTGTGTGTTATAGTCTATTCAACCATTGCAAAATGTTTGCTAGGAATAAAACCGCCCAACATGGGAAAGATAGAAGATTCGCCAAGACTAGTTGCAGCCTTATTTTTAGCTTTAACAACAAAAGATTATTTGATTAAAAAGCACATAGACAGTCTTTCGTATTATGATTATTTTAATTATTTTTTTAGTTAATAAAAAGATGAGTGAAAAAAAGATTATCAATACAATTTACCATTCTGCTGTAATTAGCGGCCTTAGTATTGGTTATAGCGTGTTAGCAAAAAACATGTTAAAAATGAAGCCGGCGGATCTAGGAAGGTTAGACATTGAGGATGTTGTTAAGGTTATAGTTGTAATTACTGCAGGGATTGCCTCAAAAGACTTTCTTGTTGCGCAGGGGATTATCCCAGAAAATATTAATGCATAGGCAGATTAATCTAGAAAATATTGATTTATAAAAAGATGTCTGGATTGGTTGTGATGGTGGGAGGAGCTATTGTTAATGCTTTGGCCTTCTCTGGCAGCAATTATATGTTTAGTAAATTGCGGTCCGATGAAGAGAGAGAACGCCATAACAAGGCAATGGAAGATTTAGCTAAGGCAAGAGACGCTTACGAGAAAAGACGAATTGCTCACTTAGACTTTATTAATAAAAAGTTAAGAGAACAGGGTCATGCAGAGCACACATTTACAGACGTTGATGACGCAATGAATGAGTATTACTTAGTGACAGGAAAGAAGTTTCTAACATCGCCGCCACCAGAACTGTCCGACTTTTATGAACTATCTGAGGAACAGAAGAGTTCAGAGATAGCTTTTATTGTAGTTGGCATGGCCTCAGTCTATCTTGTTGCTCGCTTTCTTGTGTAAAATAAACTGCATTTAAAATATGGACAATACGAAGTACAAAATATATTATTCTCCTAAAGGGTATTGGAAAGGAAAGACTGCTATTGAAAAACTGAGTAAAGCTGCTAGAGTGTCTGAATCAGATGCGAAAGACTGGCTTTCAAAACAGGCAATTTGGCAAATATATCTGCCTGCCCCAAAAAGAATAATAAGGCCTAGATTTGTTAATTCAGTTCCAAATGACACCCACCAGATGGACTTGCTGTATCTTCCACATGACAAAGTTAGACGAAAACAGTTTAAATATGCTCTGACTGTTGTTGACATGGCTTCAAGATACAAAGACGCTGAGCCTTTAACGGATAAAAGCTCAACTGCCGCGGCTGTGGCTTTACAACAAATATACATGCGAGGCCCATTAAAGTATCCTAGGATGATTCAGGTTGATGATGGGAAAGAGTTTAAAGGTTCTGTAAACCAGCTGTTTTTAAAACATCATGTTACAGTTAAGAGAGGAATCCCAGACAACCATCGATCACAAGCCCTAGTAGAAAACTTTAATAAGAATCTAGCTGAACGTCTGTTTACCTATCAATATCACAGAGAAATTATGGACAGAGAACGCAACACAGAATGGGTTAGGAGATTGCCAGCAGTCTTACGTGCCATGAACAATGAAGAATTTAAAGCAACAGGCCTTAAACCAGTAAACGCGATCAAATTAAAAAAAATTAGCATTACTGAAGATGTGCAGGGGACTCAAAAACTCTTGCCGTTTGGACTAAAAGTAAGATACTTGTATGCTCCTGGAGAGGCAGAAGGTGATGTTAGAATTAGAGCCACAGACCCCATATGGAGCGTAGATGTATATGAAGTTGAAAGAATTATGAAAACAACCCCTCCTGTGTATTATTTAAGAGAAACTCTTTCTTCTAGCGGTGCTACTACGTCTAAAAAGCCCGCCCCTAAAAGATCCTTTGTTCGTGAAGAGTTGCAAGTTGTTCCCACCAAACACAATGCCGATTAGTTAAAAAAAATAGTATTTATTTTTTGTTAAACTTATGATTTATTTATTTATTTTTTTAGTTCACATCTTATTTTTTTTAGTCTATTTTTGGGTTTAACTGATTGTTTGCTTGCTTTTCAATGTTCTGTTTGATTGTCTCAGTGTCTACTTGTTGCGAAGTAAAAGTCTTTCTCCACTCCTTTGAAGTTCAATTTTTTGTCGTCTATAATCCTCACCATCGGCCATAAGCTTCTGAAATTCTTCAGCTGTAATGTTTTCATCCTGTAATGATTTGCTTATTCTTAATCTTAATGAACAAAGTTTTGCTGATGCTAAGGCAACAATGGCAGTGTGCTTTTGTAATTTAGGCGTTAATTTTTTTAAAACAGCACTCACAATCATAGACACAGCGCCTAAACCTAAACCAAGACTCCCTAATGCTAAAGAGGCTGGTGCCCCAACCCCAGTAGCTAAAACAGCAACACTAGACCCAGCACTTACGCTAGCTACAGCTGATGAGCCAGTAATTACATAAGAAAGAGTATTTAAAGCTTTAGCATATTTCTTTCTAGTAGCCCTATACTTATCCAAGTCACTTTCTATTTCCTTTTGAAGTTCAGTTATTTGCTCTAATCTAAACTGTTGAACCTCCATTTTTTAATTAAGATTATTTTTATTAATTAAGATTAATCTTGTACATATTTTCTTATTAACCCTTCTGGCAGCACTTCATCAACAGAGTAAAACGCAATAAAATCAACATACTTAATGAAAATAAAATCGAGTACTGTTAGTTTGTCTTTGTCAACCATCACAGTGACTTTGTCAGATGATACAGAAGTGTTTATTTCATCCCCGTTTTTAGTAATAGCAATAACAAGCCTAAGAGGCCCGCCCAAGTTTTCAGACTTTATTTGTACACCTCTGATTAACGTATGCTCTGGCAAACTAGGATCAGACTCCCTTGGAGTGATAAATAAGCGAAAAAGCATCGTCATTTTTCTAGGCAGTGATTCTAGTTTTGGGTTAAATTCTAAGCCGACGGTGTCGCCCCCCACTTCAGCTAAGGACTTCTTTCTCGCAGCATATATACAGAGCCCTGCTTAGTTATTTCAATCTGCTTTTTCTGTTGTATCCTGGGACTAGGCTAGCAAGAAGGCGTCCTTCATTCAAAGCTTTTCTAAAATTGTATTTCTTATCAAAGTATACATGGGGGCTTCGTAGTTCAAACTTTAAATCCCAGTTAATGTCAGGAAGCAACGCCCAGGCATTCTCTCGTTTATGAAGTTTGTATTCGTGTTTGCCAAAATCGTTTGCCCTTAGATTTCTTATCTCTAGGGTAGGATATGCTGTCGTTTTTATCTTCAATTTCTATTCGTTTGTAAACGCCATCGTCGGTGTATTCAAATCCATAAACATTTCCTGACTCCTATTAGATCAAAGTCCGTTGTATCTGCTAGATCTTTTAGCTCTACTGCAAGCATTTAGGAGCTAACTCCGCTTTTGATTCTGGCCCTCGAGACATTTTTTTAATATTAAAAATTATAATAAACAATCTACAATAAACAAACGTATTGAACTGGGGGGTCAGTCCGTAAGCATAGCTTAGCGTGCTTAGATTTTTCTAACTGCTCTTTTATTTTTTTTAGCTCATCTTTGTCCCTTATTATATAATTTTCACTTAAACATTCTTCAAAACTATCCTGTCCTTAGTGTAGAAATAATACAACCGATTTTAACTGCGATCTAAAGTCTTTTAAGACAGCATTGTATTTTTGAGTTAAGAGCCACACAGAAACTAAGGCGTGGCGTCCACTAAAGGCTAGCTTTGATAGAGCTTTTCTTTTTTTAACAATGTCTCGTTCAGCTGAGCAGTCATCAATAATAAACAGTGTTTCAGTTCCCTCAAATAGTCTATAGTAATGTTCTAAACAGCCGCTCAGTTTGTCGCTAGGATCAACTAAAAATATATTATCGTCTGTCCAAATAAACTTCCTTTCTTTGTAAGACTTGTTGTGCTTAATGGTTGTGCAGAATATAACAATGTGCTCGTAATGAAACCTGTATATTGTTTGTAACAAATCAAGTACGAAGACAGTTTTCCCACACCCAGTAATCCCGCAGATAAGAGAACAGTGCGGATCTTTGGGCAGAAACTTCAAACTATCCATCTGTTTTTATTAGAATATTTCTTCTGCATTTTAATAAGCCACGTCTTTTAGCCTGTTTTCTTCAATGTTTAGCTGAGCATCACAAACCATAAAAACATGAATTTGTATTGGTGCGTTTCCGTCTGCTTTCTTGTGAATATTTATTTTTATACCATCTTGCCCTACCCTTTCTCCACTTCCAAACAATCTGTTGTCAAATGTGGATCTAAAATCCAGCCACAGCCCATATTTGGTTATTAAGTAGTCTTCGAGTCTTACATCATAAAGGCGAAGTTTTTTACATACACGATCAACTGCAGGATCTCTTTGCCTACCTCCAGCGAACAACTTTCTTATTTCATCAAAGTGTTGGTGAGGTAAAAGTCCGCGACCCGAATACAACTGATCAGACTTACCATTTATTGCACAGTCAACCTTCTCAATTTTTGGATTATAAAACGCTTCTGATTCTCTATGAAAAGGAGTTGTTCCTTCAGTAAACAAGAACAAAATTCCTTTTAAAGACTTCAGAGACTGATTTAGATGTATGTTCCAGAGAGTGTCTCGCTTGTTTCTATTTTCTGTAGTGGAGTGTATAACTCTTTCATAATAAATAACTGTTTTATTTTTATACTGGGTTAAGATTGTTCTGGCCAGTTCAGGGTTAGTAACAACATCAAACTCAAGAGAAATGTCGCTGACTGTGTATTTAGCTTCAGGGTCTTCAGACAGAACAACAGACTCGCTAGGATTAAATGTCAGTTCATAAGTAAGTTTTTCTTTTAGTGCACCTTGGTAATATGGCATATGCGTCTTTAACAGCTCAAAATCTAGAGGGATGCAGAATCTGTTGCCAAATGCTTCTGCTACTGCCTCATCTTTAACATCATCCTTTGCATCCTCCGCTTTAAACCTGTGCTTGAGACCGTTTGGGCTTTGTATTCCCTGATAAACTTTCTCTTTTCTTTCTTTTTTAGGCAGCCATAGGTCAGAATAGAGGGCAAAAATGTCTGCCTCGCTTAGTACAAAGACTTCTCTGCCCTCCAGTTTGATTGCCATATGTTTAACGATTGCCCTGCCCAAATTAGCAACAACAGTAGCATTAGGATCTTCCGATGTAATATTTATTTTGAATGATAGTTTAGCAGTGCCTGGCATTATAACATCGCCAGCGCCAAGATCAGGGAACTTAACTATTAAAACTTGTCCGGGCTGAACTGTTGATGGAGTATTTACACTAATTACAGTCTGCCTTATACCTCTTACGCCATGGGGTTCTTTCTCTTTTCTGTATGGGTCAAGGTCACAACCGTATGAGTTCATTTTTTATAAAACAAAAAAGAATATAAATAAAAAATATGGCGTCCTCTAGTCCTTTGTTTTCTCCTAACACGTCTATAAGATCTTTGTTGCCTGACCAACTTGAGTCTAGTAACAGCCAAGGGTGGGGTAATACTAAATTTCCGTCGCCAAGTCAACTATACAATATATTACCCCAACCAAATATGTATGCTTACAAAATAGCTCCTTATCCAACACTAGAGGACTCAAACGTTGTTACATATTTAGCACAACAAATAATTGAATATTTTAACAACCTTCCTGAAAGCGCCCATCCAGATGAAGCTGCTTACAAGCTTGTCAATAATCTTGTCTCTGGTGTACTAGAATACACAAACAAAGACAAAGAGGCCCTGCATCAGATTACTAAAACCATTATGGACGCGGTTAGCACATTTAAAGCAGGGCAGCAGATACAGAGGTTTGCAAGAATTCAACACAACCAAATTCTTAACACACTTGAAGACGGAAGAATAATAGTTGATGTGTTTAATACTCTTACACAAAACTGTTTAATTATTAATACTTAGATAAATATAGGTCATCCCGCATGAGTTCATTTTTTATAAAGTAAAAAAGAATATAATAAAAAATATGGATGAAGATCATGACGCAATTGATCCTATTGAAGAAGAAGAAAGAGATCTGTCAGGCCCTTCATTTGAAGAAGATGAAACAGAATTAGGTCCTTCATTGCGCGAAGAACTTGAAAGAGCAGCAGAAGGTTCTTCAACCCCTTCATTAGAAGAATCAGAAACACCCCCTTCAGTTAGCGCATCTCGTGCAGAACTATTAGCAAATAGAATTAACTCATTCTACATAAGCTTAGGACTAAACCGCCAGAAGACCCAGTCCTTTTGATTTTAAGATAGATAAAAGCAACCATCTGCATATAAGAACTAGCAGAGGAAATTTGTAAGAGTTACTACAAAGCCAGACCCAACTAAGTTTTTAAAACTAAACACAATTAGACAGGGGGTCCCTGTTGCTGACCAAAGGCGATTAAACATTTTAAATTTAAGGCCTGAGGCTGTTAGTCTTTTACAGAACTTGGGGCGGAGGTTGCCAACACGATCTGAAATAGAAATGACCTCTTTTCGAGAGTTAGGTCAAAGACAGATGAAGCAATAACAGAAATTGAGACGAGTTTTAATGAGGAGACACAATTAAAAACAATTGGTGATTCTCCATTGCCCATGCGTGAAATCCTGGGGCTTAATGCTGCTCTGCGGACAATAAGGGGTGAACTAACAAACAATTTGGCAAAACTTGGCGAGCTAGATAGAGAGATAGAAGAAGAAAAAAATAAGCTGGCTGATGCAGATGATAACAATTTAGGGCAAGAAGAAAAGGCTAGAATACAGCAGAAAATACAGGATTTAATGATAGAAAGGGCAGCCAGGTTAGAAACGCTGTCTACTAACAGGGCGCAGCTAGCATCACAAACAAGCAGAATTAAAGAAACTATAAACAGAATGCTTTATGAAAACACTACGCTAGCAGAAAGAATAAGGACTCTGTTCAGGGAACAGGGGATTACAGTAGTTAGCATATTAACGGCTGTTGGGTTTGCTATCTCTACACTCGTTTATGCTTTAACAGGTGGTGCGCCAACAAGGCCAGTAGCTCCTCCAACGCCTCAGCCTGGTAAAAGTTGGATTAGAAAACAATTGCATCATCTAGCAAACCTATTAAAGAAGTTAGCAGCCAAAGCGCTTGATGCTCTGCCTGGCATAATTGGCAGTGTTGTTAGTTGGGTTTTGTCTACTATAGGCAAAGTTGCCGGTTATATGGCCGACCATCTGTGGACGTTAGGAGTGCTAGCTGCTGGATTAATTTTTAGTGAAATAAAGTATGGCTAATCCAGTAAAAGTTAAAAATACAACGAGGGCTGTCTTTTCGCTAGTATGACTGTCAGTGCGAGGTACATTAACAGGTGGCGTGCTTTCTGGACTGCTTTCTGGCTGTGGGGCGCTTATAACTGGATCGCTTTCTTCAGGGCTAGGTACTTTTTTTAAATGGATGGAGCAGGCCTTGTGTTTAAGCCTTGATTGTGTCCTAAGTTTTGATCGTCTCCAGCTATAAGGATTTCATTGTTATAATTCTGTATCATGCCAATCTGCAGTCTAAGGTCAGAGGGTAGCATGTATAATCCATGGCCTACAACAAAGTCAACCTTTGACCTAGCATGTGCAAGAACGTCTTGATACCTTTGTATGCTGGCAGGTAAATCAACAGCAGAGTTAATAGCATCTTCTAAATTGGCTAGAAATTGTTTTCTGGCATCAAAACCTGTAGATTGATCTACTATGCTAGATTTAGTCTGTGCTTGTGCTCCTAATAGACACCAAACGTATGTCCTTATGGAGTCATTAAGTCTTTGCACTCCTGGCATTGTTAGACCTTCACTTTCATCTAAGATAAATGTTGCCCAAGCATTGGGGTGTTTTTGCTCTATTGATCCTAATCTAACTTGGAGTTTGGCTTAAAAGAGGTGTGGCCAGGCCAGTAGTCATAATTATATTCTCTACGCTCGCCCCACAAATACAATGTGCCCATCCCATGATTACGGTCTAACTTTTGTTTAAAATCAGTTGAAGGATTAATGTTAAATTCGTTGCAAATTCTTTCATATGCATTAGTGTCCATTGGGCTGTTAAATGGATTAAACGCTTTGTCGTTAGGGAGGGGCACTTGTAGTTCAGTTAGTATTCGCCTGTACTGGTAATAAACATGAAAGTTATATACTGACCTTACTAAAAGATTGGGGTGGTTTAAATG
>CM065732.1:71183031-71285531 GCA_033310375.1 Conus canariensis
TCATAGGGACTGCTTTTAGTTAGGCTACATTTGGTGGCAAAGTTCAATGGACTGCTTTTGTTACATTTGGTGGCAAGTTCATAGGACTGCTTTTAGTTAGGCTACATTTGGTGGCAAGTTCATAGGGACTGCTTTTAGTGACATTTGGTGGTAAGTTCATAGGGACTGCTTTTAGTTCCATTTGGTGGCAAGTTCATAGGGACTGCTTTTAGTTAGGCTACATTTGGTGGCAAGTTCAATGGGACTGCTTTTTGTTACATTTGGTGGCAAGTTCATAGAGACTGCTTTTAGTTAGGCTACATTTGGTGGCAAGTTCAATAGGGACTGCTTTTAGTTCCATTTGGTGGCAAGTTCACAGGACTGTTTATTAGTGACATTTGGGGCAAGTTCATCAGGGACTGCTTTTAGTTATTTGGTGGCAAGTTCAAGGGACTGCTGTTTAGTTACATTTGGTGGCAAGTTCACAGGGACTGCTGTTAGTTACATTTGGGGCAAGTTCATAGGGACTGCTGTTAGTTACATTTGGGGGCAAGTTCAAGGGACTGCTTTTAGTGACATTTGGGGCAAGTTCACAGGGACTGCTTTAGTGACATTTGGGGCAAGTTCACAGGGACTGCTGTTAGTGACATTTGGGGGCAAATTCAAAGGGACTGCTGTTAGTGACATTTGGGGGCAAGTTCACAGGGACTGCTGTTTGTTACATTTGGTGGCATGTGTGATTAAATTGATTATATACGTAGTCATGTCGTAATAGTGGATTAAATTAATTACATACGTAGGCTGTCGTAATAGTGGATTTTATTGCACACGGAGACTGTCGTAATAGTTAATTTAATTAATTGTATATGCCAACAATGTGGTTATCACAATTTAAACAGCCAACAATGTGATTATCACAGTTTAAACAGCCAACAATGTGGTTATCACAGTTTAAACAGCCAACACTGTGGTTATCACAGTTTAAACAGCCAACAATGTGATTATCACAGTTTAAACAGCCAACCATGCGATTATCACAGTTTAAACAGCCCACATAAACACACGCCCGCTTCAGCCTTGGTCGACAACAGAAAAAAGGCACACAGACTACAGATAAAAGGCACACAGACTACAGATAAAAGGCACACAGACCACAGATACAAGGCACACAGACTACAGATACAAGGCACACAGACCACAGATACAAGGCACACAGACCACAGATACAAGGCACACAGACAACAGATACAAGGCACACAGACCACAGATACAAGGCACAGATACAAGGCACACAGACAACAGATACAAGGCACACAGACCACAGATACAAGGCACACAGACTACAGATAAAAGGCACACAGACCACAGATACAAGGCTCACAGACTACAGATAAAAGGCACACAGACCACAGATACAAGGCACACAGACTACAGATAAAAGGCACAGACCACAGATACAAGGCACACAGACTACAGATAAAAGGCACACAGACCACAGATACAAGGCACACAGACTACAGATACAAGGCACACAGACCACAGATAAAAGACACACAGACTACAGATACAAGGCACACAGGCTGTTAGTTGAAGATCACTTCTCGCTCCATAATCCCCACAAGGACAGAGAAACTGGGAGTCACAATGAGTATCCACGGCAAGACAGATTACCGTGCCCTAGCCAACACAGACATCAGCAGACATACAGAACACAGACATCAGCAGACATATAGAACACAGACATCAGCAGACATATAGAACACAGACATCAGCAGACATACAGAACACAGACATATAGAACACAGACATCAGCAGACATAGAACACAAGACATCAGCAGACATAGAACACAGACATCAGCAGACATACAGAACACAGACATCAGCAGACATATAGAACACAGACATCAGCAGACATATAGAACAGACATCAGCAGACATAGAACACAGACATCAGCAGACATAGAACACAGACATCAGCAGACATATAGAACACAGACATCAGCATACAGAACACAGACATATAGAACACAGACATCAGCAGACATATAGAACACAGACATCAGCAGACATACAGAACACAGACATCAGCAGACATAGAACACAGACATCAGCAGACATATAGAACACAGACATCAGCAGACATATAGAACACAGACATACAGAGCAGACATCAGCAGACATACAGAACACAGACATACAGAACACAGACATCAGCAGACATACAGAACACAGACATCAGCAGACATACAGAACACAGACATCAGCAGACATACAGAACACAGACATATAGAACACAGACATCAGCAGACATATAGAACACAGACATCAGCAGACATACAGAACACAGACATCAGCAGACATACAGAACACAGACATATAGAACACAGACATCAGCAGACATACAGAACACAGTCATCAGCAGACATATAGAACACAGACATACAGAACACAGACATCAGCAGACATACAGAACACAGACATCAGCAGACATATAGAACAGACATACAGAACACAGACATCAGCAGACAAAGGGAACACAGACATATAGAACACAGACATCAGCAGACATACAGAACACAGACATACAGAACACAGACATCAGCAGACATACAGAACACAGACATCAGCAGACATATAGAACACAGACATACAGAACACAGACATATAGAACACAGACATACAGAACACAGACATATAGAACACAGACATACAGAACAGACATCAGCAGACATATAGAACACAGACATCAGCAGACATATAGAACACTGACATACAGAACAGACATCAGCAGACAAAAAGAACACAGACATCAGCAGACATATAGAACAGAGACCGAACAAGTTTCGAACAACCTCGCTTCTGCTTTGCCTTTTTTTTTTTTCTGCACTCATACATAGTTCCTCTCCCTAACGAGGACTTCTTGGTACAAAGAGATTGATGATTGTTATGGTATGTGACTGTGATGATGATTGTTATGGTATGTGAAGGGGATGCTGATTGTTATATGTGAAGGGGATGATGATTGTTATGGTATGTGAAGGGGATGATGATTGTCATGGTATGTGAAAGGGTTATGGTATGTAAAGGGGATGATGATTGTTATGGTATGTGAAAGAGATGATTTGTTATGGTATGTGAAGGGGGTGATGATGATCGTCATGGTATGTGAAAGGGTTGATGATGATTGTTATGGTATGTGAAAGTGATAATGATTGTTATTGTATGTGAAGGGGATGATGATTGTCATGGTATGTGGAGGTGATGATTTTAATGGAATGTGAAGGTGATAATTGTTATGGTATGTGAAGGGGATGATTGTTATGGTATGTGAAGGGGATGATGATGATTGTCATGGTATGTGAAGGTTATGATGATTGTTAAGGTATGTGAAGGGGATGATTGTTATGGTATGTGAAGGGGATGATTGTTATGGTGTGTGAAGGTGATGATGCTGATTGTTATGGTATGTGAAGGTGATGATGATTGTTTTGGTATGTGAAGGGGATGATGCTTGTTATGGTATGTGAAGGTGACGATAATTGTCATGGTATGCGAAGGAGATGATTGTTATGGTATGTGAAGGGGATGATTGTTATGGTATGTGAAGGGATGATGATTGTTATGGTATGTGAAGGGGATGATGATTGTTATGGTATGTGAAGGTGATGATGATATAGTATGTGAAGGTGATGATTGTTATAGTATGTGAAGGTGATGACAATTGTTATGGTATGTGAAGGGGATGATGATTGTTATGGTATGTGAAGGTGATGACGATAGTTATAGTATGTGAAGGTGATGATTGTTATGGTATGTGAAGGGGATGACGATTGTTATATGTTAAAGGGATGTTGAGGGTAGTGTTGTTTAGTTTGGGATTTTAGTGGCAAGATTTCGTTTTGGCTGCTAGTGTTTCTTCTTGAAGAGATTTTGTTTGTGTGTGTGTTTTTTAAGGGGTTTTGTTTGTGTTACTGAAGGGATTTTTGCCTGTATTACTGAGGGGATTTTGTTCGTGTTCCTAACTCATTTTCGCAGACATCACCTCTTGTGTTCGCTGTGAGTGTGGTGAGCGGGTTGAATCGCATTTTGTTCCACTCATCTGCCTCACACAGTATTCACCTGCTTTGACTGTATATTGTTGTTTACATTATTTATAGGGTTTCTTTTCAAATTTAATGTATAGCCAACCCTAGTTAATACTCATTTTATGTTACCTTCCTCCTTGGCTGCCATCATTTCCTCATAATCCATTGTGAAATAAAGGGTCTGTGCTGTCATTGTTGGCGAGCGTGTGTGTAAAGTGTCCAGGTTAGACAAGTATTGAGTGATTTCTGTCCATGTAAAGTTTGAGAGAAGGAGATAACAACCTGGAATGGAGAGGAAAATTGTGCACACACACACATAATGCACGCACGCACACACACACATATACATAATGCACGCACGCACACACAATGCCCATGCATATACACACGCATGCACGCACACAAACACACTTATATGTCCATAGAAACACACGCACACAGAGGGGAGGTGGAAA
Organism: Conus canariensis; assembly: GCA_033310375.1. NCBI lineage: Eukaryota > Metazoa > Mollusca > Gastropoda > Neogastropoda > Conidae > Conus > Conus canariensis. The sequence goes on from CM065732.1 coordinate 71,187,552, forward strand.
GGGAGGGGGTAGGTGGGAAGGGGTGAAGGCAATCATAACCTAACGTCTGCAGAGAGGAAGACTCCAAAAGGGCCGCACAAACACAAAGACACACACACCATGCAAACACACACACCATACAACTGAGCACAGTTCAAATTCTTTGAAAAGCAGACATCATTTCAAACACCACAAAATTAAGTTTTGACAAAAATTTATTGATCATAACATCATCATAATCATCACACTTTTTTTTTCTCCAAAGTATACAGCGATTAAATGTGTTCTTTAGACCATACAAATGAAGACGCACAACATCCAGGACACTCGCACCTGGCCAACGCATGTCCCCACAGTAACCTTGTGTTCCTGTTTGTTCTACATCTTTTCCCAGCTTCTCAGGCATTGTCAACATGTGCAGATTCTACCCCCTGCTTTAATGGAAAACAGTGCACATTTACCCATATCATCCATGAACACATACTCATTCTGCAATAAACAAAAGTAAAGATGGGACATTAACGCCCCCCCCCCCCCCCCCCCCCCCCCCAAACAGTTCCACAAAACCAAAAATCAAACCAGACTTATAGCCTGTGCACAGGACGTCCAGAGACAGTCTGTGAGGAAATACACGTGGACACTCCTCATGTCTTTACATCCGACATCACTACAAGGTTTTTAACAACTGCAAACACACAAACATCATAGTACGATTTTACCAACAGAACTCAAAAAAGTAATTCAGCAACACACATCTACACATACGCCAAAAACATAATAGAAGCAAAATCAAACCTAAATACATGTCTTCCCAGTTTTCTTTTTAGCAGAAAGGAAGAAACTAGTTAACAGATATTTTCATATACACTTCTCTGTCACTTTCCAACACACACTCCATCCCATGTAAACAATAACGGATCTACCCACATCTGACAATGCATCATTTTGTGATGTGATTAATTAAAAAGTGCGGATAAAGGTGCCACTAGGAGTCTCTAATGATGAACCAACCACTCTGCCATTGTCATACAATACTTTTTTTGTCACAGAACACCGGATGGAATCAGACCTGCCTACCTCTCAACAGGATGCTAGCTGGCAGATTGGGTGATGCGTCTCCTGTCTCCTTCACTAGTTACGGACACAAGATCCCATAGACCAAAGTCTGCAGTGGACTACATACACATCTCTGAACAAGGCCGCTAACCTGTGTGCCTTCCCTACCCAAAATTCTGAAAGACAATGCCATGTCTCCGACTGCCCAGCCAAAACAAAAACAAAGCAAAACAACTTTGTACAGTAACCACTCAAAAGTATGAAAATAACTTTTGCGCTCTTTATGTTTGTGTAGCTGGTCAGACTTGTGTGGCAAAGAAGGAAAATGCATACTGACAGACCAGCTACAGCGTAATGACATGACACATGAACTGCCGGTTGTCCAGCCTGACATGACACATGAACTGCCGGCTGTCCAGCCTGAATAATACAACAATCCTTTGTCATGGACATGCAGTGTGATGATGTTGGACCCTAAACGGCTACACCTACTGTACACTGAATGACGGCGGCTGTAGGCCATCATCTGGGCAGACTGAAAGGAGAGGCAGGCCTGTGGAATGCTTTTGTTGCCTTCACCTGATCAACACAGTACATGATGACAGACATGAGATTCAAAATGCCACACATTACAATGGCTGTTCTGGATGTTTTCTTTTCTTTTCTCAACAATCTTCAGAGCTGTTCTCAACGTTCACAAACAGCTAAATAACAGTACTGTAGATTTCACTACCTTCCAACCCTACAAACCCTTTCACATGTCATTGGCGTGATATGAATGCGGTGGAAAATACAACAATCTTATCTTCACACACTATGCGCCTTTTCTATTGTGCAAAACGTAAGGCAGAGTCTCTGACACTCCACCAGACTCCACTGGAGAGACACACAACAAGTCAACATGCTGAATGTCCATGAAATGAGAATGCAACAAAACACAGCAACACAAGCCCACCTGGCTGGAAAACAATCCACCACCCTAGTTTGGGATTTACAGCCATCATTTTTTTTTTCAAACTTGCAAGGTGAATTAAAATGCACTGGATTAAACCCTCTTAAAAGTGATTTAGTGCCAAGGTAATCCATTCATTGAACGAAGTGAAATAGGGTTCCATTCCTAGGCACAGCATGTCATGAACGAGCTGAGGCTTCAACTTGCACCAACTCATTCTGTACATCTCCACTGGAGATGTTCATGTTTATTTCCCAGCTGACCTCCTATGCTGTACTTTTGGCTGAATGCATGCCAGAAGCAAAATTGTTTACAAACCCAAACCTCAAGAATGGAATATGAAGAAAACGCATCAAAAACAAAAACCATTCAAACATAAATAAAAAAAAAAAATCAAAACAGAACTGGTGGGTTAATGACAAAAACAAAAACAAAAAATCCTGAATCATCCACAAACCAAACGACAAAAACCAACAAACCAAACATACAGAAACAGGGTTTTCTTTTTCAAAACATCTAGCAATGACTGGGACAGTCCGACAGATAGGCCTGCTTGTCACATCCAAATTAGAAATGGGTCAACATAAAGAGAACATCTAGTACACAAACAAAAAAAAGGCAATAGTGTCAAACTGTGTCACTGCAGTTAGGACCACAAGTGCACCTCCTGGTGTGAACAATGGCACTGCTCAGCGCACCTCCTGGTGTGAACAATGGCACTGCTCAGCGCACCTCCTGGTGTGAACAATGGCACTACTCAGCGCACCTCCAGGTGTGAACAATGGCACTGCTCAGCGCACCTCCAGGTGTGAACAATGGCACTGCTCAGCGCACCTCCAGGTGTGAACAATGGCACTGCTCAGCGCACCTCCAGGTGTGAACAATGGCACTGCTCAGCGCACCTCCAGGTGTGAACAATGGCACTGCTCAGCGCACCTCCTGGTGTGAACAATGGCACTGCTCAGCGCACCTCCAGGTGTGAACAATGGCATTACTCAGCGCACCTCCAGGTGTGAACAATGGCACTGCTCAATGCACCTCCAGGAGTGAACAATGGCACTGCTCAATGCACCTCCAGGTGTGAACAATGGCACTGCTCGGTGCACCCCCAGGTGTGAACAATGGCACCGCTCGGTGCACCCCCAGGTGTGAACAATGGCACTGCTCAGTGCACCTCCAGGTGTGAACGACACCACTCAGTGCACCTCCAGGTGTGAACAATGGCACTGCCCAGTGCCCCTCCAGGTGTGAACGACACAACTCAGTGCACCTCCAGGTGTGAACAATGGCACTGCTCAGTGCCCCTCCAGGTGTGAACAATGGCACTGCCCAGTGCCCCTCCAGGTGTGAACAATGGCACTGCCCAGTGCCCCTCCAGGTGTGAACAATGGCACTGCCCAGTGCCCCTCCAGGTGTGAACAATGGCACTGCCCAGTGCCCCTCCAGTGTGAACAATGGCACTGCTCAGTGCACCTCCAGGTGTGAACAATGGCACTGCTCAGTGATCAGAACTGAACGGCTTTACCAGAACCTCCAAGGCTATAGAAAGATGTTGGGGACACAAGACAGGACCGCATTACGAAGACAGACTGGGGGGAAAAAAAAAAAAAAAACATAAAAAAGTATGAAATAAACAAAACAAACACAGTACAACAAACTAAAATAAAAACAAAAAACCTCCAACAAAACACAGAAGTGAAAGAATTATGGTAATTCTCATACACAAAAGGTGTGGAAGAGACGAGTCTACCTCGAAATAGAATTTTTTTCCCTGACTTCCCTGAAAAGGATACATCATTCTTTCAGAAACCTACCTACAACAGACCCCAAAATGTCCATCCACCACATAGAGGTGAGCACAAACACACTTGTGCACATTCCTGCATACACACACACACACACAATAGCAATGGAAATCATCAAAGAACAGACCAGCAAAAAAATTCCCATTGCCAAATGACTGAACGTAGGGAGACAAATCCTTTATCTCTTCCCTAGTCATCACAGGACCGACTCACTCAACACTCTGCACGGGGCAAAAACTGGGAACAGACGAAACCAAAGTTGATTTGGGAAACGCCAACATACTCACCAATGTACTGAATCATGAAAAAATATGAGCCATACATCATCTTTGTGAACAAAATCTGACACCCACCCCTTTCCCTAGAACATTCACAGATAATCTCTGTACTGAAAGCCTCTTCAATTATGAACTCTTAAAAAAGAATAAAAACATACTGAAAACTGAAAACACACACACATACTCATACACATGTTATTGTTATGGTCACCATGAGCCAAACACAGGCCTATGTCATCACCACGGCTTGCTGTGTTAGCTCCCCGTCACTTCCCCTACAATGACCACCATGCTGATGAACCAGACCAAACCCAGACCCTGTGGACACAAGGGCAGAAACACCACAGAGTCAAAGGTGGTGACACCTGCACTGTGGACAACTAACAGCAACAACAGCGGGAGACTATCAATGGCAACTCCACACAGGAAGGGTGTGTTCTTGCTGATCCCCCCACCCTGTGACCTACCATCCAGTTCACCGACAGTGTTGTCAGGACTGGTGCACATTGGGCCCACACCTGCTGTTAGCCCACATGGTGAACAGGATGTGCCAACTGATGTCTGCAAGTCAGCCTGCCAGATGGGACATCTCCGCTGGTCATCCACTAACACCACCAGGTCAAACCCAGTCATCCCTCCTCCCTCCTCCTTTCCCTACATCCACCAACTGTGTCACACTTATCATTTGCAGTCATCATCTCCACGACTATTTTCCCCGAGTTCTTGAGTCAGAATCTTCCCTTGTTTGAAACATATTTGAAATGCAGACATCCCTGCAATCTGAAAGTGCAAAAAGGAGGGAGAACAACCAACCTGAAGCTGGATGAAACGAACATCAAAGTAAGCATCATGTTTTGTTTGTGTCCGTGTCATTCCCCAGGAACGACATGTATTCCTTCACTGTCGGTCACACCTGCCTACAACTTGGCATGCGCCAGGTGTTCAGTGAAGGCCACCACCAACACCAGGACAGGAACACCACCAGCCTGTGGCTGAGGCTGAACACAATGATTACCTAGGCCATGATAACACCTTCATCAACAGTGTCCATTTGACAGGAGAGAAAGGTTCCAATATTATGCCATTTTGTGTGAAAGGTGGATTGTGTGGCGATCTTGTGCCCTGGTCAATACATGCACCTCAGCGATGGGTCAGGGGGAACAAGACAAACAGCAACAGAAGAAAAAAAAAGCTGGAGGTGGTGAAGGGGTTGAGGTGAAGGGGGAAGGGTAAACAAGGCCAGACAACAGAGTGTCCAGCACACCATCCACACTCTATCTCCACCATTTCACAATGGGAAAGCAGAAGAGTCTTTTTGGGCCAGGGGAAACAAGGCCAGACAACAGAGTGTCAAGCACACCATCCACATTCTATCTCTACACTTCACAATGGGAAAGCAGAAGACAGTCTTTTGGGGCCAGGGAAAACAAGGTCAGACAACAGTGTCAAGCACACCATCCACACTCTATCTCTACATTTCACAATGGGAAAGCAGAAGACTGTCTTTTTGGGCCAGGGGAAACAAGGTCAGACAACAGTGTCCAGCACACCATCCACACTCTATCCCTACATTTCACAATGGGAAAGCAGAAGACAGTTTTTTTTTTTCAAACAAGTGTTTTATCTAAACTTTAACTCTCCTACTGCCATCAGCGGGTAGAACCGCCGACAATCTCTGCTATGCACAGGAAACGTGGGCGGGCACAGCCTGCGGCCATTCTGGTGTCTCCCTTCCATCCTTCTTTTTGCGACTTAGCTAGCCTACATCACACTTCCCATTAATACATGCACATGCGTGTGCAGTCGATTCCGGATGGACTGGCTTTGCAAATGGCAGTTCGTTTTGGTTTGAACCAAAGAAAAAGTCGTATTTTTGAGCAATTTTTGCAATGGGCACAAATGAAGACTTCTGGCGAGAGCTGCCACAAGATGGAGTCAGCCATGACAAAAACTTTCAGGGTTTTACTGCTGAAGAAATTAGTGAAAGTGAATTGAAACGCATAAAAAAATATCGTGAAGTGGCAGAACTTTGAAGCTTATGTTGATCAGGGGGATCTTTTGAGTGATTCTGAGGACGAAGATGCAAGTAACAGCAATCCATCCATCCGTGCCTATGATTTTGATCATTAGCTGAGAAATTTTGAAATAGACAACATTAGAAAAACTCATATCCAATTTACTTTCATTTCATACTTTTATTCATCCATTTCTGCACATGAACACAAAACTTCATGCAAATTCATGCATAACTCTATTTTTTAATGATTTTTTTAAAAATGAAAGCAAGTGAAACTTTTCCCAAACTTTAAAGAATTACTTGGTTTCCAACAGTAAGTAAGCAGCAGTAAGCCTTGGTAGTAGGAGAGTTAAACTAAACGTGCATACATCTGTGCCTGTATCTTTTCTCTTCTTTAGTGGGGTGGAGGGTTGGGGTGAACAGTCAGTTTAAATGCTGATGGCTTGGTCAATGGTGTCTTAATTGGCCAGATCATATCACAGGTCTCACTGGGTGAGAAAGATCTTGGTTTGGTTGGTTGGTTGAATTCATCAATTTGGTCATATTTGTCCTCTCACACCTTTTGCCAGGCACATGTGGTCTTACATCAGGATTGCTAGTTTTCTAACTTGCAAACAAAACAGATAACATCGGTTTTTCTTTTCTGTCTCCAGAATATGGGCCAGAGTGAAGATATTCCATGGAGGGTGAAGTTTTGGTATGCCATGAGTGTGCGCGTGTGCATGTTTGTGTGTGTGTTTGCGAGAGAGAGAGAGAGAGAGAATGGTGTATGAAATTTGGAACACAAGAGAGAAAGGTGATCTACGGAGTACGCCAACCATTTCACCAATTCAACTGATTTTACAGCTGTTGTTTACCTTAACATTTCAAAGCAGGGAGATTCCTTTTAACCATGCACACCTATGTGCAGTCCTGACACAAACAGAATCTACACACATTCTTCTTTTACAGAACAGCATCTTTTCGTTTACAGATGACTTGAAACATGAGTACAGGTTAAAAAGTACAGCGGAGAAAAAAAAAGCAACTTTGAGCCAATGTGTATGAGCATGCGTCTATGCATTTATCTGCATATGTGTGCGTCCCATGGAGCACATCTGCAGTGTGTGCTCAGGTTGCATGGCATTACCTGGCCACCATGAGGTGCGCAGTCAACAAGGTGTGTAGGATGGCGTCCCCACTGGGGTGTAGGTCTCAACAGGCAACAAACATGGGCAGAAATCAGGGAGGACAAACAACAAAACAGATTTTCCTTTCTTTCCAATCATGATCTACTTCCACAGCTTCAGCTTAGGCTGACATTTTCCATGTTCACTGAAACTGTCAACACTGAACGGGATTTTATGATCAAAACAAACTTGGCATCACTGAAAAGATCCCCTGCGTCTGTTAAAGACCCTGGTGCTCTTCACCTCAGGCCTCATTAAAAAGTGAGAAAACAATCAAGTTCACAGTTACACATCGCACATCAATACCACATAGGACAGTTAATGTTAAAAATGAAGAAAAAGGAAAAAACAACAACAAATGAACAAGCGACATCCTCTTCACCGAGAACAGGTCAAGCTATGAACCAAAAGAATGTGAGGCAAATGCTGAACAACACCCACACACACCCACACCCACACAAACCCCACCCAGACCAGCACTGTGAAGGCTTTCAGGTTCAGTATCTTTTAATACCACTGCAGTGCCAGGGCAGCCACATAGCGCAGGCAGACGTTAAGGCCAAGGACATCTCATGTTGTATTTGACCATCAGGTCAAGTCAAACAGCTCAACTTCTGGCAGCACACACAACAGGGGACTTCAACACAGCTCCCATTGCCTGCCTACCATTCAGAACAAAAAGAAAGTGTAGGTAGGGCTTTGGAAAGGGTCTATCTCACCTGTAGCGCAGCACGTCATGAATAAATAACAAAATAGACCTTCTCTTTTCAGTTAGCAAATAAAGATCCTTATTGGCACAGACACAACACCACGCTCAACTGTTTTAGCTTTGTGATGAACATCACACTCTGCTGACTTGGTCAACAAACACAGACACGGTCAGTCAGCCTACTCTCCGCCACACACACGCTCTCTGTCTCTCTTCCTTTCTCCACATGTTACAGAGGTGCACAGACACATTCCATCTCCAATGTGACAAATGCAGCATCTAACCCTCTATGACAGTAATGCACCCAAACACAACTTGCACAAAACAGACAACACACACAGTCTCTCTCTCTCTCTCTCTCTCACACACACACTGGAGTCCTCAGGTCTGGCTGTCCACTATGACAAGTGAAAGGACAGCTGGCCCTCACGGGAGGCAATCTGAATTTTGTCCCTCATGATCTCCAGGCTGGAGTAATCTGGAAGCTTCAAATAGTTCACACAGGTCATCACAGAGGGCAGGAAGTCATCGGGGTTCTCCCCGGCCTCAAACGTTTTCCTCACAATGGTCAGCGGTGGGGACAAGCTGCGGAACCCTGCAGCACGAAAAGGGCAGAAATGTCCAACTCATGCATCATGGGAAATGGACAAATCATGCAACATGGGAAATGGACAAATCACGCATCATGGGAAATGGACAAATCATGCATCATGGGAAATGGACAAATCACGCATGATGGGAAATGGACAAATCACGCAACACTGGAGGCTCTACTACCTTAGCCACAAATAGTTGATACCATCAGACCATGTACAGTCAGTTTTACTAGATCCAAAATGTTTTACCCAATTCTGCAACTAACTAAAAAAAAAAACCAAAAAAAAACCCCCAAAAACCCAAAACAACAACAACAAACCAAACAAACAAACAAAAAAAACCCTACAGATTTTGGAATATAAAATGAATAAAAGTTACACGTAAGCCTAAATATATACATGTTACCAAGCATCCAAATTCATGTAAGGTTCAATGACATCAAGGCACTGTTGGTATGATGAAGCACAGTTTAGACTTAAAAACTTGTCAGCTGAAGTCTTAGTTAACTGAACTGACAGAATCCAACATGGAGACAAACGTCACACCCTGGGGAAGAGATGAAAGCACTGGAGTATACACAAGTCCTTTAAGGTCAACAAGCTGTCATTGCCTGTCTTTCCTTTGCCATTTTGAAGACAACAAATGAAAGTGGCTCAGAACTCTCCAGCAAGTAGCCACCATTCAAGCTTATTCATTGAATACTCCCTTCTCTATCAACAGCGCCCATATCAAACAAAATGTTTGCTTCATTCTTGCACACTGACATTTATGCATGCACACACATGCACGTGAGCACACACGTTTCTTGAAAACTTAGCTTTCATTCCCTTCCATAACACCGACTATAATTCCAGTTCCAAAAACTACTCTTCTTTAGTCCAATCACTTTCCACCATTTCTATCAATTTCATGGATCCTGTGTAAATTTACACATGTATAGAATGTTCATTATCACATTCAACACTCACACTAATACATCTCACTCCACTCATAACACTCCCCCCTCCCCCCCCCATTCCATCAGTCATTCTTCCCTCACCTCCGACAGGCAGCCTTGGCGACCCTGTGACGAACTGCAGGAAGTCCCTCTGCTGCTGGAGGTCAAAAGAGGCCAGCAGCTGGTAGAGGAACACCACAGCCTTGGAGTCGTGAGTGTAGCCATGGTCTGGCCGGCAGTTCTCCATCAGCATCTTCACGTCCCATGGACCCCACTGACTCCCACAAAACAGCTGTTCCAACTGACCATCAAACACACAGCCATTCAGGGCCTTTGTTCCAACTGACCATCAAACACACAGTCATTCAGGGCCTTTGTCTGTTCCAACTGACCATCAAACACACAGCCATTCAGGGCCTTTGTCTGTTCCAACTGACCATCAAACACAGCCATTCAGGGCCTTTGTTCTAACTGACCATCAAACACACAGCCATTCAGGGCCTTTGTTCTAACTGACCATCAAACACACAGCCATTCAGGGCCTTTGTTCTAACTGACCATCAAACACACAGCCATTCAGGGCCTTTGTTCCAACTGACCATCAAACACACAGCCATTCAGGGCCTTTGTTCCAACTGACCATCAAACACACAGCCATTCAGGGCCTTTGTTCCAACTGACCATCAAACACACAGCCATTCAGGGCCTTTGTCTGTTCCAACTGACCATCAAACACACAGCCATTCAGGGCCTTTGTCTGTTCCAACTACAGCCATTCAGGGCCTTTGTGACCCTCTTGCTCACAGCAACATCATGGACAGGACCATGACCAGATCACAATGAGGCCATCAAAGGTAAACCGACCTATGGGAAGATGGGACACACATCTCAACGGGAGATCCCACAAGTGATGGAATCATGAACACACTAACAAACAAATGTTATTCATTGAAGGAAAGGTTATAAGTAAACATGTTTCCTCCATCACAAAAAAGGAATGACCATTAGTCACAGGGCAGTGTGCATGAGAACTGTTCCACGGACATGGGCAGCTTGTATTATTGTCCTTGTCTGGCTCCATGACCTTACCATGCTGAAAGATGTGCATGAGATGGCCAGTTCACTTCTTCTGTTTGATCACCTTTCACAACTAATGCACTAGGAAGACACTGTCAACATGTATCACACGCTGTCCTAACACTACACATCTAATGCACTAGGAAGACACTGTCAACGCTTACCATATGCTGCCCTCATACTACACATCTAATGCACTAGGAAGACACTGTCAACATGTACCACATGCTGTCCTCACACTACACATCTAATGCACTATTAAGACACTGTCAACATGTATCACATGCTGTCATCATACTACACATCTAATGCACTAATAAGACACTGTCAACGCTTACCACATGCTGTCCTCACACTACACATCTAATGCACTAATAAGACACTGTCAACGCTTACCACATGCTGTCCTCATACTACACATCTAATGTACTAATAAGACACTGTCAACGCTTACCACATGCTGTCCTCACACTACACATCTAATGCACTAATAAGACACTGTCAACGCTTACCACATGCTGTCCTCATACTACACATCTAATGTACTAATAAGACACTGTCAACGCTTACCACATGCTGTCCTCATACTACACATCTAATGCACTAATAAGACACTCAACGCTTACCACATGCTGTCCTCATACTACACATCTAATGCACTAATAAAACACTGTCAAGGCTTACCACATGCTGTCCTCATACTACACATCTAATGCACTATTAAGACACTGTCAACGCTTACCACATGCTGTCCTCATACTACACATCTAATGCACTAATAAAACACTGTCAAGGCTTACCACATGCTGTCCTCATATTACACATCTAATGCACTATTAAGACACTGTCAACATGTATCACATGCTGTCCTCACACTACACATCTAATGCACTATTAAGACACTGTCAACATGTATCACATGCTGTCCTCACACTACACATCTAATGCACTAATAAGACACTGTCAACATGTATCACATGCTGTCCTCACACTACACATCTAATGCACTAATAAGACACTGTCAACGCTTACCACATGCTGTCCTCACACTACACATCTAATGCACTAATAAAACACTGTCAACGCTTACCACATGCTGTCCTCACACTACACATCTAATGCACTAATAAGACACTGTCAACATGTATCACATGCTGTCCTCACACTACACATCTAATGCACTAATAAGACACTGTCAACGCTTACCACATGCTGTCCTCACACTACACATCTAATGCACTAATAAGACACTGTCAACGCTTACCACATGCTGTCCTCACACTACACATCCAATGCACTAATAAGACACTGTCAACGCTTACCACATGCTGTCCTCATACTACACATCTAATGTACTAATAAGACACTGTCAACGCTTACCACATGCTGTCCTCATACTACACATCTAATGCACTAATAAGACACTGTCAACGCTTACCACATGCTGTCCTCATACTACACATCTAATGCACTAAGACACTGTCAACGCTTACCACATGCTGTCCTCATACTACACATCTAATGCACTAATAAGACACTCAACGCTTACCACATGCTGTCCTCATACTACACATCTAATGCACTAATAAAACACTGTCAAGGCTTACCACATGCTGTCCTCATACTACACATCTAATGCACTATTAAGACACTGTCAACATGTATCACATGCTGTCCTCACACTACACATCTAATGCACTATTAAGACACTGTCAACACGTATCACATGCTGTCCTCACACTACACATCTAATGCACTATTAAGACACTGTCAACATGTATCACATGCTGTCCTCACACTACACATCTAATGCACTAATTAGACACTGTCAACGCTTACCACATGCTGTCCTCACACTACACATCTAATGCACTATTAAGACACTGTCAACATGTATCACATGCTGTCCTCACACTACACATCTAATGCACTAGACACTGTCAACATGTATCACATGCTGTCCTCACACTACACATCTAATGCACTAATTAGACACTGTCAACATGTATCACATGCTGTCCTCATACTACACATCTAATGCACTAATAAGACACTGTCAACATGTATCACATGCTGTCCTCATACTACACATCTAATGCACTAATTAGACACTGTCAACATGTATCACATGCTGTCCTCATACTACACATCTAATGCACTATTAAGACACTGTCAACATGTATCACATGCTGTCCTCACACTACACATCTAATGCACTATTAAGACACTGTCAACATGTATCACATGCTGTCCTCACACTACACATCTAATGCACTATTAAGACACTGTCAACATTTATCACATGCTGTCTGAACACTACACATCTAATGCAGTAGGAAGACACTATCACCACAGTCACTATCCATCTCTGTCAACATTTATCACACGCTGTCCTCATGCCAATCAAAAAATGACTTACAACTGCCGTTTGATCCATAGTCATTTAATGATAAGCCAACAGACAACTTGAACTGGACGTCTTCATTTCATTCAACACATACTCTGCACCTCAACTTTGTAACAATCAATTCACTCCTTCATTAATGTTCTTAAAGTATAGTTTCAAGATAACTTGAAAAGAGATCATAAAAAGCCTCTTTCTTACACATCCACACACACTTAAAAGTAAATGCAGCAAAATAAAAGCCAATCGAAGACAAACACACGACAGGCACACATACACATGCGCAGCTCAAATGCACAGCAACTGAAGCAGATTAACATGCTGCAACAACTGTCACTCACCTCCTCAGGGTAAAAGCACTGCAATGACGACAAAGGGAACACACTTTCAAAGCCTTCCCTGAAGGCTTCAAACTGGCGAGAAACCCCTTCCACCAAACTCCAGTGAATCACAAGCTGCCCACAGAGAAAGCCAGAACACAATGTACTAACACATTCACATCTTACGTCAATTCTATGCAGTCTTTCTCAGACTGACATTTGACATACACTGTCTTAAGCCAAATAAATAGGCAGCCAGACTGTGACAAAACCAGTGTGATAAACCTATTTTCTCTTTAAAACTGAAGTTAGGAACACAAAGCAAAGCTTTCACAGGAAAAAGTTTGACTGCAGGCTTTCAATGTAACATGTTCACTACTCCCAGCTTCACTTCAACCACCACCACCACCACTGATGATATGGTTGGTGCGGTTGGCCCACAGTCTGCCCACACACATCAGTATCCCATACTACTCAGCAAATGGCCCATAGTCTGCCCACACACATCAGTATCCCATACGACTCAGCAAATGGCCCATAGTCTGCCCACACACATCAGTACCCCATAATACTCAGCAAATGGCCTATAGTCTGCCACACACATCAGTACCCCATAATACTTAGCAAATGGCCCATAGTCTGCCCACACACATCAGTACCCCATACGACTCAGCAAATGGCCCATAGTCTGCCCACACACATCAGTATCCCATACGACTCAGCAAATGGCCCATAGTCTGCCCACACACATCAGTATCCCATACGACTCAGCAAATGGCCTATAGTCTGCCCACACACATCAGTACCCCATACGACTCAGCAAATGGCCCACAGTCTGCCCACACACATCAGTATCCCATACGACTCAGCAAATGGCCCATAGTCTGCCCACACACATCAGTATCCCATACGACTCAGCACATAGCTGCCAACCTGTTGGAACAGAAATTCCTGTGAGAAGGCGGGGGTCCGGGGGCTGCCGTAGGCCCCCGGTGGGGTGCAGGGGCAATGCCCCTGCTGGGGGTCTGGGGGCGTTGCCCCCAGACGCTGATGGGTACATGCACGTTTGGAGGTAAAAAAATTAGCTTTTCTCGGGTCGAAAAGGGGATATTTCTTCCATCTCATCATGCTAGAATTAGACATGAACAGTACTGATAGCAAAGCATACAGATTACAAAAATTACAGTCATCACACATTACTCAACATTAGAAAGCACTTCAACTTACCACTTCAGTCCAACAAGTAAACTGTGGCTTGACTGGTTACGCAGAGAAGAAAAGTCTCCAGACTAATGTCCATTTGTGTTGCTCTTTGCTCCTAGATTATCTAGCTACGATGAAAGATGCTTTGGAAGTCTTGGTTTTTCAGTCTGTATACAATGGATACCACCAATATTGCAATGTTCTTGTTTCATCATCCCTGGATATCTGATTCTCTATAGTCTTGTAACAGCAAACTGAAAGTTTCTATCAAGATGTTGGTAATCATCATCACCATGGTAATAAAGAACACAAAAAAATGGGGGGGGGGGGGGGAATCACTAAGGAAAAATTTCTTTCCTACAATGTACACCTATATCTGTTCAGAACTCCACTTTTTTTTTCACAACCTGTCAGCCTAACAGGAGGAGGATGCTGAGGGGGGGGTGTGGGGGGGGGGGGGGTGGGGGGGTGGGGATTGAGTTGTTCTCTGTCCTTGAGGGCATCTGATGTTGCCGACTTCGCTTTTTTCAACAGCTCTATTGGAAACTGCTGCTCATAGCAAGCCCCACTCATGTTGGCTTTGACCATGTACCACCATCATGGCATCATCGCCGCATTCCTCTTGTGCTTGGCAGAAGAGGCATGAAGTTCGATGTCTTTTTTTCCACCATGTGAGATGTTGATGTCAGTACGGCATTCTTTACAAAACGCATGATATTCGTCTCTCTTGGACACATCAATGAAGGCGTAGTCGACTTTGTATTGCGGCAAAAACTTGACTTTTGCCCTTTTTTTTGAGTCCATGTGACACTGCTTTCCTGAAGCCATTTTCGCGCGGATGGAAGTACCGGACGGAAGTAACGGGTGGAAGTCGATTTGTTTTGGTAAACCGATGTGTCTTTTTACCGACACCTTGCGAAAAATTACCGAAACGTGAAGTGATTTTTGATTTTTCATTTTTCGGGAAAAAAAGACAACTTTCGGGATTTCCTGTCAGATTTTCATTTTCGGGAGTTTCCTGAAAATTTCGGGAGGGTTGGCAGCTATGCTCAGCAAATGCCCCATAGTCTGCCCACACACATCAGTATCCCATATGACTCAGCAAATGGCCCATAGTCTGCCCACACACATCAGTATCCCATACGACTCAGCAAATGACCTATAGTCTGCCCACACACATCAGTATCCCATACGACTCAGCAAGTTTTCTGTACAGCAGACTGACTGTAGTAGTTGGGACATAAAACATCAGCAACAACTTGGACAAACCTTTTCATATTATGTGCTCTTTATCTTTTTAACCCGTTCCCTGCCTGGAACGAGTAACACTCGTCCAGAAAAGTCCAGAAAACCGAAAATCGCTACGCCCGGGACGAGAGTGTCTCGCCGTAACTTCTTAACAGAAAGCAAAAAAATCTACTTGGGAGACGACCCTCTAAAATGTTCTCACCTCTTCTACCGGTGTCAAGGAACGGCCCCTTTCCCTTCACGCGACCGCCCAACTGACCACATGATATGCAAATTGCGAGTTGAGAAGTATCAGCTGATAAGCATATTCAAGATGGCAGCTCAACCTAGCACTTCGTCGACGCGTCCCGTTTTCAAGCGTTACACTGCCTTTGATGTTTTAGATGAAGTTCTAAAGTATCAAGATAGTGACGAAGAAGACCTTTGAGGATCGGATCCTGATACTAGCGATGAGGAGAAGACGGATGGGAATCAGCACCATCCACTTTTATCGGAGATACATGCTGGTGATGACGTGGCTTCTTTGTTCTGTACACAATGCAGCAGTAAAGAAAGCGCCGTTAGCGTGGGTGACGAAGCGGAAATTGCCGAACGCGTGCCGTCAACGAGCACTGCACCCCTTCCTTTCTTGACGAACGGGGTGGTGGACGTGGTACGGGCTCAGAACGACGGAGAAGGTCCCGTGGAAGCGGCAGGGGGGCGTGGCATGGGGCGTGGTCAGCAACAGCTGATCAAAGAATGGTGAGAAAGAGGTGCACAGCCCTTCAACCTTGCTGTTGTTTTGACTGGGAATTCTGGTCTGAAAGTCAACTGTGCCAATTTTCAGCTGTACAAAGTTCCAGTCATCAGTTCCTTCATGACCAGAAACCGGTTTCAGGCAAGTAGCTCTATTTTTCTTTTGTTGTTGTTTTTTTGTTTTTGTTTTTACTACATGATTCTTCATTCCTCGACTATTCACTTTCTGTATTTCTCTTCTTTGCTCTATATTCTACTGAAACCACATAATTATGGTAAGTAATGACTGTATAGATAGGTGGGACTGTTGTGTGTGTGTGTGTGTGTGTGTGTGTGTGTGTGTGTGTGTGTGTGTGTGTGTGTTTGTGTGTGAGCGTGCGCGCGCCTAAGCATTATTTATTTCTGTATGCAAGTTTTCCATATAAGTTTGTTCATTTTGTAAAACACAGAAGCACTCATCCACAGCAGATTTTTTGTTTTGTATCATTGTGGTGTTTTTACATTCATGTGTGTGTGATACTGTTAGTGTGTGTTTGTGCATATGTGTAATGTATGTGTGTGTGTGTGTGTGTGGAAGCTGTTTGTGTGTGTGTGTGTGTGTGTGTGTGTGTGTGTGTGTGTGTGTGTGTGTGTGTGCTCAACTGTGGGTCTGCTTACTGTGTGTGGTGCCGTGTGTGTGTGTGTGTGTGTGTGTGTGTGTGTGTGTGTGTGTGTGTGTGTGTGTGTGTGTGTGGAAGCTGTTTGTGTGTGTGTGTGTGTGTGCGTGTGCGTGTGCGTGTGTGTGTGTGTGTGCTCAACTGTGGGTCTGCTTACTGTGTGTGGTGTCGTGTGTGTGTGTGTGTGTGTGTGTGTGTGTGTGTGTGTGTGTGTGTGTGTGTGTGTGTGTGTGCGTGCCCAATTGTGGGTCTGTTTGGTGTGTGTGTGTGTGTGTGTGTGTGTGTGTGTGTGTTTGTGTGTGTGTGTGTGCCCAATTGTGGGTCTGCTTACTTATCTTGAAACTTTTATTCTGTATTTCAGATTCTTCTTCAGTTTCTGCATTTCAACGACAATGCAGCCGTACCAGTTGAAGGTGATCCAGGGTACGACCCGCTCTACAGGATTCAACCCATTCTGGATCATCTGCATGAAAAGTTCCGGGAAGTGAATTTTTTTCTCACCTGTGCGTGTGTTCATGATTTTGTCAATGCTGTGACCAGACCCGAGTGCCATCAGTGAAAGAAGACCACGTGGAGTAAAATTGTGAAGCAGGGAATGCAGACAACCTGAGGATTATGTCCAAGACCTTGTACGGCAAGTGATGGATTCCTATACAAGACAGCCTGGCAGTAATGCAAGTATTTGTGTAAAAACTAACACAGTTCCTACAGTGTTTTGTGTTATAACAAATGCATGCAATGTGTGTGTGTTTTTCTTTTTTATTTTCAACAGACAATTGTTTATTTTTTTTCTTCAGACTGTTTTCCATGGTTGTCATTTTGAACATTTACCAATAAGTATTATACTATAACAATTTGGACCACACTGTATATTTACAGTGATGCTGAACAAACACTAACAGAAGGTTTTGTCAGTGTTGTAACATGTGTGTGTGTTCAGAAACTGTTCTTTTCTTGTAAAACCACCATTTTGTTACATCCCTGTCCATCCCCTAATGGCCAACAAAACTAGATTATATTATGTAGCATCATAGCTTAGGGTAAAAGGAAAGAGAAGCTATAAAGTCCAAGTCATATGTCAACAAATAAATAAACAGTGATTGAGGTATTGAACCTGCCCCTAATAGTAAAATTATTCACCTTTCTAGTAGAATTGGGGTACCCCCAGTAACATACAGATTGTTACACAGAGGGACATTTATTGACAACAATATGAATCCCAGATGTTTGTAATGTTGTTGAGCTACCACCAAAAGATATTTTTGCTATGTTTAGTGGGCTTTTATTTGCTCAGTTGTTCTAAAACTCTCACATTGAAAACAAAACAAAAACTGTTTTATCACATGTTATTAGTGTGAACCATCATCATAACCAACAAAACCAATATAGAATGATGTGAAATTGTAGACAAGGGTATAAGTAAGTAATCCACAAAAAATCTAACAAATAACTCAAGAAATAGATGAATAATGTACATGTTAGTGAACATACTGTGAAAAGCATGATTATGCCCCTTTTTACCCAACAAATAGTACCCCCAATTATGAGCAGGAACAACATTCCTTGGGATTTATATGACTGTCATGTGTTAGTGCTGATGTTGAACAATTAGTCACACCACTTTTTCATTGTTTACACTGATTTTATATGGTGCAATTTGTTTATGTATACTTGAAAACTGTTCTTTTTGTAAAACCACCAACATATGTATCCCTGTCCATCCCCTAATGGCCCACAAAACTACATTATTGTAATATAGCATCAAAGTTTGTGGTATAAGGAAAGAGAAGCCATAAAATCTAAGTCATATGTAAAGAAATACACAAGCAGTGATTGAGGTACTGAACCTACCCCAAATAGTAAAATTATGCACCTTTCTAGTAGAATTGGGGTACCCCCAGTAACATACAGATTGTTACACAGAGGGACATTTACTGACAACAATATGAATCCCAGATGTTTGTAATGTTGTTGAGCTAACACCAAAAGGTATTTTTGTTGTGTTTAGTGGGCTTTTATATGCTCAGTTGTTCTAAAACTCTCACATTGAAAACAAAACAAAAACTGTTTTATCACATGTTATTAGTGTGAACCATCATCATAACCAACAAAACCAGTGTAGAATGATGTGAAATTGTAGACAAGGATATAAGTAACTAATCCACAAAAAATCTAACAAATAACTCAACAAATAGATGAGTAATGTACATGTTAGTGAACATACCGTGGAACGCATGATTATGCCCCTTTTTACCTAAACAATAGTACCCCCAATTATGAGCAGATTATCATCAAGAAACAACATTCCTTGGGATTGATATGACTGTCATGTGTTAGTGCTGATATTCAATAAATAGTGAGACCACTTTTTCAGTGTTTTGACTCATTCTGTTTGGCGCAATGTGTTTGTGTATACTCGAAAACCGTTACTTTTGGTAAAATGTTTATAATTATGTCAATTTCTGCTATACTAATTATCAACATAAGCCATTTTGACAGGACATTGTAGACAAATGCATAACAACAAAACATGCAAAAAATCAGAGATCTGTCAAGAAATAAGTGAGCAGTAACAATTTCATTGAACCTACCCAAAAAAGCTAAATTTTACCACGGCATACAGATTTTCAAATGTGCTATTATACTGTGGAAAATGAGCATGTCCAGAGGGTCATGGGTTCGAATCCCAGCCATGGCTCGTCCCAAGATGGGAAAAAAAGGGGCAGCAGAGGGACATCCGGAGTCATGAACCGGGTGTGGCCCAACCCCCCTAGAGTGTCACGAGATAAGGGCCGAAACACTTGCTTGAAGGGGGCTTCTCTTCTGAGGACTCTCTGCTGCCACGCTCTCCACGAGTTTCTTTCTACTGATGCATGGGTAAACCATTGACTTCCGGGAATAGGCCGGAGGACGTCCGGGAAAGACCGGAGGACACTGGGAAAGACCAGAACCAAGGGCTCTGTGGGCTGGCTCCCCACTTTGCCTTAAACATGTGGCTACTAAAAATAAAAGGAAAAGATGCTCCCAGGATTCACCGAAAGGGGGAGAGAATGATGAATCCATCGGTGCTCAACCAATCATGACTGCAAATCCCAAACGGACTATGAACATGGACCAAATGGAATATCCATGTGTCTGTGGAAAGCGTTTCGCTACCACCCGTGGCATGAAGATCCACAGAACAAAGATGGGATGTGTGAAGACTCATCTGAATGAGCAGCAGCGCACTGCATCAGCAGATAAGACGTCGGAAGACCAAGGCCAGGATTTAAACCACAGTGCCAAGGACATCCACGCTGTTGGTTCGGATGAGGAATTTGCACAGGCCCTCGATGCCAGGCGCCTGAAACTCAACCTGCCACGAGCAAACGAAACTGAAGATTGGGAGAAACTGGATGCAAAAATCGTCCAAAGACTCGATGCACTGATAGGGAAAAGCACCCTGGAACACAAACTAGCCACATATGGGGACATTGTGTATGCCACATGTAGAGACGCCTATGGAGCAAAACTACCCAAAGAGAAAACACCTCCAAAGAAATCCAGACGCCAAGAAAAGATGGACAAGATCAGGGTCCAAAAGAAAAACCTCAAGATGCAAATGAAGACCGCACTGCCAGCTGAAAAACAAGGCTTGGAAAAACTGTGGAAAGACCTGAAAGAAAAACACAGTGCCCTCAGCAAAGCGGAATCTGCGAGGAAGAGGAAGAGCAAAAAGAAGAAGACACAAGAGCGCTTCTTCAGAGACCCCTTCCAGTTTGCCAGAACACTGTTTGAGCAGCCAAAATCTGGGACCCTAAGTGTGGACAAAGGAGTTCTTGAGCAGCATCTGAGGAAAACATTCTCTGACCCACAGAGCAAAGCACCACTCGACATTCAAGGTCTGGTGTGGCCAACCAACCCTGAGGAACAGTTCAATGGCAAGCCTCCAACGTTGGCGGAAATCAAGAAGGTGGTCGACAAAGCCAGAGCCAAATCATCACCAGGGCCAAACGGAATACCTTACCAGCTTTACAAGAAATGTCCCAAGGTGCTGGAGTGGCTCCACAGGCTGCTGCGATCGGCTTGGAGAAACCAGAAGATCAGCGGCCAGTGGATGACGGCAGATGGTGTGTACATCCCCAAAGAGCAAAACTCAAGTGACATTAGCCAGTTCAGGCCAATATCACTACTGAACGTCGAAGGGAAAATCTTCTTCTCTGTCATGGCAGCAAGGCTGACCAAGTACCTGATGGAAAACAAGTACTTGGATGTGTCAGTCCAGAAAGGTGGCATCCCAGGCGTGGCGGGCTGTGTAGAACACGCCACAATGATCTGGGACGCAATCCAAAAAGCAAAAACAGAAAAGAGAGACCTGGACGTAGTGTGGCTTGATCTGGCAAACGCATATGGATCTGTGCCCCATGAGATGATACAGTTGGCTCTTGAGATGTACCATGTGCCAAAGAACATCCGCGACATGCTCAAGAAGTACTTCAATGGCTTCTCAATGCGGTTCTCTACCAAGGAGTACACAACAGACTGGATCAACTTGGAAGTGGGTATTGCAATGGGCTGTGCAATTTCCCCAATACTGTTCGTGCTGGCAATGGAACTCATCTTGAAAGCAGCAACAAACAACGCGAGACAAACAGACCTTGGCGATGGATACAAGATGCCTCCTCTCAAGGCCTTCATGGATGACACTACAGTGATTTCATCCAGAGAAGACGAGACACGTCGTGTGCTGGAGAGGCTGGACGACATAGTTGCCTCATCCAGAATGAAGTTCAAGCCAAAGAAATCACGGAGTCTCTCACTGAGGAAAGGAAAAGTGGCCGGATCTGTGGTCTTCAGTGTTGCCAACCAGGCCATTCCAACAGTCACAGAAGAACCAGTCAAGAGCCTTGGAAGATGGTATGATGATACGCTGAAAGACACACACAGAGCAAAAGAAACCAAGCAGATGGCGGAGGAAGGCTTGGAGACCATTGACCAGCGTGGGCTCCCTGGCAAATACAAGGTCTGGTGTCTGCAGTTCATGCTGATACCAAAGCTGCTATGGCCTCTGATGATATACGACATCTGCACCAGCATAGTGGAGGCAATGGAAGCCAAAATCAACAAGTTCACAAGGAAATGGCTTGGTGTCCCACTCTGACTGACATAGCGCTGTACTGTCGCCAAGCAAAGCTGAAACTACCCCTGAAATCCATCCTGGAGGAATACAAAGCAGGGAAGATCAGACTTCAAAGCATGCTGGAGGACTCAGGAGACAAGGTGGTAGAAGCAATTAAGCCCCAGCTGAAGACAGGCAGAAAATGGAAAGTTCAAGAGGCGATGGATTCTGCAAAAGAAAGTCTCAAGATCAGAGAAATAACAGGACACACACAGACCAACAGACAGGGACTGGGGGTGACCAAAACTGAATGGTGGTCAAAGGCCAAAGGAAAAGCCAAAAGAGACATGATGATTCAGGAGATGAGAAAAGAAGAAGACCAAAAAAGACTCCAAAAAGCAGTCCAGCAGAGCCAGCAAGGGCAATGGACAACGTGGGAGAATGCACTCCAAAGAAGTCTCACTTGGAATGACATTTGGCACATGGCCCCTCTCAGGATCAGCTTCATTCTCAGATCTGCATATGACCTTCTGCCCTCAAATGCAAACCTGGTGAAGTGGGGGAAAACAGACGATCCTGCATGCCCCCTCTGCCATGAAAAACAAACAGTGGAGCATGTCCTAAGCTCATGTAAAGTAGCCCTGGCTCAAGGAAGGTACACATGGAGGCACAACCAAGTGCTCAAAGAAATTGTACAAGTAGTCTGGGCTAGTACCAACACCACAAAAGGGAAAATCAGGACTCCAAAAGCACCCGCAACATTCTTCACGGCAGGAGGCAGCAAATCATGGCCAAGAACAACAGTGCCACTCGAAACATGCAGGCAGAGTCTGCTGGACGGGGCAGATGACTGGGAGTGCACTGCAGACCTCCCAGAATGGAAGAGTCACCCAGAGATCATCAGCAAGAGTGGCATGAGACCAGACATAGTAGTCCACTCTCAGTCAACCAAGCAGCTGATCATGATCGAGCTCACGGTGCCATATGAGAACAGAATGGAGGCAGCTCAAATCTACAAGACTGAAAAGTATGCTGATCTGGCAAACAGCCTGAGGAGAGAAGGCTATCAGGTCAAAGTCCTCACTGCAGAAATTGGAGCTAGGGGGTTTGTAGGAACGTCTGCATACAGCCTCATGAAACAGCTCTCAGTTGCAGGAAGGAAGAAAACCAGAGCCCTGAAAGCAATGGCAGAAGCGGCAGAGAGGTGTTCAAGCTGGATCTGGTCAAGGAGGAACAAAAGTGAACTTCATAAGGCTTAATTTCCCTACAAATATCAGGTGTCCCTGTGGCTCAGTGGTTAAAGCGCGAGTCATTAAGTGGAAAATGAGCATGTCCAGAGGGTCATGGGTTCGAATCCCAGCCATGGCTCGTCCCAAGATGGGAAAAAAAGGGGCAGCAGAGGGACATCCGGAGTCATGAACCGGGTGTGGCCCAACCCCCCTAGAGTGTCACGAGATAAGGGCCGAAACACTTGCTTGAAGGGGGCTTCTCTTCTGAGGACTCTCTGCTGCCACGCTCTCCACGAGTTTCTTTCTACTGTGGCAGTGAAGGGGTTAAGTTAAAAAAACAAAGGCAAACTATAAAAAACCAAAATCCTCACTGCCGCTCTGTCACATGGAATAATGTCATGAGCAAGTCACAGAACAGAAACCACAAACAAAATCATGTACATAAAAATGGGGAAAAAAAAAAAACAGGAAAAAGAAAGATCTCTCTCATGTTCTACAAAGCTTAATCTAGGATTTTTGAAAATGGGGGGCAGTCCCCACCTCATATCAAAAAAAGGGGGGCGCTTGATGGTGTTAGTGCAGAAGTTCGTACAACCTTGGGGCGATGTAAATACGTTTTGTTTCTTGTGTTTCAAACACAATTCACATCGCATCCCACCGGTCTTCAGCTTAGACATCCAGGGCCACTTCTTCAGCCAATCACCGGTCTTCAGCTTAGACATCCAGGGCCACTTCTTCAGCCAATCGTCTTGAAACCGGTGTTCCCTTGCACTGGCACTCCTTTCGGGCTGCTTCTCCCGAGCTTTTGGATGTAGTCGCGGTTTCTTCATGATCTTCTCCACTCTCGCATGGCACAGAATCTTTTCTTTTCACTTTTCTTCCACGAAAGTCGAAGTCGAATAGAGTGGGTGCACACTTCATTTTGGAAAATATCCAGTATGGCGCCTTAAACTCTCGCAACTTCCCGTCGGTGATCAAGATGGAGGAGATGAACGCCACCGATTGGTTGATTTACACTAACAGCCAATGAAACATTAAGAAATAGTTCGCTCCTGCTCAGTCGTAGTTTCAGTTTTTCAAGCAGACGACAAACGAGCGCCCGCAACGATTAGTGAACAGGGCGGGCAGTTCTGCAAATGTGCGGGAGTCTGCCCGCAGTAAGACTCGATAATTGCGGGAAGGAACAGATTTTCGGGGGAATGTACCAATCCTGCGCTCTAGATTAAGCTCTGGTTCTACATAATAACAGCACTTGAACAAGAAAATGAAATATTTACTATTTCTTCCTCCCCTCCTATGTCAATACTCTGAATTATGATAACCACCAACATGGGGAGTTTGTATTATACTCCCTGTTTGGCTAGTATACTTACCACGTCAGACCATAGCATTCCACGGCAGTTAGCTCTGCCAGGCCGAGATTTTTTGTGGCTAATGCCGTAATAAGACATCACGTGACGCCCAACTACTTCCGCCAGGGAAGAAGCCGGTGTAAACTTCCTGTTCCTCATTCAACGAGGCCTATGCGCAAGGTAACCCTGAGAACCATAGCGCTAGCGGGGAAGGTAGGGAGGGCATTAGAGTCTGACATGGTAAGTATACTAGCCAAACAGGGAGTATAATACAAACTCCCCATTTTGGCGTCATATACTTTACCATGTCAGACCATAGCAGAATTCAAAGGAATCGGAGGAGGGCTTAGTGCCCTAATGGTTCTTGGGGTTAGCAGAGGAATAGATATGGCTGCGTTAACCGCAAAAAAGGTCCCTAGAACCATCAGCCCTGGTCATGCGGACATCCCTAAATTAAGGCTTATGAAGGGATTTTCCGGATGCCAGTAGGCTGCCTCCAGGATGTGGTGCAAGAGGACAGAGCGTTGGGTTGCTGTGGAAGTGGCCAGCGCCCTGCCCTCATGGGCCCGGGGAGATAAGACGGGGAGATCCTTATAAGCCTGGGCGTAGGCCGATCTGCCCATCTAGGAAGGATCTAGAGAGGACTGGGAGGAGCGCCTGGGGCGCGGGGTTCCCAGTAGCCCTGAATGGAGCCAGCCGAGAGCGTAACGAAGAAGATAGGAACTACCTATCTGAAAAGAGGAAGGCCAGATGGAGGAACAGAGTTGAGCCCAGGAGGCCATCACTCCCCTTGGAAAAGGGCTCACCCTGTGGGGGACTGGGAATGGAGGGAAGGCGTATGTTATGAGGCCAGACCAGGGAGGGTGAGCGACCCTGGGCCTGAACACTGTTCCCCACTGGGCCGAGGGCCAGCCTACTGAGGGTCCCTTCAGTGAGAAGGAGGGGCCCCGCTACGTGTGTCGCGCAGAGGGTGGATCCCCGCACGGCAACAGTGGAGGGGGGCCTCTATTCGGAGGGAGAGGCTGAGGGAGGGAGCCCCCCCCCCCCCCCCCTTTTGTTGACATAACAAGGCACCGAAGTGTTGTCCGTGGGCAGGAGAACAAGTCGGTGCGAGACCTGGGGTCGGAAGCGGGGGAGGGCAAGCCTGCCCGCTTCCACTTCAGGCCGTTGATGTGGAGACGGGCCGACAGAGTGTCCCACACTGTGCGTCCCACATTCCCGAGGTATGAGGGTTCTCAAAAAGGGGAACAGCCCGAGTTGGAGGGGTAGTGTAGAGGTTGAACTAGTGCCACTCTCCCTACCCGTCCGCTTGAAAAGACAGGAACACGAACGCGTGTGTATTCAAGATACTGAGCCATGCGCTTTTTGTGGCCATAGTCAGCATGAGTGTGTGGTTTTTGAGCCCATAGATGGCAAATGAGGCGATCTTTGGCACACCAAACATAGAACATAATGTAGTTTTGGGGATCCTAGCAACCAGTACTGCTTACCTTGACCCAAGGATCCTGAAATGCACACTTTCCTGGCATGTCGATTGCCTTGAGCACCGACGGGAAAATGGCAGATGTAAGTATCGCGTCTTCACGCGAAACGAGACTATGGAAAACTAGGACGAGACCTTGAGAAAAATCAATACTTCAAGGCGAGCGTCGTCTGCTAGACTAGGGCCGTTTGTCGGAACCCACTGCGAGCAGATTTCAGTGTAAGTACAGACTGCTTCCCAGATTTTCTGGAACCCCGATCTTGCCAGACGAGATGTAGGTAACGTTTGTGAGATGGGAGTATAAGGATGGAGTCCCCCATGGGCGACTCCCCCAGTCACCTCTGGGACCGTGTCTGCTGGCCGAACCGAAAATTCTGTTGGGGAGGTTTCGGTTTCGGCCTAGAGGGAATATTAGGGTGCTTGGCGGGCCGTGCGGTGTGGGCAGGTGACTGCCTGGGATAGGGTTTGAGCGAGTGTCCGTCTCCTGGTGTCGCAGTCGAATAGTCGCCGAACAGCGACTGGACCTGCCCAGGGGTGCACCGCAAGGCTGACTTGGCGCCTGGGAGAGGTTGGACCGTGACAGCATGGACTCTCTCCCTGCCAAAAGGAGATAGAAATGCGTCCTGGCTGCGCTGTCCGCCGCAGCCGACAGGTGATCCGAGATCTTGAAGATCAAGATCCGCATCAATGGGTCGCAGAAAGGGCGAGGTTGCGTCTCCTGGTCTGTCTCCCGAGTCATCCGGGGACCCAGGGACGGCACCGTCCTCCTCCGGCCTAGTTCTGCCATCCGCTGCAGGAGCATGTCCACAAGATGTGTCCGCCGTGGTGTGGAGCAGGCCATCCTGACCATGCGGTCCCACTCTGCCAGGTGCTTCATGGAGATCGTGGCGGAGTGGGGAGGGGCGAGGTTGGGGATCAGCCGGAGGTCGTCCTGGGAGACGGCCATCTCCCTGGTCGCGGGGTTGTCCGAGAGCAGGGAGGCAATAGCAGGCTTCCGGGGGTCCTTAAGGACGGAGCCGACCGGGGCCGCATTGGGGGCCGTGAGGGCCTCCTTCCCAGGTGGAGGGACGGCTTGTGCACCCCTGGCACGCGTTGCCGGACCTTCCCAAAGTGAGGAAATCGTCTGTGGGGCATGTATATGGGACGGGGTTGCGAACGGGCTGGGCGCGGCCCGGCGAATTTCGCAAGTGAAAGGACGTTGCCGGAGGAGGGGGCCTCCCTCACGACAAGGTCTGGGCGCCACCGTTCCAGGGCGTCCAGGTCCCCCAAAGAGGAGACTGGGACTTCTTCCTCGTCGTCAGTCTCCGGGTGGTCGTGTTACTGCCGAGGTTCGGATGAACCTTCAGCAGGCGGCAACAGCCGGGGTGCGTGAGGGTCCCGCCCTGGCTGGGGAGTGGGGGAAGGCGAGGGCGGGTCCCTCGTGGCTCTATGATCGGCGGACGGACTGAGAGGGGGAGGACTGTCCTGCCGGTCAGACAGCGCCCGAGAGGATGGGGGACCAGGGTCGAGCCAGCTGTTAGAGGTTGGACAGCACAGCTGACCACAAGGTAGGTCCTGGTGTAAATCCGAACGTAGCCACTGATTCCTCTCGGGGGCATAGAGCCACCGGTCCCCGAGGAAGCAAGCGGGCTGTGGTGGCCCTGGGGCAGAATTTCCTCGGGGGCCGGGGTATCCTGCAACACCAGGGGGGGTGGGGGTAGCGAGAGAGCATGTCGTGACGTACCCCCTCCCCCCCGGAGAGTGCACTGCGCCGTACACTTCCCTGGTGGGATCCATGGGGTCCCCCTGTTCGACAGGGGGAGTGGTGGAGGGCATGGCTACCGAACCCCTATCCGCCTACGCGCGGACTGGAGTGGCTGCGGTGCCGTGGCCACCCCCTGGTAATGATCACGCAGGACACCCATGGTCCCGCGGGTAGACCCCCCCCCCCCCCCCCCCCCGGAGGAATGGGACCGTGGACGTTGCCCAAGTGGGAGGCGGAATAGGTCTGCCCCCCCCAACGTCCTGTACCCCTAGGGGAGAGTACGACGGTCGATCGGGGGTGGTCGACCATCAGGGGTCTGGGCGACACAGGTCCGGGCGAGGCCGTGCCTGCAGCCAAGACCCGGAGTTATGAACAGTTTGGGCATCCCAGGGACTATCCACAACTCCGCCGCCGGAGTAAGGACGCTCCTCGTGCGCAAGTGGTGGCTGCACGCGGGCACGGTTGGGGAGAGCGTCTCGAGCATGTGAGAGCCTAGTGGGGGGAAGACTAGGATCTGACAGCCCATGGAGGCGAGTGACGGGGCGCATCCCGTCACACGTGCTGGTTCATGCCTCGGCAAGGGTCCCTGGGGCCGAGGTTCACGCCACTCAGCATGATAGTGAGAGGTGTCGCCATGCGTCCGAGGTGAAGGAGGCAAGCTGTCCGAAGGGGAGGGGGAGGGAGAGAAGGAATTGAATTTCTTAGCTCGGCTCTGCCCTTTGTGGGGAGCCTTACCTTAGAGCTGTAGAAATTTTGAATGAGAGACATTTAGCAGCAATGGTGGCAGCTTGTCTTCTTCCCTTCGGACGAAGTGATCGTGCGTCCGCCGGTCTGGTAGGGGAGGAACGGTCACGCGTCCCTCCGCGGATCCCCCCCTCTACGCCGACCGTACGTTCTTCCACGGGAGGAACGGATTGCCCCGGGGAATCGACCGGCGGGCCCTCCGGGGCAGCGAGCGACTTCAGAAAGGTGAAGTGGCTTGACCCGACCTGGTCCTTCGCCATGTTGGGCACTGGCGGCAGGGCAATCACGGCACACACGACCACAAAGCGGAGACAAGTCGGTCGAGCGAAGATTAACCACTAAATCGATCAACCTAGTGCTACAGCACTGTAATAACACCCCTGGTAGTGGAACGAGAGATCGTAAGATGCTAGACCACCGTACCCTCGATCGAGGATGGGACAAAACTCGATCACCGTAATGGAAGCTAACTAAGGGTAGCAGGTAATTATGGGAATGCAAGATCGCGAGGAACTCGAGCGATCTGCACTAGTGCATAGACAATGGGTCTATAAAGGTGCCGACGGAGATAAACCTCTGTAAGTATCCCAGGTACAACGCCCGTGTAACAGTAATACTGCGTACTGCTAGATCGAAAAACTCGATCGGTGTGTACTAATACGAGGGCGATGAAGGAGGCAGGGCCAAGACACTCGAACTACCTAGTAATAATGATACCTGGGGTAGTAATAAATGTGCACACGTTGGTAGATCAAGAGATCGTAGAGACACCCGATCTACCAGTAGTAACGATAAACGAGGAACCATAAATGTTACTAATGGGGTACTAATAAGTGTGCACAAGTTGGCAGGTGAAGAGATCGTAAGACACTCAAACGACCTGTAATAACGATAAATAAGGTACATGAAAATGTGCCCGGGGAAGCCGCGTACCGCCAAACAAGGTGCGTACGGTCAGGCAATATGGCGGACACGCCAACAGGCGTGGCACAATCCAAGATGGCGGATCGATTGACCGGGAAGGGGCCGATCGCCGAGAGTGACGCACAATGGCGCGCGAGAGTAAAATACCCTTGGTGTACCTAGTAATAATGCTAAGGAGGTACTAATCAATGTGCACCAGTTGGTAGATGAAGAGATCGTAAAGACCATCGATCTACCTGTGATAAATTAGGTACAAATAAATGTGCACCAGTAGGCAGATCAAGAGATCGCAAGTCACTCGATCTACCTGTGGTAAGGATAGAGTGCCACACTGGGTACAAATAAATATGGCCTGGGGAAATCCCCGTACGGGCAAGCATGTGCGACCGAAAATGGGCTCCATGCGGTGAGGCAATATGGAGGGGACGCTGACCGCAGTGGAAAAACCAAGCTGGCAGGTCGATTGACCAGTGAGGGTTCAGTCGTCGAAAGAGAAGCAATAGGCGCGAGAGCAAATAGACTAACGCACTGAAGGTATACGAGGAGGCCGAAAGGCTACTCAGTAGAGGGAAATTTAGGATAACAAATGCTTGTTATTGGCTTAAAGTGATGGGAGATCGAAAGGCGAACTCTTCTTCTTCTTCTTCTTAAAACACCCGCCATCCTATTTTGATGGTAGTGATGTGGGTACAAACCCGATCGACCGTACTAGACGAGCGAACGAAGAAGACGATCAGGAGTAGTGATATAAGGAAAAGAAGGCGATAATAATAGAGGAGGAAAACCTCCATAGCAGTGAACAGGTACGACGAACGAGGACGACCACGCCGGGGTCGGCCGGAATGGCGAGAATAAAGATGGCAGCTCGAGCGACCGACGAAGATCGATCGTCGAAGGAATTACAAAGATGGCTAGCGAGGAGAAACAAAGTGCCGAGATCAATGGAAATCGAAGAATAAGGGGAAGAGAATGAGAGAGTGGGGAACGCGTTACTACAAGGGTGACGCGTTCCCACACCCGGCGAGTAAGGGATGAATGGAGAACAATGGGTGAAGAGAAATCGTGAGCCGTCACGCCGTAGAGCGTGAAGAAAATGAAACAAAGCGCCATCCATAAGCCTCACACGGCAAAGGTACCCATGGTCTAACGTAAGCCACAACAGAACAAGTAAAAAAGGCAAGCACACAAGCAATCTCTACAAAAACAGAAGTATAGGCGAGACAGAGCAAAAAACCTGTCCTTGTTAGGCAGGAGGTCGAGGTTGAATGAGGAACAGGAAGTTTACACCGGCTTCTTCCCTGGCGGAAGTAGCTGGGCGTCACGTGATGTCTTATTACAGCATTAGCCACAAAAAATCTCGGCCTGGCAGAGCTGACTAACTGCCGTGGAATGCTATGGTCTGACATGGTAAAGTATATGACGCCAAACTGATAATTGATAACCACCAACCTGATAATCAATGGTCTTGTTTTTTTCTTCAAAGACATACGACTTCTTGTCCAGTTTACAAAGATTTGAAAACGATCTCTTAAATTCCCCCAACTCTAGATCTTCACAGAGCCTATCCAAGGTGACAGCAGCACTTGGCCCACCCACCTGTAAATACTCCCAACTCTAGATCTTCACAGAGTCTATCCAAGGTGACAGCAGCACTTGGCCCACCCACCTGTAAATACTCCCAATTCTAGATCTTCAGAGTCTATCCAAGGTGACAGCAGCACTTGGCCCACCCACCTGTAAATACTCCCAACTCTAGATCTTCAGAGTCTATCCAAGGTGAAAACAGCACTTGGCCCACCCACCTGTAAATACTCCCAACTCTAGATCTTCACACAGTCTATCCAAGGTGACAGCAGCACTTGGCCCACCCACCTGTAAATACTCCCAACTCTAGATCTTCACACAGCCTATCCAAGGTGACAGCAGCACTTGGCCCACCCACCTGTAAATACTCTCAATTCTAGATCTTCAGAGTCTATCCAAGGTGACAGCAGCACTTGGCCCACCCACCTGTAAATACCCCAACTCTAGATCTTCACAGAGCCTATCCAAGGTGACAGCAGCAGCACCTGGCCCACCCACCTGTAAATACTCCCAACTCTAGATCTTCACAGAGTCTATCCAAGGTGACAGCAGCACTTGGCCCACCCACCTGTAAATACTCCCAACTCTAGATCTTCACACAGTCTATCCAAGGTGACAGCAGCACTTGGCCCACCCACCTGTAAATACTCCCAACTCTAAATCTTCAGAGTATCCAAGGTGACAGCAGCACTTGGCCCACCCACCTGTAAATACTCCCAACTCTAAATCTTCAGAGTCTATCCGAGGTGACAGCAGCACTTGGCCCACCCATCTGTAAATACTCCCAACTCTAGATCTTCAGAGTCTATCCAAGGTGACAGCAGCACTTGGCCCACCCACCTGTAAATACTCCCAACTCTAGATCTTCAGAGTCTTTCCAAGGTGACAGCAGCACTTGGCCCACCCACCTGTAAATACTCCCAATTCTAGATCTTCAGAGTCTATCCAAGGTGACAGCAGCACTTGGCCCACCCACCTGTAAATACTCCCAACTCTAGATCTTCACACAGTCTATCCAAGGTGACAGCAGCACTTGGCCCACCCACCTGTAAATACTCCCAACTCTAGATCTTCAGAGTCTATCCAAGGTGAAACCAGCACTTGGCCCACCCACCTGTAAATACTCCCAACTCTAGATCTTCACACAGCCTATCCAAGGTGACAGCAGCACTTGGCCCACCCACCTGTAAATACTCCTGCAGGTTGTGCAGTGTGACTGGTATGTCTTTGCCCCCCTTCTTCAGCTCTATGGGCGACCCTGGCAGCTGGAAGTACAGGCCCAGGTCATCCACACTCACACCGTCCATCAGCAGCTTCTGCAGGGCCTGCTGCCGGCTGTCCTCCGTCTGCAAGGTCACCACAAGACAACAGGCATCAGTGCATGGAGTGTTGTGCGCAGTGTTGTCCTCAGGCTTCAGCCCAGTGTGTGCATTGTTCAACCCAAACACGTCATAGTGCTGCATGGAGTGTTGTGTGCAGTGTGGTCCTCAGGCTTCAGCCCAGTGTGTGCATTGTTCAACCCAGTCAACAGTCATCAGTGCATGGAGCACAGCTTTATTTTTCCATCCTGAATGAGACACTTAGTGAAAGGGCAAACAAACAAGGCTTTACACATTTGTAATCCAATATTTGTGTTGCTGTAGTCTGAGCAGAGGCATGTATCAAACTTGTGTACTACTTAACTATGGAAAATTAACTTCCCAGAAAGTGATGATGTCATTTTTGCACAATACTGTGTGTGTTGTCATTGTTCTAATATTGCCTGACCACTTGAGTACAAGCTTTCATGCCCCATCTACGTTCTCTACAGGAAAATAAACCCAGTTGAGTTTGGTATTAAAAGAATTGTTGGGAATTCGCCAATTCAGTCATCTCGATAGAGCAGATATATTACATTTTTCATGACAATAACTAATTATCAAACCTATAGCCCCATTTGTAATGGCCGCTCAGCCTTGCCGAACACATTGCTGCCAGACCAGCTATGCACAGATGACATTCAGTTGGCTGAATACAGTGCGGTTAGCTGGCTGGTGGGGAGCGGCCTGCAGAAAACACCCCTTTCCCTCACCTGCATTCACAGTTTGGCCTCTGCAGCTGTAAACTCCCCTGCGACTCAAAACTAAGTAACTTGCTCTGAACAGCCGTGGGAGTGTTGTGCGCAGTGTGGTCCTCAGGCTTCAACCCAGTGTGTGCATTGTTCAACCCAAACATGTCACAGTGCATGGAGTGTTGTGCGCAGTGTGGTCCTCAGGCTTCAGCCCAGTGTGTGCACTGTTCAACCCAAACACGTCATAGTGCTGCATGGAGTGTTGTGTGCAGTGTAGTCCTCAGGCTTCAGCCCAGTGTGTGCACTGTTCAACCCAAACATGTCACAGTGCATGGAGTGTTGTGCACAGTGTGGTCCTCAGGCTTCAGCCCAGTGTGTGCATTGTTCAACCCAGTCAACAGTCATCAGTGCATGGAGTGTTGTGTGCAGTGTGGTCCTCAGGCTTCAGCCCAGTGTGTGCACTGTTCAACCCAGTCAACAGTCATCAGTACATGGAGTGTTGTGTGCAGTGTTGTCCTGAGGCTTCAGCCCAGTGTGTGCATTGTTCAACCCAAACATGTCATAGTGCATGGAGTGTTGTGTGCAGTGTGGTCCTCAGGCTTCAGCCCAGTGTGTGCATTGTCCAACCCAGTCAACAGTCATCAGTGCATGGAGTGTTGTGTGCAGTGTGGTCCTCAGGCTTCAGCCCAGTGTGTGCATTGTTCAACCCAGTCAACAGGCATCAGTGCATGGAGTGTTGTGTGCAGTGTTGTCCTCAGGCTTCAGCCCAGTGTGTGCATTGTTCAACCCAAACATGTCATAGTGCATGGAGTGTCGTGTGCAGTGTGGTCCTCAGGCTTCAGCCCAGTGTGTGCATTGTTCAACCCAGACATGTCATAGTGCATGGAGTGTTGTGTGCAGTGTGGTCCTCAGGCTTCAGCCCAGCGTGTGCATTGTTCAACCCAAACATGTCATACTGCTGCATGGAGTGTTGTGCACAGTGTTGTCCTCAGGCTTCAGCCCAGTGTGTGCGTTGTTCAACCCAGTCAACAGTCATCAGTGCACGGAGTGTTGTGTGCAGTGTGGTCCTCAGGCTTCAGCCCAGTGTGTGCATTGTTCAACCCAGTCAACAGGCATCAGTGCATGGAGTGTTGTGTGCAGTGTGGTCCTCAGGCTTCAGCCCAGTGTATGGCATTGTTCAACCTAAACATGTCACAGTGCTGCATGGAGTGTCATGTGCAGTGTGGTCCTCAGGCTTCAGCCCAGTGTGTGCATTGTTCAACCCAAACATGTCATAGTGCATGGAGTGTTGTGTGCAGTGTGGTCCTCAGGCTTCAGCCCAGCGTGTGCACTGTTCAACCCAAACATGTCATAGTGCATGGAGTGTTGTGCGCAGTGTTGTTCTCAGGCTTCAGCCCAGTGCGTGCACTGTTCAACCAAACATGTCATAGTGCATGGAGTGTTGTGTGCAGTGCTGTCCTCAGGCTTCAACCCAGTGTGTGCATTGTTCAACCCAGTCAACAGTCCATGGTGTATTGTGTGCATTGTTTACCTCACACTTAACTGGCCAAACACATGCCTTTTACCTATCTGGTATCATCAGGATCTTGACAAAACAAATGGGAGCACAGGGTGTTAATCGTAACTCCATACCTGATACGGACAGACGAGTGATCGCTCTTAGTATGTTCACTTTTTAAATCATACCCAAACCTAGGTCAGTTTTCTCCCTTTCCTTGGTGGTTCATGTCTTTTCTTTTTTTGTTTTTTTAGCACTCTCTGATCCTCTCAAGCTGCCTTTTAAGCTCGCTTTCCTTTTGGTTGAGGAGGCTTGCTTCTCTCTTTATTCATAAGGCAGAAATGGGGAGTTTTTCTTATACTCCCTGTTTGGCTAGTATACTTACCATGTCAGACCATAGCATTCAACAGCAGTTAGTCAGCTCTGCCAGGCCGAAGATTTTTGTGGCTAATGCAGTAACAAGACAGTAATAAGACAGTCAAGTGACGCCTACCCTACTTCCGCCATGCGCAGAAGGCCGAGGTGAGCTTGTTTATCTCATTCTTCTGAGGCCACACTAAGGTAACCCCGGGAACCTTGGCGCCAGAGGGGAAGGAGGGCGGGCAACCGAGTCTGACATGATAAGTATACTAGCCAAACAGGGAGTATAAGAAAAACTCCCCATTTTGGCGTCATATACTTTACCATGTCAGACCATAGCAGAATTTAAAGGAATTGGAGGAGGGCAGTGCCCTAATGGTTCTTGGGGTTAGATGGCAGAACAGAAATAGCTGCATTAGCCGCCACAAAAGAGATCCCTTTTGAACCATCAGCTCGGGTCATTCGGATATCCCTCAAGTAGAAGTTTATGAAGGGGTTTTCCGAACGCCAGAAGGCTGCCTCCAATAGATGGCGCATGGGGACAGAGTGCTGGAACGCCGCGGAGGTGGCCAGCGCTCTGACCTCATGAGCTCAGGGGGATATGGGCGGGAGATCCTTGTACGCCTGGGTGTAGGCAGATCTGACCGTCCTGGACAGCCATCTGGAGATGGTGCCCGCCGAGATGTCCTTAGAATTGTTAGGGTTAATGGAGATGAGGAGGCGTCTCTGGGATGCGCGCCTGGTGCGCGAACGTTCCCAGTAGTATCTAAGGCACCTAGACGGGCACAGGTCCATGTCCCCCCCTTTTTCTTGACTGCCGAGGATATCCGCGAGTGAGCGGATGATGATGGAGGGGGAGGAAGAGCCTGGGTCCTGGTTCTTAGCTAAGAATTCTGGGAGGAACTTCAGGGAGACAGCGCCGTCCCTGTGGAAGGCCACGTCTCTGGGGTCTCCGCTAAGGGCATGGATTTCGCTTTGCCGTCTGGCCGAAGCCAGGGCGAGGAGAAATGTGGTCTTCATAGAAAGGAGGTCAAAGGGGATGGTGGCAATAGGCTCGAAAGGGGGTTTCCTAAGAGCGTCAAGAACAATAAAGAGGTCCCAAAGGGTACACGCCTTGGGGACTGGGCCTCCCGTAGGGCCACCCCTCTGGAGATCTCTCTGAGGAGGAAATCATTCTCAAAGGATGGTCCGCCTAGTTGGCGGATAGTGGTGCAGATGGCTGATCTGTAACCCCGGATGGAGCTAGCAGATAGCTTATGCGCCGAGGCTAAGTGAGATAAGAAGTTGCCTATCTGGATGCTAGAAGGGGAATCATGGGGAACGGAGTTGTCAGAGCACCAGGAGACCCATCTCTCCCAGCGGTAGTCATAGAGGGACTCAGTGCTGGGTCTGCGTGAGGCCGAGGCTAAATCTCGCAGGTCCTGCGAGGCTCCAGCCCCCGCGAGGATGTCTAGGACGGACCGGGCTCTGTCCGAGTGGGAGACAGGGGTAGATGCTCGCAGCCGGGCGGACACAGCAGCCAGGCGTGGAGGCGGAGCATCTGGGGGTTGGAGTGAGGGCGTCCGGAGCGGGGTTGCCTGAGCATGTCCCACCTGGAGTTTAGTTACAGAGGGGGAACATGGGAGAGGGCTTTTAGGTCCGGAAACCATGACTGGGTCGGCCACCATGGGGTTATGAGGATCAGCTTGGGTCTCTCCAGTCTCGCCTTCCTGATCACTTTGTGGAGGATCGGGAAGGGGGGAAAGGCGTAGGCTATGAGACCCGACCAAGACAGGGACAGGGCGTCGATGGCATGTGCCTGAGGATCGGGCACGGGAGAGACATAGACTGGCAGATGATGGTTGAACCGGGTGGCGAACAGGTCGATCATCGGCCTGAACCAATGATCCCACACCGACGCTAGGGTCAGCATGTTAAGCGTCCATTCTGTGTGTAGGAGAGATTTGGACCGGCTGAGGGAGTCTGCCAGGATATTGCGTGTGCCCGCTATGTGTCTCGCTCGCAGCGTGACAACGTGTGCCAGACACCAACGCAGGAGAGCCTCTGTCCGGAGGGAGAGGCTGATGGAGTGAGCCCCCCCCCCCCCCCCCTCCCCCTGTTGACATAACAAGCTACTGACGTGTTGTCCATGAGGAGGAGAACATGGTGCTCGACTTGGGACTGAAAGCGGAGGAGGGCCAGCCTGACCGCTTCCAATTCCAAGAAGTTTACGTGGAGGCGTGCAGTCTGAGCGTCCCACACTCCCGAGGCGTGACTGTCCTCCAAGTGGGCACCCCAACCCGAGTTGGAGGCGTCGGTGAAGAGTTGGAGGGGCTGGGTTGGGAGGGAGATGGGAACCCCCGGGGTAAGGGTGGCGGGGTCGAGCCACTCCTCCGTGGCCCACTGGAACCAGGGTCCGAGGGGAATGGTCTGGTCCCATCGGTCGGAGGTCTGTGACTAATGGCGACGGAACTCCCTCTGGAGCTGGTGCTTGGGGACCCGACCTAGAGGAATGAGGGACGAGAGGGATTCCATCATCCCCAGGAGGGAGGTCAGGGTTCTGGCCGAGGTGTGGGTGGATTGACGAAGGCGGGAGATGAGGTCCACTATACGGGCGGACCTCTCCGGGGTCGGGGAGACAGTCATGGAGATAGTGTCGAAACTCATACCCAGAAAGGAGAAGCGCTGACTGGGGTTGAGTTCGCACTTGCTGGGGTTGGTGATGAACCCCAGCGTGGAACACAGGCTGAGGAGGCGGCTGGTGTGAGATGGGCATTGGGCGTGGGAGTGGGCCAGGACGAGCCAGTCGTCCAGGTACACCAGGAGGCGAATGTCCTCCTGTCTGGCCAAGGCGGCCATCTCCTTGACCACCTTCATGAAGAGGAAGGGGGCCAGGGAGAGGCCGAAGGGGAGAGCCTGGAACTGGAACACCCTTCCCTGCCAGACGAACTGTAGGTAGCGTCTGTGGGATGGGTGTATGAGGATCTGGAAGTAAGCGTCTTTCAGATCTATGGAGGTAGCCCAGTCTAGGTGGTGGATGGAGTCTCTGATCTGAGTCGGAGTGTCCATCTTGAACTTGGTGGGTCTGAGGAACTTGTTGAGTGGGGAGAGGTCGAGGATGGGTCTCCAGCCTCCCGTGGGTTTGGGGATCACGAAGAGATGGGAGTAGAACCCCGGGGTGGTGTGGGAAATCTCTGTGATATCCCGTTTCTGGAGGAGTTCCTCGACTTCCAAGCGAAGGGCCTCTGCTTGGCTCGGGGAGGGGTGCCTGGGGGAGGGAGGGGGGAAACGCATGGGGGGGGTGGGTTCAGAAGCCCAAGGCAGGCGGAACCCGTCTTTTAACACCCCCATTATCCAAGGGATGAGCCCCAGACGTCTCCACTGGGGGGCATGCTGGGATAGGCTTCCCGCCAGGGGGGCTGACGGGCTGGGCAGGGGCGAGGGGGCGGGAGTGGTAAAGGTTGCTCCTGCCCTAGCGCGCCCGGAGGTGCGTCTTCCAGTCACCTCCAGGGTTGTACCTGTTGGCCGAACCGAAAATTTGGTGTGGGACGTTTTGGCTTCGACCTAACGGGCTTATTGGGGCGCTTGTCAGACCGAGCAGCGCGGGATGGTGACTGTTTGGGTTAGGGCCGGGGTCTAGCCTGGGCAGTGGGCGAACGCCAAGGGGTATGAGCAGGCCGGGGGTTTGGGCGTGGAGAAGATGCTGAGAAAGAGGCGGTCTGCTTGCGTTCCTCGACTGCGTGGGATATGACCGCAGTCGAATAGTCGCCAAACAGCGACTGGTCCTGCCCAGGGATGCACCGCAAGGCTGACTTAAGCGCCTGGGAGAGATTAGACAGTGACAGCACGGCATCTCTCCCTGCTAACAGGATGTTGAAGTGGGTCCTGGCTGCGCTGTCCGCCGCAGCCGACAGGTGATCTGAGATCTTGTTAATCAAGATCCTCACCAGCGGGTCGCCGAAAGGGTGAGGTTGCACCTCCTGTTCTGTCTCGGAGTCCTCCAGAGTCGCCGGTGCGCTGCCCTCCTCCTCCGGCCAGAGCTCTGCCACCGGCTGCAGGAGCATATTCACAAAGACATGCCCTGCCGTCGTATGGAGCAAGCCCATTCTGACCATGCGGTCCCACTCCGTCAGGTGCTTGAAGGAGACCGTGGCGGAGTGGGGAGGGGCGAAGTTGGGGATCAGCCAGAGGTCGTCCTGGGAGATGGCCATCTCCCTGGTCGCGGGGTTGTCCGAGAACAGGGAGGCAATGGCCGGCTTCCGGGGGTCCTTAAGGAAGGAGCCGACCGGGGCCACATTGGGGGCCGAGAGGGTCTCCTTCCCAGGTGGAGGGACGGCTTGTGCTCCCCTAGCACGCGTTGCCGGACCTTCCCAGAGCGAGGAGATGGATTGTGGGGCGCGGATATGGGGACGGGGTTGCGAACGTCAGGCTGGGCACGGCCCAGCATATTTCGCAAGTGAAAGGACGTTGCCTGAGGGGGGGGGGGGGCTTCCCTCACGACAAGGTCCGGGTGCCACCTCTCTAGGGCGTCCAGGTCCCCCAATGAGGAGACCGGGCTGCTTCCTCATCAGACTCCGGGAGGTCGTAATCCTGCGGAAGTTTCGAAGAACTCTCCGCAGGTGGCAACAGCTGGGGAGCATGAGGTCGTCCTGGGAGATGGCAATCTCCCTGGTCGCGGGGTTGTCCGAGAACAGGGAGGCAATGGCCGGCTTCCGGGGGTCCTTAAGGAAGGAGCTGACCGGGGTCACATTGGGGGCCGAGAGGGCCTCCTTCCCAGGTGGAGGGACGGCTTGTGCTCCCCTGGCACGCGTTGCCGGACCTTCCCAGAGCAAGGAGATGGACTGAGGGGCGCGGATATGGGGACGGGGTTGCGAACGTCGGGCTGGGGAGTGGGGGAGGGCGAGGGCGGGTCCCTTGTGGCTCTATGGTCGGTGGACGGACTGAGGGGGGGAGGACCGTCCTGCCGATCGGACAGCGCCCGAGAGGATGGGGGACCAAGGTCGAGCCAGCTGTTAGAGGCTGGGTACCACAACCGACCAAAAAGTAGGTCCTGGTGCAGATCAGACCGTAGCCACTGATTGCTCTCAGGGGCATAGAGCCACCGGTCCCCGAGGAGACGAGTGGGCTGTGGTGGCCCTGGGGCAGAATTTCCTCGGGGGCCGGGGTGTCCCGCAACACCGGGGGGGGGGGGGGGGTTGGGTAGCGAGAGAGCGTGTCATGACACACCCCCTCTGGTGAGTGCACTGCCCTGTACAGCTCCTTGGTGTGATCCACGGGGTCCCCTTGTTCGAGAGGGGGAGTGGTGGAGGACATGGCTACTGAGCCCCCTACCCAACTGCACGCGGATAGGAGTGGCTGCGGTGCCGTGGCCTGATCACGCAGGACACCCATGGTCCCGCGGGTAGATCCCCCCCCCCCCCCCCCCCCCCCCCCCCGAGGAATAGGACCATGGACGCTGCCCAAAGGGGGGGCGGAATAAGTCTGCCCCCCAACGTCCAGTACCCCTAGGAGAGTGTACGATGGCTGATCGGGGGAGGTTGACCGCCGGGGGTCTGGGCGACACAGGTCCGGGCGAGGCCGTGGCTGCGGCCCAGACCCGGAGCTGTAAACAGTTTGGGCATCCCAGGGACTGTCCACAACCCGCCACCAGAGTAAAGACACTCCTCGTGCGCACGTGGTGGCTGCACGAGGGCACGGTTGGGGAGAGCGTCGTGAGCATGTGGATGACTAGTGGGGGGAAACTATGGTCCGACAGCCCGTGGAGGCGAGTGACGGGCGACGATTCCGGGCGCATCCCGTCACCAGTGCTGGTTCGTGCCTCGGTAAGATTCCCCAGGGGCCGAAGTTCACGTCACTCAGCATGATACGAGGTGTTGCCAAGCGGCCGAGGTGAAGGAGGCAAGCTGTCCGAAGGGGGAGGTGAGGGAGAGACGGAACAAGATTTCTTAGCCCGGCTCCGTCCTCTAAGGGGAGCCTTGCCCTTAGATTTTTTGGGAATGTCGTAAGAAAGACATTGAGCAATGGTGGCAGCTTGCCTTCTTCCCCTCGGACGCAGTGATCGTGCGTCCGCCGATCTGGTAGGGAGGAACAGTCGGTCCTGCGTCCCCTCCGCGGACCCCCCCTCTACCCCGACCGTATGTTCTTCCATGGGAAGAACGGACTGCCCCGAGGAATCGACCGGCGGGCCCTCCGGGGCAGCGAGCGACTTCAGAAAGGAAGAGCGGCTCGACCCGACCTGGTCCTTCGCCATGTTGGGCACTGGCGGCAGGGCAATCACAGCGCGCACAACCACAAAGCGGGGACAATTCGGTCGATCGAGGTAAGAAGGTAACTCAATCAACCTAGGGCTACAGCACCCTAATAAAAGCTCTAGTAGGGGAACGAGATCGTAAGACACTCGGCACCCGTACCCTCGATCGAGGATGTGACGAATTCAATCACCGTAATGTAAACTAAGTGAGGGATAGCAGGAATTACGGGATGCGAGATCGCGAGGAACTCAAGCGATCTGCACTAGGGCATAGACACTGGGTCTATGAAGGTGCCGACGGAGAGAAACCTCCGTAAAATCCCAGGTACAAAGTGGTGAGGCAAGATGGCCGCCGCCGACCGGTCGAGAAAGAAAATGGCGGACCGGAGCCAAGGCAAATGGATAGGTAAAGAAAATGCCGATGGGGAGCGAGGGCGTTGCAACACAAAGGCCGATGGGGACGAGGAAGGTATGGGTCGTGGGTCACCGAGGGCGAAACAATCAAGCCCCGATGCGGGAGAGAATTTGGAAGAGGAAGACAAAACTCGATCACGACCCAGCAATGGCGGAATCGCGAGAGGAAAGCAGCTCGATCGCACAAAAGAAATAGCGTAAACAAGAATACCTCGCCCACCAAAGCCTCACACGGCAAGTGTACCCAGGGTCAATAGCGTAAGCCACAATATGAATAAGCAAAGCAAGCAACACACAGCAATCTGAACACAAGACAGAAGAAAGGCGAGACAGAGCACAAGACTTATCTTGCCTGGATGGCAGACCGAAGAAGAATGAGGTAAACAAGCTCACCTCGGCCTTCTGCGCATGGCGGAAGTAGGGTAGGCGTCACTTG
This sequence comes from Conus canariensis, assembly GCA_033310375.1. Taxonomy (NCBI): domain Eukaryota; kingdom Metazoa; phylum Mollusca; class Gastropoda; order Neogastropoda; family Conidae; genus Conus; species Conus canariensis. The sequence continues at coordinate 71,229,839 of CM065732.1, forward strand.
ACCGTCTTATTACTGCATTAGCCACAAAAATCTTCGGCCTGGCAGAGCTGACTAACTGCCGTTGAATGCAATGGTCTGACATGGTAAAGTATATGACACCAAACTTCATGTCTGCAAACCCAGCTCATCACTGTCCCTGTCCAGCACTTGGTTCTGACATGTGCTCTATGCAGACTTTTCCTGTCCTGCAAGCCCTCTGCTTCCCCCAGAGCCATGTGTCTGCCCTTCCTGTTGCTACCCCGAGTCATGTGACTGCCTTCCTGTTGTTGCCCACAGTCATGTGTCTGTCCTTCCTGTTGCTGCCCAGTCATGTGACTGCCCTTCCTGGTGTTGCCCACAGTCACTGCCCTTCCTGGTGTTGCCCACAGTCATGTGTCTGCCCTTCCTGGTGTTGCCCACAGTCACTGCCCTTCCTGGTGTTGCCCACAGTCACTGCCCTTCCTGGTGTTGCCCACAGTCACTGCCCTTCCTGGTGTTGCCCACAGTCACTGCCCTTCCTGGTGTTGCCCATAGTCACTGCCCTTCCTGGTGTTGCCCACAGTCATGTGTCTGCCCTTCCTGTTGCTGCCCACAGTCATGTGTCTGCCCTTCCTGTTGCTGCCCACAGTCATGTGTCTGCCCTTCCTGTTGCTGCCCACAGTCATGCGTCTGCCCTTCCTTTGCTGCCCACAGTCATGTGTCTACCCTTCCTGCTGCTGCCCACAGTCATGTGTCTGCCCTTCCTGTTGCTCCCAGTCATTGTCTGCCCTTCCTGTTGCTGCCACAGTCATGTGTCTGCCCTTCCTGTTGCTACCCAGAGTCATGTGTCTGCCCTTCCTGTTGCTGCCCCAGTCATGTGTCTGCCCTTCCTGTTGCTACCCATGAGTCATGTGACTGCCCTTCCTGTTGCTACCCATAGTCATGTGTCTGCCCTTCCTGTTGCTGCCCACAGTCATGTGACTGCCCTTCCTGTTGCTACCCAGTCATGTGTCTGCCCTTCCTGTTGCTGCCCAGTCATGTGTCTGCCCTTCCTGTTTGCTACCCATCAGTCATGTGTCTGCCCTTCCTGTTGCTACCCACAGTCATGGTGGTACTGCCCTTCCTGTTGCTACCCACAGTCATGTGTCTGCCTTCCTTCACCATGTTGTCTGCCCTTCGATGCAGTCATGTGTCTGCCCTTCCTGTTGCTGCCCACAGTCATGTGTCTGCCCTTCCTGTTGTTACCCACAGTCATGTGACTGCCCTTCCTGTTGCTCCAGTCATGTGTCTGCCCTTCTGTTGCTCCTCATCATGTGTCTGCCCTTCCTGTTGCTGCCCACAGTCATGTGTCTGCCCTTCCTGTTGCTACCCAGTCATGTGACTGCCCTTCCTGTTGCTGCCCAGTCATGTGTCTGCCCTTCCTGTTGCTGCCCAAGTCATGTGTCTGCCCTTCCTGTTGCTGCCCACAGTCATGTGTCTGCCCTTCCTGTTGCTACCCATGGAGTCATGTGTCTGCCCTTCCTGTTGCTGCCCAGAGTCATGTGTCTGCCCTTCCTGTTGCTGTCCACAGTCATGTGTACTGCCCTTCCTGTTGCTCCCCAGGGAGTCATGTGTCTGCCCTTCCTGTTGCTGCCATGGAGTCATGTGTCTGCCCTTCCTGTTGCTGCCCACAGTCATGTGTCTGCCCTTCCTGTTGCTGCCCAAGTCATGTGTCTGCCCTTCCTGTTGCTACCCATGGAGTCATGTGTCTGCCCTTCCTGTTGCTGCCACAGTCATGTGTCTGCCCTTCCTGTTGCTACCATGGAGTCATGTGTCTGCCTTTCCTGTTGCTACCAAGTCATGTGTCTGCCCTTCCTGTTGCTGCCACAGTCATGTGTCTGCCCTTCCTGTTGCTGCCCAGTCATGTGTCTGCCCTTCCTGTTGCTACCCATGGAGTCATGTGTCTGCCCTTTCCTGTTGCTGCCCACAGTCATGTGTCTGCCCTTCCTGTCGCTACCCATGGAGTCATGTGTCTGCCCTTCCTGTTGCTGCCCAGTCATGTGTCTGCCCTTCCTGTTGCTACCAACGGAGTCATGTGTCTGCCCTTCCTGTTGCTGCCCACAGTCATGTGTCTGCCCTTCCTGTTGTTTCCCATAGAGTCATGTGTCTGCCCTTCCTATTACTATCACTGCACTCAAAACACCTACGTCTTTTGCTCTCAATGTTCCCCTTACAACATGGGTCCTGCCAGAATTGCTCCAGCGTGGCATTACAGTTTATTTGGAATGTTGGTATCTACATAAACCTTCATGATGATCTCTGGAGGATGAAGACAGTTATATGTTTGACATGGGTAAAACCAGGAAAAAATAAAAAAGCAGGAAGGCCAGGGGTCCCGGAGACCGCCTTAGCCCCCCTGGTGGGGTCCAGGCACAGAGTCCCTTGTCGGGGGTCAGGGGACAAAGCCCCCTGAAGCTAAAGGGTTTCTACACCTCTGAGAGGTAAAATCTGGGCATTTGGAGACACCTTACCTCCTTTTTAACATACTATCCACAAGACCGCCATTAAAATTGACATGAATGTGACCGACGTGTATGCAGTGGAGTTGACTCAAGTCAAGAAACTGGAGGCAGCAATAATTTTGTTGACTATAATTTGTAGTTACCATTTCTGAAACTTATGAAGACAGCTTGCAGTTCGAACTCAGGAAACAGTTTGTAGTAACCAGATTTTGTGCGTCTGGTGTTAGAAGACCTCCCTTGTTTGGAAAACTAGACTTTTTCACTTCAACCGAAAACTTGTGTGGTCTTGGTTATTCCAGCAAAAAGTTCAGCTGAACTAAGGAAGATCTTTTTTTTTTTTAATTCAAATAACTGGAGAAGTGCAAGTGCGCAGAAAGAGGACAGTAAGCAAAGAGTTTTATCTGCATAGTCACATGCAAATTTCAGAGTATCACAAGTATGAATGGCTGTAGTTACTGTAAACTCATCTATCTGCATAGTCACATGCAAATTTCAGAGTATCACAAGTATGAATGACTGTAGTTACTGTAAACTCATCTATCTGCATAGTCACATGCAAATTTCAGAGTATCACAAGTATGAATGGCTGTAGTTACTGTAAACTCAGAATGAAAATGAAGAAACATAGTAATTGTGTTTATTGCAGCCACTGTCATCCCAATATTTTTTTTCCTTTTGAGGATCCTGGTAAAACAGCCATGTTCCACATTGAGTAGGGAAAAGCCATTTGGACAGGTTAGTGCATCATAAAACTACTGTTAGTCATTAAAGTCTTATCAGTTTATGCCAGATAATCATGTAGATAACTCAGTTATATGCATACAAACTGATTTTTTCTTCTTTTTTGTTTATGGTGAGATTCATGACCATGGCATCCTCTGTCCATAGTGTCTACTACTTGAATCAGTGCCTTCGCCAAAACACAAGCTGACCATTGGGGGTTGAAGAGCCCCAGGGGAGAGGGTGTAGCAGGGAGAGCGACTCACATGCGACCTGTCGGTGTAGATGTGTTTCTTCTGGTGGACAATCTCCTCCAGCTGCAGGAAGGTCTTGGCCAGCATGGGGTCGATGTGGTGCAGGTCAGCCGACCCCAGGCTGTGCTCCTGGCACAGCATCCACTTGTAGAACACCGGGCTCAGCGGGATGTCGATCTGCACAGCACACACCACCACTGACCCTCACACACACCGAACATCACAATGCATGACAACACCTGGTGCACCTGCAGTCCATGGAAAGGAGGAGATAGCAATGCTTATTCCATCGAATATAAATACATATTCTCTTGAACAGTGGATGTGTGTGAGTGACAAAAAGAGTATGAAAGCACTGGTGTGTGTGTGTGTGTGTGTGTGTGTGTGCGTGCGCGCGTGTGTGTGCGTGTGCATGTGCAAACTGGTGGCGGCCCAAACTATAATGAGTTTACCAACTGTAATGTTTCACTTACACGAAGGTTAAAATATCAAAATGACACATTCTTATGTTGACTTTCTTTCTTGTTCTTTTATAAGATAGCCGTTTTCTTCTTTTTTCAAGCTTGTAAGCTGCACATGCTGACTAGATGTAAGTTTGGCAGAAAAACAAAAAGAAAACAGCCCCCAAACACCATAGTTGAAAACCAAACCATTTATTAAGCCTTTGGATGCTGTTTACATGTATGGCAGGCAGTGAGAAACTGTAGGATCCTTGTATAATGCCATGGGCAGAGAAAGTGAGGTGCCAAGTGTGATATTTGTCTTCTCTTGGGTCACAAGTAATAGTATGTATTACTTCAGCACATGCAATGGTAACTTATAAATTTTGCTCAAAGTATACCGATATGATTTAAAATCTTATTCACTAGTTTGCATTGAGTCAAGGTTAACAGTCAAAGGATGAATCTTGCCACATTCACTGACCATTCTGGAATCCATCAACGCCTTAGCCATGAACTTGCCCAGGAACTTAAACTTGGACTTGACCTTGTTGACCTGCGTGGCCTTGGCATTGCGGGCCAGAGGGGCTGGGAACAGACCTCGGCTGCTGTGTGTGTAGGTCACCTTGGAGTCGGGTTCTGCAACATGACCAAATGCTGCCACCAATGGAAAGTCTGCTGGCTTACACCAGCCTTTGGAATGCAACCCCCCCCCCCCTCCCCCCCAAAAAAAAACCCAAGTATAGTGAAACCTGTGGATAAAGACCTCCCATTCTTTACCAAGGTCTGTGAACAGAAGAGATCTTTATGGAGATGTTGAAGTGTTCCAGACACACTGCTCCACTTACTAACATTTAAATGGGGAGTTTGTATTATACTCCCTGTTTGGCTAGTATACTTACCATGTCAGACCATAGCATTCCACGGCAGTTAGTCAGCTCTGCCAGGCCGAGATTTTTTGTGGCTAATGCCGTAATAAGACATCACGTGACGCCCACACTACTTCCGCCAGGGAAGAAGCCGGTGTAAACTTCCTGTTCCTCATTCAACGAGGCCTATGCGCAAGGTAACCCGAGAACCATAGCGCTAGCGGGGAAGGTAGGGAGGGCATTAGAGTCTGACATGGTAAGTATACTAGCCAAACAGGGAGTATAATACAAACTCCCCATTTTGGCGTCATATACTTTACCATGTCAGACCATAGCAGAATTCAAAGGAATCGGAGGAGGGCTTAGTGCCCTAATGGTTCTTGGGGTTAGCAGAGGAATAGATATGGCTGCGTTAGCCGCAAAAAAGGTCCCTAGAACCATCAGCCCTGGTCATGCGGACATCCCTAAATTAAGGCTTATGAAGGGATTTTCCGGATGCCAGGATGTGGTGCAAGAGGACAGAGCGCTGGGTCGCTGTGGAAGTGGCCAGCGCCCTGCCCTCATGGGCCCGGGGAGATAAGACGGGGAGATCCTTATACGCCTGGGCGTAGGCCGATCTGCCCATCTAGGAAGGATCTAGAGAGGACTGGGAGGAGTGCCTGGGGCGCGGGGTTCCCAGTAGCCCCGAATGGAGCCAGCCGAGAGCGTAACGAAGAAGATAGGAGAGATAGGAACTACATATCTGAAAAGAGGAAGGCCAGATGAGGAACAGAGTTGAGCCCAGGAGGCCATCACTCCCCTTGGAAAAGGGCTCACCCTGTGGGGGATTGGGAATGGAGGGAAGGCGTATGTTATGAGGCCAGACCAGGGAGGGTGAGCGACCCTGGGCCTGACCACTGTTCCCCACTGGGCCGAGGGCCAACCTGCTGAGGGTTCCTTCAGTGAGAAGGAGGGGCCCCGCTACGTGTGTCGCGCAGAGGGTGAATCCCCGCACGGCAACAGTGGAGGGGGCCTCTATTCGGATGGAGAGGCTGAGGGAGTGAGCTCCCCCCCCCCCCTTTTGTTGACATAACAAGGCACCTAAGTGTTGTCCGTGGGCAGGAGAACAAGTTGGTGCGAGACCTGGGGTCGGAAGCGGGGGAGGGCAAGCCTGCCCGCTTCCACTTCAGGCCGTTGATGTGGAGACGGGCCGACAGAGCGTCCCACACTGTGCGTCCCACACTCCCGAGGTATGAGGGTTCTCAAAAAGGGGAAAGCCCGAGTTGGAGGGGTAGTGTAGAGGTTGAACTAGTGCCACTCTCCCTACCCGTCCGCTTGAAAAGACAGGAACACGAACGTGTGTGTATTTAAGATACTGAGCCATGCGCTTAGTGTGGCCATAGTCAGCATGAGTGTGTGGTTTTTGAGCCCATAGATGGCAAATGAGGCGATCTTTGGCACACCAAACATAGAACAAAATGTAGTTTTGGGGATCCTAGCAACCAGTACTGGTTACCTTGACCCAAGGATCCTGAAATGCACACTTTCCTGGCATGTCGATTGCCTTGAGCACCGACGGGAAAATGGCGGATGTAAGTATCGCGTCTTCACGCGAAACGAGACTATGGAAAACTAGGACGAGACCTTGAGAAAAATCAATACTTCAAGGCGAGCGTCGTCTGCTAGACTAGGGCCGTTTGTCGGAACCCATTGCGAGCAGATTTCAGTGTAAGTACAGACTGCTTCCCAGATTTTCTGGAACCCCGATCTTGCCAGACGAGACGTAGGTAGCGTCTGTGAGATGGGAGTATAAGGATGGAGTCCCCCATGGGCGACTCCCCCAGTCACCTCTGGGACTGTGTCTGCTGGCCGAACCGAAAATTCTGTTGGGGAGGTTTCGGTTTCGGCCTAGAGGGGATTTTAGGGCGCTTGGCGGGCCGTGCGGTGTGGGCAGGTGACTGCCTGGGATAGGGTTTGAGCGAGTGTCCGTCTCCTGGTGTCGCAGTCAAATAGTCGCAGAACAGCGACTGGACCTGCCCAGGGATGCACCGCAAGGCTGACTTGGCGCCTGGGAGAGGTTGGACCGTGACAGCACGGACTCTCTCCCTGCCAAAAGGAGATAGAAATGCGCCCTGGCTGCGCTGTCCGCCGCAGCCGACAGGTGATCCGAGATCTTGAAGATCAAAATCCGCATCAATGGGTCGCCGAAAGGGCGAGGTTGCGTCTCCTGGTCTGTCTCCCGAGTCATCCGGGGACCCAGGAACGGCACCGTCCTCCTCCGGCCGAGTTCTGCCATCCGCTGCAGGAGCATGTCCACAAGACGTGTCCGCCGTGGTGTGGAGCAGGCCATCCTGACCATGCGGTCCCACTCCGCCAGGTGCTTAATGGAGATCGTGGCGGAGTGGGGAGGGGCGAGGTTGGGGATCAGCCAGAGGTCGTCCTGGGAGATGGCCATCTCCCTGGTCGCGGGATTGTCCGAGAACAGGGAGGCAATAGCAGGCTTCCGGGGGTCCTTAAGGAAGGAGCCGATCGGGGCCGCATTGGGGGCCGTGAGGGCCTCCTTCCCAGGTGGAGGGACGGCTTGTGCACCCCTGGCACGCGTTGCTGGACCTTCCCAAAGTGAGGAAATCGTCTGAGGGGCGCGTATATGGGACGGGGTTGCGAACGTTGGGCTGGGCGCCGCCCGGCGAATTTCGCAAGTGAAAGGACGTTGCCGGAGGAGGGGGGCTCACTCATGACAAGGTCTGGGCGCCACCGTTCAGGGCGTCCGGGTCCCCCATAGAGGAGACCGGGACTTCTCCCTCGTCGTCAGACTCCGGGTGGTCGTGTTCCTGCCAAGGTTCGGATGAACCTTCAGCAGGCGGCAACAGCCGGGGTGCGTGAGGGTCCCGCCCTGGCTGGGGAGTGGGGGAAGGCGAGGGCGGGTCCCTCGTGGCTCTATGATCGGCTGACGGACTGAGAGGGGGAGGACTGTCCTGCCGGTCGGACAGCACCCAAGAGGATGGGGGACCAGGGTCGAGCCAGCTGTTAGAGGTTGGACAGCACAGCCGACCACAAGGTAGGTCCTGGTGTAAATCCGAACGTAGCCACCGATTCCTCTCGGGGGCATAGAGCCACCGGTCCCCGAGGAAGCAAGCGGGCTGTGGTGGCCCTGGGGCAGAATTTCCTCGGGGGCCGGGGTATCCCGCAACACCGGGGGGGGGGGGGTAGCGAGAGAGCGTGTCGTGACGTACGCCCTCCCCCCCCGGAGAGTGCACTGCCCCGTACACTTCCCTGGTGGGATCCATGGGGTCCCCTTGTTCGACAGGGGGAGTGGTGGAGGGCATGGCTACTGAACCCCCTATCCGCCTACGCGCGGATTGGAGTGGCTGCAGTGCCGTGGCCACCCCCTGGTAATGATCACGCAGGACACCCATGGTCCCGCGGGTAGATCCCCCCCCCCCCCCCGGAGGAACGGGACCATGGACGTTGCCAAGTGGGAGGCGGAATAGGTCTGCCCCCCCAACGTCCTGTACCCCTAGGGGAGAGTACGACGGTCGATCGGGGGTGGTCGACCATCAGGGGTCTGGGCGACACAGGTCCGGGCGAGGCCGTGCCTGCAGCCAAGACCCAGAGTTATGAACAGTTTGGGCATCCCAGGGACTATCCACAACTCCGCCGCCGGAGTAAGGACGCTCCTCGTGCGCAAGTGGTGGCTGCACGCGGGCACGGTTGGGGAGAGCGTCTCGAGCATGTGAGAGCCTAGTGGGGGAAGACTAGGATCCGACAGCCCATGGAGGCGAGTGACGGGCGGCGATTCCGGGCGCATCCCGTCACACGTGCTGGTTCGTGCCTCGGCAAGGGTCCCCGGGGACCGAGGTTCACGCCACTCAGCATGATAGTGAGAGGTGTCGCCATGCGTCTGAGGTGAAGGAGGCAAGCTGTCCGAAGGGAAGGGGGAGGGAGAGAAGGAATTGAATTTCTTAGCTCGACTCTGCCCTTTGTGGGGAGCCTTGCCTTAGATCTGTAGAAATTTCGAATGAGAGACATTTAGCAGCAATGCTGGCAGCTTGTCTTCTTCCCTTCGGACGCAGTGATCGTGCGTCCGCCGGTCTGGTAGGGGAGGAACGGTCACGCGTCCCCTCCGCGGACCCCCCCTCTACGCCAACCGTACGTTCCTCCACGGGAGGAACGGATTGCCCCGGGGAATAGACCGGCGGGCCCTCCGGGGCAGCGAGCAACTTCAGAAAGGTGAAGTGGCTCGACCCGACCTGGTCCTTCGCCATGTTGGGCACTGGCGGCAGGGCAATCATGGCACACACGACCACAAAGCGGAGACAAGTCGGTCGATCGAAGATTAACCACTAAATCTATCAACCTAGTGCTACAGCACCGTAATAACACCCCTGGTAGTGGAACGAGAGATCGTAAGATGCTAGACCACCGTACCCTCGATCGAGGATGGGACAAAACTCGATCACCGTAATGGAAGCTAACTAAGGGTAGCAGGTAATTATGGGAATGCGAGATCGCGAGGAACTCAAGCGATCTGCACTAGTGCATAGACAATGGGTCTATAAAGGTGCCGACGGAGATAAACCTCTGTAAGTATCCCAGGTACAACGCCCGTGTAACAGTAATACTGCGTACTGCTAGATCGAAAAACTCGATCGGTGTGTACTAATACGAGGCGATGAAGGAGGCAGGGCAAAGACACTCGATCTACCTTGTAATAATGATACCTGGGGTAGTAATAAATGTGCACACGTTGGTAGATCAAGAGATCGTAGAGACACCCGATCTACCAGTAGTAATGATTAATGAGGAACCATAAATGTTACTAATGGGGTACTAATAAGTGTGCACAAGTTGGTAGATGAAGAGATCGTAAGACACTCAAACTACCTGTAATAACGATAAATAAGGTACATGAAAATGTGCCCGGGGAAGCCGCGTACCGCCAAACAAGGTGCGTGCGGTCAGGCAATATGGCAGACACGCCAACAGGCGTGGCACAATCCAAGATGGCGGATCGATTGACCGGGACGAGATCGATCGCCGAGAGTGACGCACAATGGCGCGCGAGAGTAAAATACCCTTGGTGTACCTAGTAATAATGCTAAGGAGGTACTAATCAATGTGCACCAGTTGGTAGATGAAGAGATCGTAAAGACCATCGATCTACCTGTGATAAATTAGGTACAAATAAATGTGCACCAGTAGGCAGATCAAGAGATCGTAAGTCACTCGATCTACCTGTGGTAAGGATACATAGAGTGCCACACTGGGTACAAATAAATGTGGCCTGGGGAAATCCCCGTACGGGCAAGCATGTGCGACCGAAAATGGGCTCCATGCGGTGAGGCAATATGGGGGGGACGCCGACCGCAGTGGAAAAACCAAGATGGCGGGTCGATTGACCGGTGAGGGTTCGGTCGTCGAAAGAGAAGCAATAGGCGCGAGAGCAAAACAGACTAACGCGCTTAAGATATAACGAGGAGGCCGAAAGGCGACTAGTAGAGGGAAATTTAGGATAACAAATGCTTGTTATAGGCTTAAATGAGTGATGGGAGATCGAAAGGCGAACTCTTCTTCTTCTTCTTAAAACACCCGCCATCCTATTTTGATGGTAGCGATGTGGGTACAAACCCAATCGACCGTACTAGACGAGCGAACGAAGAAGACTATCAGGAGTAGTGATACACGGAAAAGAAGGCGATAATAACAGAGGAGGAAAACCTCCATAGCAGTGAACAGGTACGACGAACGAGGACGACCATGCCGGGGTCGGCCGGAATGGCGAGAATAAAGATGGCAGCTCGAGCGACCGACGAAGATCGATCGTCGAAGGAATTACCAAGATGGCTAGCGAGGAGAAACAAAGCGCAGAGATCAATGGAAATCGAAGAATAAGGGGAAGAGAATAATGAGAGAGTGGGGAACGCGTTACTACAAGGGTGACGCGTTCCCACACCCGGTGAGTAAGGGACGAATGGAGAACAATGGGTGAAGAGAAATTCTGAGCCGTCACGCCGTAGAGCGTGAAGAAAATGAAACAAAGCGCCATCCATAAGCCTCACGCGGCAAAGGTACCCATGGTCTAACGTAAGCCACAACAGAACAAGTAAAAAAGGCAAGCACACAAGCAATCTCTACAAAAACAGAGGTATAGGCGAGACAGAGCAAAAAACCTGTCCTTGTTAGGCAGGAGGCCGAGGTTGAATGAGGAACAGGAAGTTTACACCAGCTTCTTCCCTGGCGGAAGTAATGTAGGCGTCACGTGATGTCTTATTACGGCATTAGCCACAAAAAATCTCGGCCTGGCAGAGCTGACTAACTGCCGTGGAATGCTATGGTCTGACATGGTAAAGTATATGACGCCAAAACCTGGTTTCACTCCTCCCCCCATGCCAGTGTATTTCCCACCCCCTCCTGTTTCATTCTGTCCATCACTCCCTCTTCACCCTAACACTGGGGCAGCAGCAGTGGGATCACATCCCTGACTCCAACCAATGTCAGGGCCTATGCTATGGGCAGACTGAGAGCAAGCTGGCGGGTTTCTAGCATGCCCTGTAAACGGCCAAGTCTCAAGTCCACCGCAGTGTCTGCCCTCGTACAGTCATTAACCCTTTCACCGCCATAGGCACCTTTTGGTGACGACAGGGCTGAGTGCCGAAGGCACCATTTGGCAACTAAGTAGGGCGACCTAACTCCCGATACTCTCACGATCCTAGTTCATGAGATAAAAAGCCAGCAATAAACATCATAGTTGGGGGATGGTCTGGCCTGTGCTCACAGCCATTTGCTTTGTCAGAACACTATTCAGTTCAGTGTTTTATCGACTTTATTCCGATTGCTTTTCCATTCACTATGACGTCACCACCAAGCACTTTATGTACTCGACCTTGCCGTACATTTACCACAGATCAAGTGCTGGGAATATTGAACAGACGGTCAGTTGTTCCTAATACAGATGAAGAAGACCCGGACAGTCACGAGTAAACAACGGTAGTGAGGGCTTGACTGAATTATTGCAACGCGAGGCGTTGGACCGTGGCCAAATGGTTGGGAGACTGACGAGACGCCCACTTACTACCCCACCGCTTCTGCCCCAGTGTTTTCGCGTTGAGCCAGCCAGCACTGACTGACTATTCACTAACTCTATATGAGGGAGCGAACTAAGACTTGAGGCAACGAACTTCACACACACACGCTGTGGGCGGACTCTTGCTGGTCGAGGTTGAAGGGGGCGTGGCCGACTGACACGTGAGAGGCGAGCAGCAGAGACGTGTTTGAGTAGTTGTACAGCTGATCATATAGATCAGCTGTACAGCTGATTATATAGATCAGCTGAATGGCAAGGGTTCAGAGACCAACAGGCACATGAATGACTTTGTGTTCATAAAAAAATATTACTGTTGAGAGTGAAAGGGACGTGTGTGTGTGTGTGTTCCCTTTTTCTTTCTTTCATGTGTACCAGTTAGGTATATGTGTGTGTGTGTGTGTGTGTGTGTGTGTGTGTGTGTGTGTTCCTTGCTATTGGAGTAGTTGTATTTGTGGCCGTTTCTTCCACTTTTCTGTTGGAAATACCATACTTTCTTGTCTTCAATTGTGAGTGGAGTATTTTGCCTCCCTTGTTGAGAGTTTGTTGGCATTCTTTCTTCATTTTTTACGTTTAGAAGAAACATAACATTCTTTCTTTTTATTTTGCATTTTTTTTGCACTTGAAATTACTAAAAATTTGAAATTGTTGTTGACTTACCATTACTAACATGTTATGACATAATGAAAGTACAGTGTATCTCCTCCATTTTACAAAAAATAGCATGAGAATTGGTTGTTTAGTTCCAGAGTTATCTGTGTTTCACATATGCTGGTATAAAATAAGAGCTTTTTGGGAAAAATGGCTGGCGATGGGGATTTATAAATGCAAAATAGAATGTCTGGCGGTGAAAGGGTTAAGCCAACTACACCAAGAGGATGACTCCAATGTGGAGGGTGTCCTCCTAGAAAAGTCTGATTCTGACCTAAGTTAGGTGCCAAAGACAATCTGTACTTCAATGCAGGCCAATGCTTACAGCAATTTTGGAGAGACATGGGCACAAAAGTTCCCCAATATAAACACTGCCATCAATGCTTCACTTACGAAAAACAGCAAGGACACTAACTGACAACAGCTGGTAAAATGTCGTTTAAAAAAGAGTAAATATAAACTAAAATGAAAAAAAAAAAATTGCCAGAGCCATTCACCTTGTGGATTTGATAAGACACGCTGGTTTGCAAAAGCTTTGTCCCCTGCCCAAGACGTGATATTGTCTGGAGACAATACGCAAATACCTCTATGACTACCCCAACCTCTCTAAACTGCACACGTGCTGGAAAGGGGCACCATGAAGGGCCAAGCGGCCTGGTATACATATGCTGACAGGAACAATTCTATCACTGAAGGTCCACGTGCCGTACATATGCTGACAGGAACAATTCTATCACTGATGGTCCACGTGCCGTACATATGCTGACAGGAATTCTATCACTGAAGGTCCATGTGCCATACATATGCTGACAGGAACAATTCTATCACTGATGGTCCACGTGCCATACATATGCTGACAGGAATTCTATCACTGAAGGTCCATGTGCCATACATATGCTGACAGGAACAATTCTATCACTGAAGGTCCATGTGCCATACATATGCTGACAGGAACAATTCTATCACTGAAGGTCCATGTGCCATACATATGCTGACAGGAACAATTCTATCACTGATGGTCCACGTGCCGTACATATGCTGACAGGAACAATTCTATCACTGAAGGTCCATGTGCCATACATATGCTGACAGGAACAATTCTATCACTGAAGGTCCACGTGCCGTACATATGCTGACAGGAACAATTCTATCACTGAAGGTCCACGTGCCGTACATATACCGACAGGAACAATTCTATCACTGATGGTCCATGTGCCATACATATGCTGACAGGAACAATTCTATCACTGAAGGTCCACGTGCCGTACATATGCTGACAGGAACAATTCTATCACTGAAGGTCCACGTGCCGTACATATGCTGACAGGAATTCTATCACTGAAGGTCCATGTGCCATACATAGGCTGACAGGAACAATTCTATCACTGAAGGTCCATGTGCCATACATATGCTGACAGGAACAGTTCTATCACTGAAGGTCCACGTGCCGTACATATGCTGACAGGAACAATTCTATCACTGAAGGTCCATGTGCCATACATATGCTGACAGGAACAATTCTATCACTGATGGTCCATGTGCCATACATATGCTGACAGGAACAATTCTATCACTGAAGGTCCATAGGCTGTACATATGCTGACAGGAACAATTCTATCACTGAAGGTCCATGTGCCATACATATGCTGACAGGAACAATTCTATCACTGAAGGTCCATGTGCCATACATATGCTGACAGGAACAATTCTATCACTGAAGGTCCACGTGCCATACATATGCCGACAGGAACATTTCTAATTCTATCACTGAAGGTCCATGTGCCATACATATGCTGACAGGAACATTTCTAATTCTATCACTGAAGGTCCATGTGCCATACATATGCTGACAGGAACAATTCTATCACTGAAGGTCCACGTGCCATACATATGCTGACAGGAACAATTCTATCACTGAAGGTCCACGTGCCATATATATGCTGACAGGAACAATTCTATCACTGAAGTCCATGTGCCATACATATGCCGACAGGAACAATTGTATCACTGAAGGTCCATGCCATACATATGCTGACAGGAACAATTCTAATTCTATCACTAAAGGTCCACATGCCATACATATACCGACAGGAACAATTCTATCACTGATGGTCCATGTGCCATACATATGCTGACAGGAACAATTCTAATTCTATCACTGAAGGTCCATGTGCCATACATATGCTGACAGGAACAATTCTATCACTGAAGGTCCATGTGCCATACATATGCTGACAGGAACAATTCTATCACTGAAGGTCCATGTGCCATATATATGCTGACAGGAACAATTCTATCACTATTCTCTTATCATGCTACAGTGTCACCATTTTCAGCACCAGGTTTTGCTTACTGATGGAACAACAGAAAACAATGGAGGAAGAGTGGGTTACTGGAAATTTCTGTCTTCTTACCACTCCTCAGCAGAACTTGGTGGAACACTATGTAGCATGATCCTGGAAATGTCTTAAAAGCCAGGACAGCTGTTCACTGAGAGGTTTCACAGCCATGCCCTTGAGGACTATATCCACACGTCATGGAGGGAAAAAGCGGCTCCCTGACTCAAAATCACACTGCCTTCACACATCCTACCCATCCACACCACACATGTTCTCATCACTTAAAACCCTGCTCAGCAGACCACCACATTCCAAACGCCACAACACTTGGCCAAAGCTCCTCTGTGGCCAAGAGGATGTTTATTCCTCTTCTGTAAAGAATAACACTAGCGGCAAAGTTGTATGCATGATTTTTATTTGGTCAATTTATCTAGTTTTTGGTGAATTTTGACTGGAATTTTTTTCCCCCTGCTTCTTAGAAGATCATGGCAGCCCCTAGTTTTGACATTTGCTCAGCCAACAATGGAATATTTTCAGGCATTATTTGTACATTAAATTGGCACCTGTAGAGTAATATCCCTTGCAGACACCTCACCTGGTCCATGAAAATGCAACAGTCAGCGAGAATGCACATTTCTACTTCTTATCAACTTCATTATTTGACTGTGGTCATGTCAGAAATCCCTGTATTCACGAAATTGTTTTATCTAATCATTTTACTTCATTTACTTCGTTGCATAAAAATCAAACAAAAAAAATGGTATCTTCATTGGGCAGGGAATGCTTAGAACACCACTCTAGAACAATGATATTTTCAGCGTAGTTTGACGAACATCTGTTGATAAACATTTCAGAAATATTTCAAACAGACATACCCATTTTCAGCCATTTCCCTGTATGAGTGATGGTAGCAACTGAATGGATGAAACTTATGGGTCAAAGAAAAATACCATCACAAACTATAGGAACAGATCATTTTCTTCCGATTGCAACGCACACAGGAAACACTGGTTTTCTGTTCTTCTGTGTCTTTTGCTTTCATCTTTTTTCCCCTTTTATCTTTTTTAAAGTCATGCCATTTTTCTGTGTGTTTTTCTTTCATGTTTTATTTCTAATAGTTATTAAACTTTGAAGAAAATTCTACTTTGCACTGAAGCTTTCAAACAACAATAATTGCTAAACATAAAATAAAAAGGAAAACAAAAACTAAATGTCTACTGCACTAATGGCTGTCAGCTATGTGCAGATGTCCACAGGCTTTCTACTACAGGACTATGAATGCACTTGGGGTTTCACGACGCCTAGTTAACTGGCACAGTCTTAGAGACAACAATGGCAGAAGCAGGGATGCACACACACAAAAAGGACATGACACAGAAAGGTCCATGGACCCAATCAAACATGAAGCAAAATTCACTGCAGAGCATGGCCGTTTCAGGGTCAACCCTGACGAGCTCCCCTACCTGACTGGCTGGCAGCAGTCACCTCTTCCTCCAGGCGCCACATCTCCAGGTCTGCCTGCTGCAGCTCTTTAGACACCAGGGCGTAGAACTCCAGGGTAGGGCCCAAACCAGTGCCCACCTGACCACAGACATAGCGGGTCACATCTTGGTCCATCCAAAATCTTTAGGATGTCAGGATCAGAATATACCACATCATTTCTTCTTGCGAGGGTGGGGATGGGGGAAGTTGGGGATGGGAGGGGGGTGGTTATCTTCTGTGACACTATTCACTCCACAGCACTCCACAGCAGTAGGCGGATTTTCGTAAAAAAGGTGTGCAAAATGTACTCAAAATATATGGATGGACAGGCCTGGCACATCAGTTTTTTTTTTCTTCCTTACTGCCAAGGACAGAAAAGAAACTGAAGACATCACTTTAGGGAGTGCAAGCGACTCACTGTCAAGGAAAATAACTCTGGAATTCTGAGCTCTGTTCAGGCAAATTTAGAGGATAGATTAATCTCCCTTCCCTCTCCAAATCTCAAAACAGGTTATGGCTATGGCACTATTCAAGCATGATATGAATAAGACACTTGTTTGGACAAGCAAGTGGGACAAACATACACAGCATGAAAACATGCAGAAAAAGTGTTCCTGCTATTATATGCTGCTGTTTTCCTTCCCATAGTTTTCAGTGCAATTTTCACTCACTAGTTTTCTTCTGCACAGAAAATGTGCCTCTCCATGGTGTTACATGCATTCAGCATGCATGCGCCAATGTGTTAGAAGGCAAGCATGTTGACCTATGTCTTCTGTACCATCAGGCAAAGAGCTTGAAGGCGGCTGCTGTCTGCACTCACCTCGTTCTCATACTGTATTTCCAGCAAGGTGTTGAGGTGGCCCGTGTCCTCCATCACCTTCTCTGCCTGCTTCATCAGCTCCACTCGGCTCACCGTTTTCTTCAACACCACACACACACATGTACAAATGCACACACACACACACACACACACACGTATCAGCGCACGTGCACAAACACACAGGTATAAGAGCACATACACATGTATACACCACACGTATCAGCACATACATGTATTAGCACACATACACACACACACACATGTATAAGAGCGCACACACACACACTCTCTCTCTCTTTACTGTCTTCATAAAAAGAAAATATGAGCCTATTTCAAGCTGATGACAATTTCCAACCTAAGGGCACAACCCAAACCCAAGGAGCCCAATTCTTGATCAAAGCTTGTCAGTCCACATCAGTGAAGCCACAAAGGAGCCTGCATCATGACTGCAAGGCTTCTGCTATGAAGAAAAGGTGTCAGTCCACATCAGAGAAGCCACAGAGGGATCTGTATCATGACTGCAAGGCTTCTGCTATGAAGAAAAGGTGTCAGTCCACATCAGTGAAGCCACACAGGGATCTGTATCATGACTGCAAGGCTTCTGCTATGAAGAAAAGGTGTCAGTCCACATCAGTGAAGCCACACAGGGATCTGTATCATGACTGGAAGGCTTCTGCTATGAAGAAAAGGCGCAGTAGCCTATATGATGACTGCAAGGCTTCTGCTATGAAGAAAAGGTGCAGTAGCCTATATGATGACTGCAAGTCTTCTGCTATGAAGAGAAGGTGCAAGTCCACATCAGTGAAGCCACAAAGGGGCCTGCATCATGACTGCAAGGCTTCTGCTATGAAGAAAAGGCGCAGTAGCCTATATGATGACTGCAAGGCTTCTGCTATGAAGAGAAGGTGTCAGTCCACATCAGTGAAGCCACAAAGGGGCCTGCATCATGACTGCAAGGCTTCTGCTATGAAGAGAAGGCGCAGTAGCCTATATGATGACTGCAAGGCTTCTGCTATGAAGAGAAGGTGTCAGTCCACATCAGTGAAGCCACAAAGGGGCCTGTATCATGACTGCAAGGCTTCTGCTATGAAGAAAAGGTGCAGTAGCCTATATGATGACTGCAAGCAGGGTTCCCACAGATGTGACCAAACAAAATTCCATACTTTTTCCAGACATTTTCCAGGGCTTTTCATAATTTTTCCAGACCCCAGAATGTGTGTGTGTGTGCGTGCACCTCTGTATGTGATTACCATGCTAAACACATCAGAAAAGAACTAATTTAATGATAGCAGGGCATTCAATACTTACCAAAAAATTTTGTGTGTGTTGTGTGTGTGTGTGTGTGTGTGTGTGTGTGTGTGTGCGTGTGTGCACGCGCGCGTGCACTCACACCTGAAAAAGTCACACAGAGAGAGACAGAGACAGTGAGAGAGAGAGAAAGAAAGAGAGAGTGTGTATGTGTGTGTATGTGCACGCGCATGTGTGTGTGTGTAGGTGTGTGAGAGACAGACAGTGTGTGTGTGTGTGTTTGTGGGAGTGTGTGTGTGTGTGTGTGTGTGTGTGTGAGAGAGAGATATGGTCAGGTCAGGTCAGGTCATTAGGACACTAGGCCTCGCAGCCTCTCAACTGTCCTTTCATTTTAATTTGGATGTTCAACATGGCCGAGTACTTACAAGCCAACGTGCTCTCTATTCAATTCCGTATTTAAATTTTGACATTTTTGGATGAGAGAGAGAGAGAGAGAGAGAGAGAGAGAGAGAGAGAGAGAGAGAGTGCGTTAGAGACAGCGTGTGTGTGTGTATGTATGTGTCTAAAAATAGGCCAGTGTACTGCCCTTGGGCCCTTTGATTTTCTCTACCCCCCACCCCCATCCCATTCAATGCATGATCGCATCCCATACTGAAATTTAAAAAAAAAAAAAAAATCATCTATCACAATCCTTGGGCCGAAAATAATCAGTCACGGTCATTGTTGGAGTCCGAGTCGTTTTGTCTGAAAGCTGCATCATTTCTTGATGTTTCTTGCCTGCCACGTGGCTTTTCAGAGCAGCTCGCCCATGTTCCTGATGTTGAAGTCTTTCTTGCACAGCAGGCACCGTGCTTTTGTCTTGCATCCATCGGCAGCAGGAGCAATCCATTTGCAATAATTTGTATTGTCTAGCCAGGCTAGGCTAAACACACATTTTCCCATGTTTTCTTTAATACTTCGATGCTATTTTCCCTCGCAGCGCTGTTGACTCGAAAGGAAGTTAAGCAATGGTACCAACTGCGCACACGCACCGCTTTTTCACAGTCAAGGGGAGCTACTCTGCAGAAAAAAATGTCATCTACTAAACCTCCGGCCAGAGGAAATCTTAAAACCGCGATCATTGTGCATGATTTAATTTCTGTTTTTATTCCTATTTCAATGTTTTTGTAAAGAAACTTAAAGCAAAATTCGACATCATGGAAAAGTTTGCACATCTTTTACAAAATTCCAGGACTTTTCCAGACCCATGGCCACAAATTACAAAATTCCAAGACTTTTCCAGCCCTGGAAATGATTTTTTTCATTTTTCCATACTTTTCCCAGACTTCCAGGACTCTGTACGAACCCTGTGCAAGGCTTCTACTATGAAGAGAAGGTGTCAGTCCACATCTGTGAAGCCACAAAGGGGCCTGCATCATGACTGCAAGGCTTCTGCTATGAAGAAAAGGTGCAGTAGCCTATATGATGACTGCAAGGCTTCTGCTATGAAGAGAAGGTGTCAGGCCACATCAGTGAAGCCACAAAGGGGCCTGTATCATGACTGCAAGGCTTCTGCTATGAAGAAAAGGTGCAGTAGCCTATATGATGACTGCAAGTCTTCTGCTATGAAGAGAAGGTGTCAGTCCACATCAGTGAAGCCACAAAGGGGCCTGAATGATGACTGCAAGGCTTCTGCTATGAAGAAAAGGCGCAGTAGCCTGTGTCATGACTGCAACACTTCTGCTATGAGGAAAAGGTGCAGTAGCCTATATGATGACTGCAAGGCTTCTGCTATGAAGAAAAGGTGCAGTAGCCTATATGATGACTGCAAGGCTTCTGCTATGAAGAGAAGGTGTCGGTCCACATCAGTGAAGCCACAAAGGGGCCTGTATCATGACTGCAAGGCTTCTGCTATGAAGAAAAGGTGCAGTAGCCTATATGATGACTGCAAGGCTTCTGCTATGAAGAAAAGGTGCAGTAGCCTATATGATGACTGCAAGGCTTCTGCTATGAAGAGAAGGTGTCGGTCCACATCAGTGAAGCCACAGAGGGACCTGTATCATGACTGCAAGGCTTCTGCTATGAAGAAAAGGCGCAGTAAGATCAAACTCTTTTTAAACATATGTCAACAACGATAAACAAACCCATCCCAATAGAAAAAAAAAAAATTCTGTCCGAGGTAAACGCAATTAAACCTTTATAAACACAGGAAGAAATCGAGAATGGCAGCAGCACCAGCACACATACACATGCATACACCACAGCAAAAGCATGTATGCCTATCATAAATGCAGTAACACCAATAATGCACACACACACACATACATACACACACACACACACACACACACAGTTGTGCCCTTTACCCTTTGCCTCTGCAGGCGAGGAGCCACCCTCTCATTTTCCTGGGTGTTACTATCCCCTGTGTTGTCCTGCTGCAGACGCATCATGGCACGTTCACGGTCAAAGGTTGTGGCAAAGAACAGCAGCTGGCGGGTGTCAAATGGAAACAGAAAGGGTCTGCACACACATGCACACAACACCATGAAGCCTCTGTTTCTCACACCATCCCTAGCACAACTCTCTTCCTTTTCCAAGATTTTTCTTTCACTCTGGAACCCCTTTTTCTCTGTGGAAACTGGATTGACCTCCCATTGACCTCCCAATTCCCTCAGACCCTTTGTGGAAACTGGACTGACCTCCCAATTCCCTCAGACCCTTTGTGGAAACTGGATTGACCTCCCAATTCCCTCAGACCCTTTGTGGAAACTGGACTGACCTCCCAATTCCCTCAGACCCTTTGTGGAAACTGGACTGACCTCCCAATTCCCTCAGACCCTTTGTGGAAACTGGACTGACCTCCCAATTCCCTCAGACCCTTTGTGAAGATTTCTGGAGCTTATTTCATGCTGCTATTTCTTGTGGGCAATCCATCATTTTAAAACAGGACAGGACCAACATTTAATCTCGTTACCACCTGGCAAGTGCCCTGTCCATCCACCGTTTCTACATAACTCTCATTCCATCCTACACCACCCATCGAGTTCTCATAGTATTTATTTGGTAAGCTTTGCATGTTTAGATGTGCCATTTGAGGGAAGTGCTGCTGTACATGTGGCTGCTGTCTGCAATTTCAAATTTCAAGTATTTCTGAGCTTGTGTCAAGTGTGACCATGAACAAGAGGAGACTGCAGATTCAACATGACTGATAACACTTGAGTGCTCCAGGTGCTGCTGAGCATGTGATGACCATTCAGAAAAACTAGTGAACAGTGTGGCTGCGTCAGTGCTGGTCTGACACCTACCTCGATGGCTGTAGGTGAGGTAACCAGTAAGTGGTGAGTCGGTGTCAACAGTACCGACAGATTCCACATCACTGAAGGAAGGGAAGTGACCACTGACGTTGCGTTTTAAACATCCAACAACACACACATGGACAGTGGGCAACCTCTACCCACTTCTATACAGAACTTGGAATTTAAACATCAACAACACACACATGGACAGTGGGCAACCTCTACCCACTTCTATACAGAACATGGAACTATTTGTCACTGGTTTTCTTTTTAAAAGTAACGGACTTCAAAAGGTCAATTCAAGTTGTTTAGAGCTCTAAAACATGAGTCTGGCAGTGACAGAAATGTTCCAAATGAAGAAGAAAAAGGGTAGTTTAAGGGATAGTGACAGTCTTCTTTTTGGCAAAGGAATTCGCTCTGGAACAGTCACACACACAAAGCGCACCTGCATCCACTGTCCTTCACACATACAGGCGGACACACATATGAACAATTCACAGAGACAGCCTCATCCATCTATCCAGCCATCAAAAGCATGTGCTTCGTCGTACATACATGACATGCTTACCCCCACACATACATACAATGAGGTGGATATGCACACAGACAGCAGAGCAGGTGCCCTGAAGCAGGTTGTAGCCCCCACACATACATACAATGAGGTGGATATGCACACAAAGAGACAACAGAGCAGGTGCCCTGAAGCAGGCTGTAGCCCCTACACATACATACAATGAGGTGGATATGCACACGGACAGCAGAGCAAGTGCCCTGAAGCAGGCTGTAGCCCCCACACATACATACAATGAGGTGGATATGCACACAAAGAGACAACAGAGCAGGTGCCCTGAAGCAGGCTGTAGCCCCCACACATACAATGAGGTGGATATGCACACAGACAGCAGAGCAGGTGCCCTGAAGCAGGCTGTAGCCCCCACACATACATACAATGAGGTGGCTATGCACACAAAGAGACAACAGAGCAGGTGCCCTGAAGCAGGCTGTAGCCCCCACACATACATACAATGAGGTGGCTATGCACACAGACAGCAGAGCAGCTGCCCTGAAGCAGGCTGTAGCCCCCACACATACATACAATGAGGTGGATGTGCACACAAAGAGACAGCAGAGCAGGTGCCCTGAAGCAGGCTGTAGCCCCCACACATACACACAATGAGGTGGCTATGCACACAGGCAGCAGAGCAGGTGCCCTGAAGCAGGCTGTAGCCCCCACACATACATACAATGAGGTGGATATGCACACAAAGAGACAGCAGAGCAGGTGCCCTGAAGCAGGTTGTAGCCCCCACACATACACACAATGAGGTGGCTACGCACACAGACAGCAGAGCAGGTGCCCTGAAGCAGGCTGTAGCCCCCACACATACATACAATGAGGTGGATATGCACACAGACAGCAGAGCAGGTGCCCTGAAGCAGGCTGTAGCCCCCACACATACATACAATGAGGTGGCTATGCATACAGACAGCAGAGCAGGTGCCCTGAAGCAGGCTGTAGCCCCCACACATACATACAATGAGGTGGCTATGCACACAGACAGCAGAGCAGGTGCCCTGAAGCAGGCTGTAGCCCCCACACATACATACAATGAGGTGGCTATGCACACAAAGAGACAACAGAGCAGGTGCCCTGAAGCAGGCTGTAGCCCAGCACTCACGCTGCATTGCCGATCTGTCCCAGCCAGGCCGGCAGGTTGCCCGTCATGATGATCAGCGGGTCCTGCAGTTGACGTGTGGCCTTGGCCGTCAGTTTGGAGCTGACAAACTCCGTGGAGGACACAAAGGGCTGAGGGAAGAACGACACCTGCAATCACACACCACCACTCAGATCCTTTTTCCAAAATAAGAAATGTAACAACAAACAATACCTTTGCTCATCAGATTCCATAAGTCCCCTTGCCCATCTCTAGCTAGGCCCTCCAACCCATGGTCTCCTCCACACACAGACACAGACACACACACAGGGTGGCCACTCACGTCATACAGAGAGGCCCAGTGCCTGTTGAGGGCGTGCAGCACTCGCAGCAAAGCCACAGTGTCCAGGGAGGTGTCAGTGACCGTCACAAATGATGGCAGGCGGTCTGTCAGGTAGGTGGTGAGGACAGGAACAGTGATTGGACTGGGACTTCCCCCATCTGGTCACACACACAGATCATGAGAAAGATACATCTGACATGACAGTTCACATGGGACTTCCCCCATCTGGTCACACACCACACAGAGATCATGAGAATGATTGGACTGGAACTTCCACCATCTGGTCACACACACACACACACACACACACACACACACACACACACACACACACACACACAGAGATCATGAGAAAGTTACATCTGACATGGGGAGTTTTTCTTATACTCCCTGTTTGGCTGGTATACTTACCATGTCAGACCATAGCATTCAACGGCAGTTAGTCAGCTCTGCCAGGCCGAAGATTTTGTGGCTAATGCAGTAATAAGACAGCGATAAGACAGTCTAGTGAAGCCTACCCCACTTCCGCCATGCGCAGAAGGCCGAGGTGAGCTTGTTTATCTCATTCTTCTGAGGCCACACTAAGGTAACCCCGGGAACCTTGGCGCTAGAGGGGAAGGACGGCGGGCATCTGAGTCTGACATGGTAAGTATACTAGCCAAACAGGGAGTATAAGAAAAACTCCCCATTTTGGCGTCATATACTTTACCATGTCAGACCATAGCAGAATTTAAAGGAATTGGAGGAGGGCAGTGCCCTAATGGTTCTTGGGGTTAGATGGCGGAACGGAAATAGCTGCGTTAGCCGCCACAAAGGAGATCCCTTTTGAACCATCAGCTCGGGTCATTCGGATATCCCTCAAGTAGAAGTTTATGAAGGGGTTTTCCGAATGCCAGAAGGCTGCCTCCAATAGGTGGCGCACGGGGACAGAGTGCTGGAACGCCGCGGAGGTGGCCAGCGCTCTGACCTCATGAGCACGGGGGGGATATGGGCGGGAGATCCTTGTACGCCTGGGTGTAGGCAGATCTGACCGTCCTGGACAGCCATCTGGAGATGGTGCCCGCCGATATGTCCTTAGAATTGTTAGGGTTAATGGAGATGAGGAGGCATCTCTGGGAGGCGCGCCTGGGGCGCGAGCGTTCCCAGTAGTATCTAAGGCACCTAGACGGGCACAGGTCCATGTCCCCCCTGTTTTCTTGATTGCCGAGGATATCCGTGAGTGAGCGGATGACGGAGGGGGAGGAAGAGCCCGGGTCCTGGTTCTTAGCTAAGAATTCAGGGAGGAACTTCAGGGAGACAGAGCCGTCCCTGTGGAAGGCCACGTCTCTGGGGTCTCTGCTAAGGGCATGGATCTCGCTTCGCCGTCTGGCCAAAGCCAGGGCGAGGAGAAATGTGGTCTTCATAGAAAGGAGGTCAAAGGGGATGGTGGCAATAGGCTCAAAAGGGGGTTTCCTAAGCGCGTCAAGCACAATAAAGAGGTCCCAAAGGGGTACACGCCTAGGGGACTGGGCCTCCCGTAGGGCCACCCCTTGAGATCTCTCTGAGGAGGAAATCATTCTCAAAGGATGGTCCGCCTAGTTGGCGGATAGTGGTGCAGATGGCTGATCTGTAACCCCGGATGGAGCTAGCAGATAGTTTCTGCGCCGAGGCTAAGTGAGATAAGAAATTGCCTATGTGGATGCTAGAAGGGGAATCATGGGGAACGGAGTTGTCAGAGCACCAGGAGACCCATCTCTCCCAGCGGTAGTCATATAGGGACTCGGTGCTGGGTCTGCGTGAGGCCGAGGCTAAATCTCGCAGGTCCTGCGAGGCTCCAGCCCCCGCGAGGATGTCTAGGACGGACCGGGCTCTGTCCGAGTGGGAGACAGGGGTAGATGCTCGCAGCCGGGCGGACACAGCAGCCAGGCGTGGAGGTGGAGCATCTGGGGGTTGGAGTGAGGGCGTCCGGAGCGGGGTTGCCTGAGCATGTCCCACCTGGGGTTTAGTTGCAGAGGGGGAACATGGGAGAGGGCTTTTAGGTCCGGAAACCATGACTGGGTCGGCCACCAAGGGGTTATGAGGATCAGCTTGGGTCTCTCCAGCCTCGCCTTTCTGATCACTTTGTGGAGGATCGGGAAGGGGGGAAAGGTGTAGGCTATGAGGCCCAACCAAGACAGGGACAGGGCGTCGATGGCATGTGCCTGGGGATCGGGCACGGGAGAGACATAGACTGGCAGACGATGGTTGAACCGGGTGGCAAACAGGTCGACCATCGGCCTGAACCAATGATCCCACATCGACGCTAGGGTTAGCATGTTGAGCGTCCATTCTGTGTGTAGGAGAGATTTGGACCGACTGAGGGAGTCTGCCAGGATGTTGCGTGTGCCCGCTGTGTCTCGCTCTCAGCGTGACACCGTGTGCCAGACACAAACGCAGGAGAGCCTCTGTCCGGAGGGAGACGCTGATGGAGTGAGCCCCCCCCCCCTGTTGACATGACAAGCTACCGACGTGTTGTCCGTGAGGTGGAGAACACAACGGTGCTCGACTTGGGACTGAAAGCGGAGGAGGGCCAGCCTGACCGCTTCCAATTCCAAGAAGTTTTCGTGGAGGCGTGCAGTCTGAGTGTCCCACACTCCCGAGGCGTGACTGTCCTCCAAGTGGGCGCCCCAGCCTGAGTTGGAGGCGTCGGTGAAGAGTTGGAGGGGCTGGGTTGGGAGGGAGATGGGGACCCCCGGGGTAAGGGTGGCGGGGTCGAGCCACTCCTCCGTGGCCCACTGGAACCAGGGTCCGAGGGGAATGGTCTGGTCCCATCGGTCGGAGGTCTGTGACCAATGGCGACGGAACTCCCTCTGGAGCTGGCGCTTGGGGACCCGACCTAGAGGAATGAGGGACGAGAGGGACTCCATCATCCCCAGGAGGGAAGTGAGGGTTCTGGCCGAGGTGTGGGAGGATTGCCGAAGGCGGGAGATGAGGTCCACTATGCGGGCGGACCTCTCCGGGTCGGGGAGACAGTAATGGAGATAGTGTCGAAACTCATACCCAGAAAGGAGAAGCGCTGACTGGGGTTGAGTTCGCACTTGCTGGGGTTGGTGATGAACCCCAGCGTGGAACACAGGCTGAGGAGACAGCTGGTATGAGATAGACATTGGGCGTAGAGTTTGCCAGGACTAGCCAGTCGCCCAGGTACACCAGGAGGCGAATGTCCTCCTGTCTGGCCAAGGCGGCCATCTCCTTGACCACCTTCGTGAAAAGGAAGGGGGCCAGGGAGAGGACGAAGGGGAGAGCCTGGAACTGGAACACCCTTCCCTGCCAGACGAACCGTAGGTAGCGTCTGTGGGATGGGTGTATGAGGATCTGGAAGTAAGCGTCTTTCAGATCTATGGAGGTAGCCCAGTCTAGGTGGTGGATGGAGTCTCTGATCTGAGTCGGAGTGTCCATCTTGAACTTGGTGGGTCTGAGGAACTTGTTGAGTGGGGAGAGGTCGAGGATGGGTCTCCAGCCTCCCGTGGGTTTGGGGATCACGAAGAGATGGGAGTAGAACCCCGGGGTGGTGCGGGAAACCTCCGTGATAGCCCGTTTCTGGAGGAGTTCCTCGACTTCCTAGCGAATGGCCTCTGCTTGGCCCGGGGAGGGGTGCCTGGGGGAGGGAGGGGGGAAACTCATAAGGGGGGGGGGGGGGGGGGGGGCGTTCAGAGGCCCAAGGCTGGCGGAACCCGTCTTGTAAAAACACCCCCACTATCCAAGGGCTGAGCCCCAGACGTCTCCACTGGGGGGCATGCTGGGATAGGCTTCCCGCCAGGGGGGCCGTTGGGCCGGGCAGGGGCGAGGGGGCGGGAGGTGGTGAAGGATGCTCCTGCCCTGGCCCGCCCGGAGGTGCATCGTCCAGTCACCTCCGGGGTCGTGCCTGTTGGCCGAACCGAAAATTTGGTGTGGGACGTTTCGGTTTCGGCCTAACGGGCTTATTGGGGTCCTTGTCAGACCGAGCAGCGCGGGATGGAGACTGTTTGGGGTAGGGCCGGGGTCTAGCCTGGGCAGTGGGGAAACGCCAGGGGGTATGAGCAGGCCGGGGGTTAGGGCGTGGAGAAGCTGAGAAAGAGGCGGCCTGCTTGCGTTCCTCAACTGCGTGGGATATGACCGCAGTCGAATAGTCACCAAACAGCGACTGGTCCTGCCCAGGGATGCACCGCAAGGCCGACTTGAGCGCCTGGGAGAGATTAGACCGTGACAGCACGGCATCTCTCCCTGCTAACAGGAGGTTGAAGTGGGTCCTGGCTGCACTGTCCGCCGCAGCCGACAGGTGATCTGAGATCTTGTTAATCAAGATCCTCACCAGCGGGTCGCCGAAAGGGCGAGGTTGTACCTCCTGATCTGCCTCGGAGTCCTCCGGGGACGCCGGTGCGCTGCCCTCCTCCTCCGGCCAGAGCTCAGCCACCCGCTGCAGGAGCATATCCACAAAGACATGCCCCGCCGTCGTATGGAGCAAGACCATTCTGACCATGCGGTCCCACTCCGTCAGGTGCTTGAAGGAGACCGTGACGGAGTGGGGAGGGGCGAGGTTGGGGATCAGCCGGAGGTCTTCCTGGGAGATGGCCATCTCCCTGGTTGCGGGGTTGTCCGAGAACAGGGAGGCGATGGCCGGCTTCCGGGGGTCCTTAAGGAAGGAGCCGACCGGGGCCGCGTTGGGGGCCGAGAGGGCCTCCTTCCCAGGTGGAGGGACGGCTTGTGCTCCCCTAGCACGCGTTGCCGGACCTTCCCAGATCGAGGAGATGGACTGAGGAGTGCGGATATGGGGACGGGGTTGCGAATGTCGGGCTGGGCGCGGCCCGGCGTATTTCGCAAGTGAAAGGACGTTGCCTGAGCGGGGGGGGGCTTCCCTCACGACAAGGTCCGGGCGCCACCTCTCTAGGGCGTCCAGGTCCCCCGAGGAGGAGACCGGGGCTGATTCCTCATCAGACTCCAGGAGGTCGTAATCCTGCGGAAGTTTCGAAGAACTCTCCGCAGTTGGCAACCACTGGGGAGCATGAGGGTCCCGTCCTGGCTGGGGAGTGGGGGAGGGCGAGGGCGGGTCCCTTGTGCCTCTATGGTCAGCGGACGGACTGAGGGGGGGAGGACCGTCCTGCCGATCAGACAGCGCCCGAGAGGATGGGGGACCAAAGTCGAGCCAGCTGTTAGAGGCTGGGTACCACACCCGACCAAAAAGCAGGTCCTGGTGCACATCAGAATGTAGCCACTGATTGCTCTCGGGGGCACAGAGCCACCGGTCCCCGAGGAGACAAGCGGGCTGTAGTGGCCCTGGGGCAGAATTTCCTCGGGGGCCGGGGTGTCCTGCAACACCAGGGAAGGGGTAGCGAGAGAGCGTGTCATGACGCACCCCCTCCGGCAAGTGCACTGCCCTGTACAGCTCCTTGGTGTGATCCACGGGGTCCCCTTGCTCGAGAGGGGGAGTGGTGGAGGACATGGCTACCGAGCCCCCTACCCGCCTGCGCGCGGATAGGAGTGGCTGCGGTGCCGTGGCCTGATCACGCAGGACACCCGTGGTCCCGCGGGTAGACCCCCCCCCCCGGGGGAACGGGACCGTGGACACTGCCCAAAGGGGGGGGCGGAATAAGTCAGCCCCCCAACGTCCAGTACCCCTAGGGGAGTGTACGACGGCCGATCGGGGGAGGTCGACTGCCGGGGGTCTGGGCGGCACAGGTCCGGGCGAGGCCATGGCTGTGTTCCAGACCCGGAGCTGCAAACAGTTTGGGCGTCCCAGGGACTGTCCACAACCCCGCCACCGGAGTAAAGACGCTCCTCGTGTGCACGTGGTGGCTGCACGCAGGCACGGTTGGGGAGAGCGTCGCGAGCATGTGGACGAATAGTGGGGGGAAAACTATGGTCCAACAGCCCGTGGAGGCGAGTGACGGGCGGTGATTCCGGGCGCATCCCGTCACCTGTGCTGGTTCGTGCCTTGGTAAGGGTCCCCAGGGGCCGAAGGTCACGCCACTCAGCATGATAGGAGGAGTCGCCAGGCGCCCGGGGGGAAGGAGGCAAGCTGACTGGAGGGGGAGGTGAGGGAGAGACGGAACAAGATTTCTTAGCCTGGCTCCATCCTCTAAGGGGAGCCTTGCCCTTAGATTTTTTGGGAATGTCGTAAGAAAGGCATTGAGAAATGGTACAGCTTGCCTTCTTCCCCTCGTACGTAGTGATCGTGCGTCCGCTGACCTGGTAGGGGAGGAACGGTCCTGCGTCCCCTCCGCGGACCCCCCCTCTACCCCGACCGTACGTTCTTCCAAGGGAAGAACGGATTGCCCCGAGGAATCGACCGGCGGGCCCTCCGGGGCAGCGAGCGACTTCAGAAACGAAGAGCGGCTCGGCCCGACCTGGTCCTTCGCCATGTTGGGCACTGGCGGCAGGGCAATCACGGCGCGCACGACCACAAAGCGGGGACAATTCGGTCGATCGAGGTAAGCAGGTAAATCGATCAACCTGGGGCTGCACCACCTTAATAAAAGCCCTAGTAGGGGAACGAGATCGCAAGACACTCGACACCCGTACCCTCGATCGAGGATGTGACGAAATAAAGCGCCGTAAAGTAAACTATGTGAGGGAGCCGGAATTACAGGAGGCGAGATCGCGAGAAACTCAAGCGATCTGCACTAGGGCACAGACACTGGGTCTATGAAGGTGCCGACGGAGAGAAACCTCCGTAAACTCCCAGGTACAAGTGGTGAGGCAAGATGGCCGACGACGACCGGTCGAGAAAAATGGCGGACCGGAGTAAAGGCGAATGGATAGGTAAAGAAGGCCGATGGGCGTGAAGGCGACGCAACCGAAGCCGAAGGGGACGAGGGAGGTATGGGTCGTGGTACCAAGGGCGAAACAATCAAGCCCCGATGTGGGAGAGAATTTGGAAGAAGACGACGAAACTCGATCACGACTCAGCAATGGCGGAATCGCGAGAGATACAGCCGATAGCGCAAGGAATTAGCGTAAACAAGAATACCTCGCCCACCGAAGCCTCACACGGCAAGTGTACCCAGGGTCTATAGCGTAAGCCACAAAATGAATAAGCAAAGCAAGCAACACACAGCAATCTGAACACAAGACAGAAGAAAGGCGAGACAGAGCACAAGACTTATCTTGCTTGGACGGCAGGCCAAAGAAGAATGAGGTAAACAAGCTCACCTTGGCCTTCTGCGCATGGCAGAAGTGGGGTAGGCTTCACTTGACTGTCTTATCACTGTCTTATTACTGCATTAGCCACAAAATCTTCGACCTGGCAGAGCTGACTAACTGCCGTTGAATGCTATGGTCTGACATGGTAAAGTATATGACGCCAAAATGTCAGTTCACATGGGACTTCCCCCATCTGGTCACACACACAGAGATCATGAGAATGATTGGACTGGGACTTCCCCGATCTGGTCACACACACACACACACACACACACACACACACACACACACACACACAGAGATCATGAGAAAGTTACACCTGACATGTCAGTTCACATGCGACTTCCCCCATCTGGTCACACACAGAGATCATGAGAATGATTGGACTGGGACTTCCCCCATCTGGTCACACACACAAATCAGGAGAATGATTGGACTGGGACTCCCCCCATCTGGTCACACACACAGATCATCAGAATGATTGGATTGGGACTTCCCCCATCTGATCACACACACACACACAGATCATGAGAATGATTGGACTGGGACTTCCCCCATCTGGTCACACACGCAGATCATGAGAATGATTGGACTGGGACTTCCCCCATCTGGTCACACACACACAGATCATGAGAAAGATACATTTGACAGGTCAGTTCACATTATGTAGACTAGTCTGTCAGGTAGGTGGTGAGGACAGGGACAGTGATTGGACTGGGACTTCCCCCATCTGGTCACACACACACACAGATCATGAGAATGATTGGACTGGGACTTCCCCCATCTGGTCACACACAGAGATCATGAGAAAGATACATCTGACATGTCAGTTTATATTATGTAGACTAGCATCATTTGTTGACAGAGTTCCTATCCTCTCTAACCTCAATACCAATTTTTACCCAGTCTCATCTTCACCCAAAAGATCACTGATGTGTTTTCACACAAAGCTGTCTGAAACAGATCCACCTGACAAACAAACAAAAGGAATGAAAGAATCCTAAAGACATCATGAACAAAAAATCATACTTGAAAGAAAATCAAGTGCAAAAAACAAAACAAAACAAAAGATAAACTGTATAAATAAAAAAAATCTGATGAATGTAAAAATGAAAAAATCCAACCAAACATCAGAAACATAAACAAAGCCAAGTGGCCAACCATGACCACGCACTACTCACACAAACTATCGCTGGAACTATTTGAGCTGGCACTGATTCTACGACCTGCAACAACAGTGCAGCAAACCATGATGTGACACATTGAGGCCTGGTGTCAAGACCTTGAAGGGACCTGGGTCCCCTGCCAAGTTCTGAGCTGCTGTAGATAACAACACTTTACATCCTGTATCTAACTCTTATTCTGATATCATTTTTGAAGTCTTCTTTCACAAACACAAGGAGAAAGGTAGTACATAATGCCACAGAGTGCTTTTTCCCCGGTCTGTTGATTTTGGTTGTTACCAATGCTT
Source organism: Conus canariensis (assembly GCA_033310375.1). Classification (NCBI taxonomy): domain Eukaryota; kingdom Metazoa; phylum Mollusca; class Gastropoda; order Neogastropoda; family Conidae; genus Conus; species Conus canariensis. Next base: position 71,262,062 of record CM065732.1, read on the forward strand.
TCATCAGACATTTTTCCTTACATTTATGCTTTCATCTCTCCTCAAAAGATGTTTAGCACATTGAACAAATATTGCCTGGGCCTTCAATAATTCTGTGTTATTAAGCAGAATTTTCACATTGTTTCATGTTTTGTCAGTCTGTTTTTAAAGCATGATCTTCACTTTGGGATGAACAGCGCTGTAACAGGATCCTTTAATTTCCTTCTTCCCCATAAAACATGATCTTCACTTTGGGATGAACAGCAAGGTAACAGGATCCTTTAATTTCCTTCTTCCCCACCACCAGAACGACCAAAAAGTGAACCCTGTCCCCCATTCAACATAGCTACAACCATTACTATGCCAATAAAGGCCAGGTATAGCAGTGCTACATACCCTGACCCTGTCCCCCATTCAACATACCTACAACCATTACTGAACCAATAAAGGCCAGGTACAGCAGTGCTACATACCCTGACCCCAATAAAGGCCAGGTACAGCAGTGGTAATACCCTGACCCTGTCCCCCACTCAACATACGTACAACCATCACTGCGCCAATAAAGGCCAGGTACAGCAGTGCTACATACCCTGACCCTGTCCCCCATTCAACATATGTACAACCATTATTGCGCCAATAAAGGCCAGGTACAGCAGTGGTACATACTCTGACCCCAACAAAGGCCAGGTACAGCAGTGCTACATACCCTGACCCCAATAAAGGCCAGGTACAGCAGTGCTACATACCCTGACCCCAATAAAGGCCAGGTACAGCAGCAGTACATACCCTGACCCTTCTTCTTGGAAGACCGTGAACTCTTGGCTTCAGACTTGGTTTTCTTGGGACTGGTGGCTGTGCTGGCATCTTGGTCAGAGGCCTGCCGGTAACTGCAACACAGCAAGTTATCCCCTCTTTAACTCTCCCTGGTCCCAGCGCTAAGCACAGGCAGTCACATTCAGTGCTACAGTAGGCCTGCCAGTCACACCGCAAGTTATCCCCTCTTTAACTCCCCCTGGTCCCAGCGCTTAGCACAGGCAGTCACATTCAGTGCTACAGTAGGTCTGCCAGTCACACCGCAAGTTATCCCCTCTTTAACTCCCCCTGGTCCCAGCGCTAAGCACAGGGAGCGAGTCACACTCATGGATACAGTGCAGCCAACTCAGGGCTTCTTTACCCCCTTCCCCATGATACCCCCTTCCCCATGATACTGGTGATGCTTGTTGCACTGTTTCTCACTGGTGTTGACTACCAGTGCAAGGGGAGCAGCCTACTATTACATTGTACTAAACACGTGTTTGACCTTTATCAAATGCAAGGAGAGCAGCCTACTATTACATTGTACTAAACACGTGTTTGACCTTTATCAAATGCAAGGAGAGCAGCCTACTATTACATTGTACTAAACACGTGTTTGACCTTTATCAAATGCAAGGAGAGCAGCCTACTATTACATTGTACTAAACACGTGTTTGACCTTTATCAAATGCAAGGAGAGCAGCCTACTATTACATTGTACTAAACACGTGTTTGACCTTTATCAAATGCAAGGAGAGCAGCCTACTATTACATTGTACTAAACACGTGTTTGACCTTTATCAAATGCAAGGAGAGCAGCCTACTATTACAATGTAATATACACATGTGTTTACTGATTTTTATCAAATGCAAGGAGAGCAGCCTACTATTACAATGTAATATACACATGTGTTTACTGATTTTTATCAAATGCATGGAGAGCAGCCTACTATTACAATGTAATATACACATGTGTTTACTGATTTTTATCAAATGCAAGGAGAGCAGCCTACTATTACAATGTAATATACACATGTGTTTACTGATTTTTATCAAATGCAAGGAGAGCAGCCTACTATTACAATGTAATATACACATGTGTTTACTGATTTTTATCAAATGCAAGGAGAGCAGCCTACTATTACAATGTAATATACACATGTGTTTACTGATTTTTATCAAATGCATGGAGAGCAGCCTACTATTACAATGTAATATACACATGTGTTTACTGATTTTTATCAAATGCATGGAGAGCCTACTATTACAATGTAATATACACATGTGTTTACTGATTTTTATCAAATGCAAGGAAAGTAGCCTACTATTACATTGTAAGATACACATGTGTTTACTGATTTTTATCAAATGCAAAGAGAGCAGCCTACCTTTACATTGTAATAAACACCTGTGTGTATTGATTTTTATCAAGTGCAAGGGGAGCAGCCTACTATTACGTTGTAATAAACACATGTGTTTACTGATTTTTATCAAGTGCAAGGGGAGCAGCCTACTATTACGTTGTAATAAACACATGTGTTTATTGATTTTTATCAAGTGCACGGGGAGCAGCCTACTATTACGTTGCAATAAACACATGTGTTTATTGATTTTTATCAAGTGCAAGGGGAGCAGCCTACTATTACGTTGTGATAAACACATGTGTTTATTGATTTTTATCAAGTGCAAGGGAAGCAGCCTCCTATTACGTTGTAATAAACACATGTGTTTATTGATTTTTATCAAGTGCAAGGGGAGCAGCCTACAATTACGTTGTAATAAACACATGTGTTTATTGATTTTTATCAAGTGCAAGGAGAGCAGCCTACCATTACGTTGTAATAAACACATGTGTTTATTGATTTTTATCAAGTGCAAGGGGAGCAGCCTACTATTATGTTGTGATAAACACATGTGTTTATTGATTTTTATCAAGCTCAAGGAGAGCAGCCTACCATTATGTTGTAATAAACACATGTGTTTACTGATTTTTATCAAGTGCAAGGGGAGCAGCCTACTATTACGTTGTAATAAACACATGTGTTTATTGATTCATCAAATACAAGGGGAGCAGCCAACTATTACATTGTCATAAACACATGTGTTCATCAAATACATGGGGAGCAGCCAACTATTACATTGTCATAAACACATGTGTTCATCAAATACAAGTGGTGCAGCCCACTATTACGTTGTAAAGAACATATGTGTTTACTGATTCATCAAATGCAAGGAAAACAGCCAACTAGTACACTGTCATAGACACATGTGTTTACTGATTTACCAATAATTTTGCACTGACTGATTCCCTGGGGAGAGGAAAGAGAAACGGGGAGGGAAGACAGAAGGAAGAAGAGCATTTAATTTCACGACTGATTTACCTTGTTCCGTCTTATTCCTTCACTCCCTTACACTACAATCCCCCTCATTCAGCCTCTGATTGGGTCATTTTCCCATTTAGCTCTCTTGACAAGCATGCGCCCGCTAGCGCCCAACTGGACATCACACTGCCGAAAGGCTAAGTGCATGCCAGCGCCCGGTAAAACATGTGGCAACAATGGGGGCTGCCATGTTTCTCGTAGAAAAGGAAGTCTCTCGAGAACGTGACTTCCTTCTTCCTGTAGCGATTCACTTCAAGTTATGAATTTTTAAAGTTTTGTGGTCGAAATGCTGTTTTTCACCGTGGCTAACCTTGATTTCTGCTGTTTTATAATGAGATTTAGTGATGAAGATACCGTAAAGTTCGGTCTATTGAGTGCACCTGTATATAAGCCGCACCCACTAAATTTTTTAAAAATCTGAACTTTTTTCACAAATAAGCCGCACTGGATTATAAGCCGCAGATATATACAACACAGTCCGATGTGAAGCAGGCGGCAGCTGGCCGAGCATTGAGTTAACATAGTGTCGAAAATCAACACATACAATGTGTTCATTGCATTCATTGGCGTTTAAATAGGTCAGAATACAAGAGCATGTTTCCACCTTTACTTCAGTCTTTTTTTTTTTTTTAGTACGATGTGTTTTAAATCAATTAGAATCGAAGTTTTTATGAGGCTTCTTACAAGTGTTGTCTTTCCAACATCATTGCTTAAAAAAAAAAAAACGAAAAAACCCAACACATTAACGATGCGCTAGAAAGGCAGTTCTCTCCTGCATTCATTGGTGTATCAAGCTAAGCGATTGGTTGAGTACTCGAAAGCGCAAGCCAATCAAAGCAAAGGTATCAAATGCAAACCTTTACTCCCTGTCCACGATTTCAACAATGGCAGAACGAAGCCAAGGTCTGACAATGACCGAGTCGAATGCGCTAATCGTTTTTTTAATTGCAAGACGCACTTGGTAAGATAACGCATATAATAACAAACCAGAACATTAATGAAACGATTCGATTGTTTTATTTCGCTTAATACCGTGCCAATGCTTAGTTATTTTGTTCGTAATTCAGCTAGTGTTAGTCAAGATTTAACAGGTCGGAAACGGCCCACACATTGCGCCGTTCGAAGCGATCGTATTTTTGTAGAAGACAAACTGATGAAAAAAGATATCAGTAATGGGCTTTACTTATGTCGAATTCCTGTATTTCTGAACGGGTTACTGATTCCATTACATGATTACAGAGAAAACATAGTTAAAAGCATCATAAAGATTCATGAACAGTAAACACGATATGGTGAGTTACAGAGAAGCTAAGAATAGACGAGGGTGTGATGCTCCTGAAATCGGAAAAATCTGCAAATAAGCCGCATCGTTGTTTAAGCCGCAGGGCTTAAAGCTGGGGAAAAAAGTCGCAGCTTATAGTCTGAACTTTACGGTACTGTGATTTGTAGGATTTACGGCATAAGACTTAGTGAAAGTGCTGGGTAATGGAGCTTACAGTGACCTAGATTTCGACTGGGATGAGGTTCCAGATATGATAAACAACGATTCAGAAGAAAGTTCTGAAGAAGATTCCCCCCCCCCCCCCCCCCCCCCGCCCCCCTGAGTAAATGGCTCATGTGACATTCTTCAAACTTACGATATAGCAACATATATATTCGTAGGAATTTTAAAAATTATTTTCATTTCATTACTTCCTTTCCTCTCTTTTAAATTAATTTTTAAATTGGGTAACCATGTTCAAATTACGGAGTTACTTCTCTTGCCGTAGGTTTTCAGCGTAACTAAGCTCAGGTAAGTGCATACTGAAGAGGGTTAAATTAATGTAGTAGATCTGGAGATGCTTCAGTTTGAAATCAGACAGTACGGACTGTTCAGACTCTACCTTCATGTGTTTGTTCAAAAAGCATGACATAAAAGCAAACTGCACCTCTAGCACATGCACAGGATTTTCAGCAGTCCCACCCAATTCAGCCAACTTTTCTTTGCACTCAACACTTGGGGTAAGTTTAACTTGTAAATCTCACACAGACATACACTCACAACACAGACATACACACAGAATTTCCCATGGAACCAATTCAGACACTCATCTTTTCATTTCAGCTGTAGTCTTTGCCAACATGTTAACATTACCACCTGACCGTGTGGGTCTGGACCTATATACCCCTGTGATCCAGAGGATTGTCTCACCTGATGGTGTGGGTCTGGACCTATATACCTGTGTGACCCAGAGAATTGTCTCACTTGATGGTGTGGGTCTGGACCTATATACCTGTGTTCCCAGACAACCGTCTCACCTGATGGTATGGGTTTGGACCTATATACCCGTGTTCCCTGACAATTGTCTCACCTGATGGCGTGGGTCTGGATCTATATACCCTTGAGACCCAGAGGACTGACTGACTCACCTGATGGTGTGTTGTGGGTCTCGACCCAGATACCAATATGACCCAGAGGACTGACTGACCTGATGGTGTTGTGGGTCTCGACCCAGATACCAATATGACCCAGAGGACTGACTGACCTGATGGTGTTGTGGGTCTCGACCCAGATACCAATATGACCCAGAGGACTGACTGACCTGATGGTGTTGTGGGTCTCGACCCAGATACCAATATGACCCAGAAGACTGACTCACCTGATGGTGTTGTGGGTCTCGACCCAGATACCAATATGACCCAGAAGACTGACTCACCTGATGGTGTGGGTCTCGACCCAGATACCAATATGACCCAGAAGACTGACTCACCTGATGGTGTTGTGGGTCTCGACCCAGATACCAATATGACCCAGAGGACTGACTCACCTGATGGTGTGGGTCTGGACCCATATACCCGTGTGACCCAGAGGATTGTCGGAGTCTTGATCACCATCTGTGGGGTCGCGATCACCGGTGGGTGTGAACTGGCGAATAGCTTGGTACACGGTCATGTTGTATGGCAACACACGGTCACCTATCAAAAACTCCAGGCGATGGCGAGTAGCACCCTGCGTTAAGCTCATCGCCGCCTGCAGAGACGCAGATATGGTGTCAATGCTGATGATCTGCTTGGTCGGTATGGACTTGTTTCACCGCTAACTACCATCACACTTGTGTACTACACTACCTGCATTCTGATCTTCAGAATTTTGCATTCACTTTCAAAACACTATCAATCTGAACATTTAATTGCTGGTTAGTTTAATAAATCTAATGTATACCGAAGTCATACTCTGGCAATGCCACTGATGTCACAATCAGCAATTTTCAAAAAGTCTTATCATTTCAAAAGCTATTTTTCAAAAAGCTAACAATATGTACATTTATGGATGAACTTTTCACATGGTCCTATCATTTGCAAAGTCAATTCACAGCAAATATTGCAAAGTCAATTCACAGCAAATAAGACAAGCATGAACTAAATAAATGAGCAGGAAAGGAACATAAAAATGTGTAAACTCTCCTATAAAAAAATGAAACAACATGGGGGAAAAAAAAGAGTAAAAATGCTCAGAAGAAACAGACACACAATTCAAGACAAGACTTGCCGATGAACTCACCAATGTTTCTTGCATTTCATCATCAGAGTTATCATCATCGCTGATATCATCATCACCATCCTGCACAAACATCTCACAACAGTTAGGATCAGCCTACAGAGTTATCGTCATCGCTGACATCATCATCATCACCATCCTGCACAAACATCTCACAACAGTTAGGATCAGACTACAGAATTATCATCATCGCTGACATCATCATCATCACCATCCTGCACAAACATCTCACAACAGTTAGGATCAGCCTACAGAGTTATGTCATCGCTGACATCATCATCACCACCCTGCACAAACATTCACAACAGTTAGGATCAGACTACAAGTTATTGTCATCGCTGACATCATCACCATCCTGCACAAACTCTCACAACATAGATCAGCACAAATCTTTCTCTCTCATCTGCTGGCAATATCGAGAAGATAAACTACTAACCTTGGAAGAAAAGTCATCAACAGATTTCAACCTGTGCAAGATCATATCTTCAGAAATGGGGAGTTTGTATTATACTCCCTGTTTGGCTAGTATACTTACCATGTCAGACCATAGCATTCAACGGCAGTCAGTCAGCTCTGAAAGGCCGAATTTTTTGTGGCTAATGCAGTAATAAGACCATCACGTGACACCCACCCTACTTCCGCCAGGGAAGAAGCTGGTGTCAACTTCCTGTTCCTCATTCAACGAGACCTATGTGCAAGGTAACCCTGAGAACCATAGCGCTAGCGGGGAAGGTAGGGCGGGCATTAGAGTCTGACATGGTAAGTATACTAGCCAAACAGGGAGTATAATACAAACCCCCCCATTTTGGCGTCATATACTTTACCATGTCAGACCATAGCAGAATTTAACCCGTAGAGTGCCTTTAAGCCGTCAGCTGACGCCGCATTAAAAATGCTTTCCCAGTGCCTATGGGCCGTCCACTGACGTCATGCATTTTTCTTGAATTTTCATTCGTTACTATTTCTATCAACGGACTTAAATAGGTGCGTAGTAAGCCTTATATGTCTGTAGTATTAAAATGATATGTAAATGACCACACGTGAGGGGAAAGCCCATTTATTCTCATCACTGACTGGATGACCAGCTAGCACTTCGTCTCGCTTGCAAAGATGGCGGCACAACCTTCGACAAGCGCAGCGACCAAATCAACGTATTTACACAGCTGAGCAGGCTCTGCTAATGATTTTTGACAAAGACAATAATCTTTTATTCAACGACTCACTCGAGCATGAAGGTGAGATGATGATAGTGATGGAATTGCCGACCGTATTCGTCAGTTATTGTGTCGGGCTGTGTGACCTCAATGTGTGTTCAGCTGACTGGTTTGCCAGCGTCGAACGAGCTCGCCTAGTGTGTACTCTGCACTGCGTGCCAGTGGTCAGTGACGTGATAGTCAGCGCAAGAGGGGAGCGCAGCCTGCTCGCGGCGTGGCACGGGGCAGACGGAAAGGTAGGGGAAGAGGAGCAGTGAAAGAGAGGGTTGAAGTCCAGCAAGGGGGCGTGGTGGGGAGAGGGGGGCGTGGTCGTGGACTGACCTGTCTGCATAGAGTGTGAGCGTCTTGATAGACTTCTAAACTGTTTTACTTTCATTTACAGGTGTAGTGTGACAATACAAACTTTATTTTCAACTTTTTTGCTTTGTGTTCTTGTTTGGATGTGAAGATGTAGTGGTAAATACATATGCTTTTGATCGTGCAAAAAAATCTATCCAAATCTAATTGCCTAAATACTTTTTTATTATCAAAATTAAAACAAAAGAAGCCCAGATTCAAAATCTTCATTCAATTTCCTTCAAAAATCATATATATTTCATTGTTATATCTTTTGTAGTTTCTGAGCTAGAATTTTTTGTTAATTATTACCCCCAAATCATTAGATTTCCCTGGCACTGGGAAAGCCTTTGTTTGTAACATTTTCAAGCAGCGAACGGGTTAAAGGAATTGGAGGAGGGCCGAGTGCCCTAATGGTTCTTGGGGTTAGCAGTGGAATAGATATGGCTGCGAACAGTAGACTAAAAACAAAGTGTGCAGCAGTGACCTTTGTTTTGAAGTTGTTAAACACTACAAATCACAATCAACATCAAATAATGAAATCCTCTCATAGACACAGACAAGCAAAACATACACGTTTGAAGCAACTCAAGGCCTGACCAGCAAACTGGGCAATATCTTTTGACTACCAATCTAGCCTCACACGTGACCTGATCATCTGTTCATCCAGGGCGACACGACTTTCTGTTCCCATACAACCATTCGGCAACCTTTGAGCTTTGTAAGGGGTATCTGAAGGTGGCTGGTCACTCAAAAGTTGCCACCATTTGTTCAATTTGACTCCAGAAAGTTAAAATATATTTTTCAGCTCATGTCTGATGCTCACATGGAGAGACAGATACGAGTCAGCCCATATAATTCCTGTGGACAATTTAAAGGGCATGTGCCACAGAATAAATAACAGTGGTTCTGACAGCAGTGTGTTTGCACAGGCGTTGTAATCATTCACACTTCAGAGGCAGCAAGCTACAATCACTGCTGGATGTTCACACAATACTATATGCCATTTGGACTTACATTCCTGTTTGGAAACTGGATGTTCACACAGTACTAGATGCCATTTGGACTTGCATTCCTGTTTGGAAACTGGATGTTCACACAATACTAGATGCCATTTGGACTTGCATTCCTGTTTGGAAACTGGATGTTCACACAATACTAGATGCCATTTGGACTTACATTCCTGTTCGGAAACTGGATGTTCACACAATACTAGATGCCATTTGGACTTGCATTCCTGTTCGGAAACTGGATGTTCACACAATACTAGATGCCATTTGGACCAACATTCCTGTTTGGAAACTGGATGTTCACACAATACTAGATGCCATTTGGACTTACACTCCTGTTTGGAAACTGTTTCCAGCTGTGCCTGGTGCCCTTCGAAAAGTTAATCTGGCTGTGGATTTTTTGTCACACACACAAATAGTCAAAAGGTTGATACTCAAGTCAGGCCTCTGTGGTGTCTTGTCCTCCATAGCCTGCTATCCTCATGATGTTTTAGTTCATGCCCACCCACTGCACACTATCCTCTCATGATGTTTTAGTTCATGCCCACCCACTGCACACTATCCTCTCATGATGTTTTAGTTCATGCCCACCCACTGCACACTATCCTCTCATGGTGTTTTAGTTCATGCCCACCCATTGCACACTATCTTAACTGATGCCTGCTATCCTCTCATGATGTTTTAGTTCATGCCCACCCACTGCACACTATCCTCTCATGGTGTTTTAGTTCATGCCCACCCACTGCACACTATCTTAACTGATGCCTGCTATCCTCTCATCATGTTTTAGTTCATGCCCACCTACTGCACACTATCTTAACTGATGGCTGCTATCCTCTCATGATGTTTTAGTTCATGCCCACCCACTGCACACTATCTTAACTGATGGCTGCTATCCTCTCATGATGTTTTAGTTCATGCCCACCCACTGCACACTATCTTAACTGATGGCTGCTATCCTCTCATGATGTTTTAGTTCATGCCCACCCACTGCACACTATCCTCTCATGATGTTTTAGTTCATGCCCACCCACTGCACACTATCCTCTCATGATGTTTTAGTTCATGCCCACCCACTGCACACTATCTTAACTGATGGCTGCTATCCTCTCATGATGTTTTAGTTCATGCCCACCCACTGCACACTATCCTCTCATGATGTTTTAGTTCATGCCCACCCACTGCACACTATCCTCTCATGATGTTTTAGTTCATGCCCACCCACTGTACACTATCTTAACTGATGCCTGCTATCCTCATAGCTGCCAACCTGTCGGAACAGAAATTCCTGTGAGAAGGTGGGGGTCTGGGGGCTGCCGTAGGCCCCCAGTGGGGTGCAGGGGCAACGCCCCTGCTGGGGGTCTGGGGGCAACGCCCCCAGACGCTGACGGGTACATGCACATTTGGAGGTAAAAAAATTAGCTTTTCTGGGGTTGAAAAGGGGATATTTCTTCCATCTCATCATGCTAGAATTAGACATGAACAGTACTGATAGCAAAGCATACAGATTACAAAAATTACAGTCATCACACATTACTCAACATTAGAAAGCACTTCAACTTACCACTTCAGTCCAACAAATAAACTGTGGCTTGACAGGTTACGCAGAAGAAAAGTCTCCAGACTAATGTCCATTTGTGTTGCTCTTTGCTCCTAGATTATCTACTACGATGAAAGATGCTTTGGGAGTCTTGGTTTTTCAGTCTGTATACAATGGATACCACCAATATTGCAATTTTCTTGTTTCATCATCCCTGGATATCTGATTCTCTATAGTCTTGTAACAGCAAACTGAAAGTTTCTATCAAGATGTTGGTAATCATCATCACCATGGTAATAAAGAACACAAAAAAATGGGGGGGGGGAATCACTAAGGAAAAATTTCTTTCCTACAATATACACCTATATGTGTTCAGAACTACACTTTTTTTTCACAACCTGTCAGCCTAACAGGAGGAGGATGCTGAAGGAGGGGGAGGGGGGGGATTGAGTTGTTCTCTGTCCTTGAGGGCATCTGATGTTGCCGACTTCGCTTTTTTCAACAGCTCTATTGGAGACTGCTGCTCATAGCAAGCCCCACTCATGTTGGCTTTGACCATGTACCACCATCATGGCATCATCGCCGCATTCCTCTTGTGCTTGGCAGAAGAGGCATGAAGTTCGATGTCTTTTCTTCCACCATGTGAAATGTTGATGTCAGTACGGCGTTCTTTACAAAACGCATGATATTCATCTCTCTTGGACGCATCAATGAAGGCGTAGTCGACTTTGTATCGCGGCAAAAACTTGACTTTTGCCCTTTTTCTCGAGTCCATGTGGCACTGCTTTCCTGAAGCCATTTTTGCGCGGATGGAAGTACCAGACGGAAGTACCGGGCGGAAGTCGATTTGTTTTGGTAAACTGATGTGTCTTTTTACCGACACCTTGCGAAAAATTACCGTAACGTGAAGTGATTTTCATTTTTCATTTTTCGGGAAAAAAAGACAACTTTCGGGATTTCCTGTCAGATTTTCATTTTCGGGAGTTTCCCGAAAATTTCGGGAGGGTTGGCAGCTATGTATCCTCTCATCATGTTTTAGTTCATGCCCACCCACTGCACACTATCCTCTCATGATGTTTTAGTTCATGCCCACCCACTGCACACTATCTTAACTGATGCCTGCTATCCTCTCATCATGTTTTAGTTCATGCCCACCCACTGCACACTATCTTAACTGATGCCTGCTATCCTCTCACGATGTTTTAGTTCATGCCCACCCACTGCACACTATCTTAACTGATGGCTGCTATCCTCTCATCATGTTTTAGTTCATGCCCACCCACTGCACACAAACTTAACTGATGGCTGAAGTCTGTGTCAACCAGTCTGTGCAGTGACTCCACCTTTGCAGAACATGTGCTGTGGTGTATGTCAACCAGTCTGTGCAGTGACTCCACCTTTACAAAACATGTGCTGTGTATGTCAACCAGTCTACATGTAGTGACTCCACCTTTACAGAACATGTGCTGTGTATGTCAACCAGCCTACATGCAGTGACTCCACCTTTACAGAACATGTGCTGTGTATGTCAACCAGCCTACATGCAGTGACTCCACCTTTACAGAACATGTGCTGTGGTGTATGTCAACCAGTCTACATGTAGTGACTCCACCTTTACAGAACATGTGCTGTGGTGTATGTCAACCATTCTACATGCAGTGACTCCACCTTTACAGAACAAGTGCTGTGGTGTATGTCAACCAGTCTACATGCAGTGACTCCACCTTCACAGAACAAATGCTGTGGTGTATGTCAACCAGTCTACATTCAGTGACTCCACCTTTACAGAACAAGTGCTGTGGTATATGTCAACCAGTCTACATGCAGTGACTCCACCTTTACAGAACAAGTGCTGTGGTGTATGTCAACCAGTCTACATGTAGTGACTCCACCTTTACAGAACAAGTGCTGTGGTGTATGTCAACCAGTCTGTGCAGTGACTCCACCTTTACAGAACAAGTGCTGTGTATGTCAACCAGTCTACATGCAGCGACTCCACCTTTACAGAACAAGTGCTGTGTATGTCACCAGTCTGTACAGTGACTCCACCTTTACAGAACATGTGCTGTGGTGTATGTAAACCAGTCTACATGTAGTGACTCCACCTTTACAGAACATGTGCTGTGGTGTATGTCAACCAGTCTGTGCAGTGACTCCACCTTTACGGAACATGTGCTGTGGTGTATGTAAACCAGTCTACATGTAGTGACTCCACGTTTACAGAACATGTGCTGTGGTGTATGTCAACCAGTCTACATGCAGTGACTCCACCTTTACAGAAGATGTGCTGTGGTGTATGTCAACCAGTCTACATGAAGTGACTCCACCTTTACACAACACGTGCTGTGGTGTATGTAAACCAGTCTACATGCAGTGACTCCACCTTTACAGAACATGTGCTGTGGACCAGCCGCCGTGGCGAAGTGGTCAGCGTCGCGGACTCCCGGCTGGGAGGTCGTGGGTTCGAATCCCATCAGAAGTCATGTGGGTTTTTCTGCCCCGACCGGCTCCTACCCAGAGTTGAGTTGCTGCGGACTCAGTTGGGAAGACTGGGACCACACAGTCGAGTTTCATCTACTTAATGGATGCGTTTCTGAGAGTGTTGCTCAAATTTCCTGACCAACACTGCAGGTGCCTGTATCTCTCGGGCCTGGTTGACGCCAGGATATATTATGAAAGGAAGCGTAGAGTACAGCCCTGTCATGTAGTCTCAGACCGAAATGGAAATCCGTAGCATCATCTTAATCATCCTCATTCTCATCGATCAGCATGAAAAAAAATGTCTCAAATTCTGTGGCCCTTCATGCCCTGCTCTCATGGCGACCTCAGTTTCGATGTCCTCTCCACGTCTGTGGCCTTGGTTTGGTTCTGTCGGGGTCACCGGTATCGGCGAGTCCATGGGAGCTGTCGTTGGACGGACGTGGTGGCGCCCTCCGGAGGGAGAGCTCACTCATGCCGGCTCCGCGACTAAGCAATTATTGTCGTCAGTAGGGGGCTTAGTAGGTGGTGTCCTGCGTATGTTAGATCAGAACAGGCGCCACTGAACACCACCGAAGTGACTCGGCAGCAGTGCAGTGTCTCCTCCGGTGGGTTGCCTCTTGACGACTTGACATTGACTGCTCCCTGTGGATTGCCGGTGCCGGGGCTGCGGCGGGGCCGACCGGGCTGTGGCTGTGGACGGGGTGTCAGAATGAGCGGCGTGGGTGCACTGCCTCTGAGGTGGCGCAGAGGTTGGGACAGCAAAAAAAAAACAAACAAAAAAAAACAAAAAAACATGATGTGCTGTGGTGTATGTCAACCAGTCTACATGTAGTGACTCCACCTTTACAGAACAAGTGCTGTGGTGTATGTCAACCAGTCTACATGTAGTGACTCCACCTTTACAGAACATGTGCTGTGTATGTCAACCAGTCTACATGCAGTGACTCCACCTTTACGGAACATGTGCTGTGGTGTATGTCAACCAGTCTACATGTAGTGACTCCACCTTTACAGAACATGTGCTGTGGTGTATGTCAACCAGTCTACATGCAGTGACTCCACCTTTACAGAACATGTGCTGTGTAAAGTCAACCAGTCTGTGCAGTGACTCCATCTTTACAGAACATGTGCTGTGTATGTCAACCAGTCTACATGCAGTGACTCCACCTTTACAGAACATGTGCTGTGGTGTATGTCAACCAGTCTGTGCAGTGACTCCACCTTTACAGAACATGTGCTGTGGTGTATGTCAACCAGTCTACATGTAGTGACTCCACCTTTACGGAACATGTGCTGTGGTGTATGTCAACCAGTCTACATGTAGTGACTCCACCTTTACAGAACTTGTGCTGTGGTGTATGTCAACCAGTCTACATGTAGTGACTCCACCTTTACAGAACAAGTGCTATGGTGTATGTCAACCAGTCTACATGTAGTGACTCCACCTTTACAGAACATGTGCTGTGTATGTCAACCAGTCTACATGCAGTGACTCCACCTTTACGGAACATGTGCTGTGGTGTATGTCAACCAGTCTACATGTAGTGACTCCACCTTTACAGAACATGTGCTGTGGTGTATGTCAACCAGTCTACATGCAGTGACTCCACCTTTACAGAACATGTGCTGTGTATGTCAACCAGTCTGTGCAGTGACTCCACCTTTACAGAACATGTGCTGTGTATGTCAACCAGTCTACATGCAGTGACTCCACCTTTACAGAACATGTGCTGTGGTGTATGTCAACCAGTCTGTGCAGTGACTCCACCTTTACAGAACATGTGCTGTGGTGTATGTCAACCAGTCTACATGTAGTGACTCCACCTTTACGGAACATGTGCTGTGGTGTATGTCAACCAGTCTACATGTAGTGACTCCACCTTTACAGAACTTGTGCTGTGGTGTATGTCAACCAGTCTACATGTAGTGACTCCACCTTTACAGAACAAGTGCTGTGGTGTATGTCAACCAGTCTACATGTAGTGACTCCACCTTTACAGAACATGTGCTGTGGTGTATGTCAACCAGTCTGTGCAGTGACTCCACCTTTACAGAACATGTGCTGTGTATGTCAACCAGTCTACATGTAGTGACTCCACCTTTACAGAACAAGTGCTGTGGTGTATGTCAACCAGTCTACATGTAGTGACTCCACCTTTACAGAACATGTGTTGTGGTGTATGTTAACCAGTCTGTGCAGTGACTCCACCTTTACAGAACATGTGCTGTGTATGTCAACCAGTCTACATGCATTGACTCCACCTTTACAGAACATGTGCTGTGGTGTATGTCAACCAGTCTGTGCAGTGACTCCACCCTTACAGAACATGTGCTGTGGTGTATGTCAACCAGTCTGTGTAGTGATGTCACCTTTACAGAACATGTGCTGTGGTGTATGTCAACCAGTCTGTGTAGTGATATCTCCTTTACAGAACATGTGATGTGGTGTATGTCAACCAGTCTGTGTAGTGATATCACCTTTACAGAACATGTGCTGTGGTGTGCATCAGTCTGTGCAGTGACTCCACCTTTACAAAACTGACCAGTGGACAGCACTGCCCTTCTTTCATCACTGACAGCCAGCATTCACACCTGCACTCTGACCTGCAATCCTGGTGTTACAATCTGACCTGCAATCCTGGTGTTACAATCTGACCTGCAATCCTGGTGTTACAATCCGACCTACAATCCTGGTGTTACAATCTGACCTGCAATCCTGGTGTTAAATCTGACCTGCAATCCTGGTGTTACAATCTGACCTGCAATCCTGGTGTTACAACCTGACCTGCAATCCTGGTGTTAGATCTTACCAATGAGAAACTGTAGAAGTCATACTGCACTCTGACCTGCAATCCTGGTGTAAAAACTGTAGAGGTCATACTGCACTCTGACCTACAATCCTGGTGTAAAAACTGTACAGGTCATACTGCACTCTGACCTACAATCCTGGTGTAAAAACTGTACAGGTCATACTACACTCTGACCTACAATCTTGGTGTAAAAACTGTAGAGGTCATACAACACTCTGACCTACAATCCTGGTGTAAAAACTGTAGAGGTCATACTACACTCTGACCTACAATCCTGGTGTAAAAACTGTTGGTCATACTACTCTCTGACCTACAATCCTGGTGTAAAAACTGTAGAGGTCATACTGCACTCTGACCTACAATCCTGGTGTAAAAACTGTACAGGTCATACTGCACTCTGACCTACAATCCTGGTGTAAGAACTGTAGAGGTCATACTGCACTCTGACCTGCAATCCTGGTGTAAAAACTGTAGAGGTCATACTGCACTCTGACCTACAATCCTGGTGTAAAAACTGTAGAGGTCATACTGCACTCTGGCCTACAATCCTGGTGTAAACACTGTAGAGGTCAGATTATCCATGACCAATGGTCACAGCCGGCCGTCGTGGACACTGTCCCCAAGCAAGGTGCCCAACATGTGCAGCAGTGTGAGCCAAGTGACAGCATCTCCCTGCCCAGTCTGGGAATGCCTGACACAGCCCATCTCCTCTCCACGTGGAACAAGCAGACTATTCCA
This sequence comes from Conus canariensis, assembly GCA_033310375.1. Taxonomy (NCBI): domain Eukaryota; kingdom Metazoa; phylum Mollusca; class Gastropoda; order Neogastropoda; family Conidae; genus Conus; species Conus canariensis. Next base: position 71,278,884 of record CM065732.1, read on the forward strand.
TCGTTCCATAAACAACCGACAGGACTGACATCTTAAGCGTGTGTATGAGACCTCCAGTGTGATCTACATACCACACCTCCAGTGTGATCTACATACCACACCTCCAGTGTGATTTACATACCACACCTCCAGTGGCATCTACATACCACACCTCCAGTGGCATCTACATACCACACCTCCAGTGTGATCTACATACCACACCTCCAGTGGCATCTACATACCACACCTCCAGTGTGATTTACATACCACACCTCCAGTGGCATCTACATACCACACCACCATTGTCATCTACATACCACACCACCATTGTCATCTACATACCAAGGGAGTTCAGGCACTGGCAATTCTGCACACCTGCTGTTCTGAGAGACTGGATCCAGTCTCTATCTACAGGCTACTTCCACCAGGCACACCATCTGAACACCTGTTGTTCTAAGAGACTGGATCCAGTCTCTATCTACAGGCTACTTCCACCACGCACACCATCTGAACAGTGCAGGAAAACAAGTGCAGGTAACAACAACAAAACAAACTGTTGAAGGAAGGAAAAAGGAAACGGAAAACTGTCATTGCATATAACGTGTGTAAGGTGCCTTCACTGAAGGAACAAACGATGGCTGGTGGGTGAGCGAGGGGGGTCAGAAGGCCAAAGGGTTGCTGAGAGGCGTTACCTTGGCGTGGCCGTAGCCCCTCATGACCAGGTAGCGCTCAATGGCCTGCACCAAGGCCAGAGGGTCAATCTTGACGGGGCCCCCTTTCCACTGCTTCAGGTTGGTGCAGGAAGGATGCCTTTGCAGCTGGCACTGCGGGGCAACACAACACCCACAGTCTCCCTTTAAACAACAGGGGCAGACGCACAGGGAGAGGGACGCTGAGAGACACACAAGGACAGGGACGCAGAGAGGACAGTCTCCAGTCAGGGAAAAGGGCAGACGCACAGAGACAAGGACACACAGACAGTGTCACATCACGCCAGTCATCCACACCAGACACTTGACCCATCTATGATAAAAAAAAAAACTGTCAGCAAAAGCGAGGAGACTCCTCCATCCCCATGTCGCACTGGTCACCACTGTGGATTGATGACAGGGAGGTCACTGGGTCAGGCTCAGTCACAGTCATTATTTGGACGCTGTCTCCCAGCAGCAGGAGTGAAAGGAGCTATGGGCTCAGGGAGAAAGACAAGAACCACACACTCAGGTCTCCTCCATTCCACAGACACTGCTGACAGCATGTCTCACATTGTCTGACCACCACAGAGGTGGCAGCATTTCTTGGCATTGCTGACACTTGGATATATCATGAAAGGAAGTCAGTGATACAGGTGACACTGGGATATATCATGAAAGGAAGTCAGTGATACAGCTGTCACTGGGATATATTATGAAAGGAAGCGTCAGTGATACAGCTGTCACTGGGATATATCATGAAAGGAAGCGTCAGTGATACAGCTGACACTGGGATATATCATGAAAGGAAGTCAGTGATACAGCTGTCACTGGGATATATTATGAAAGGAAGCGTCAGTGATACAGCTGTCACTGGGATATATCATGAAAGGAAGCGTCAGTGACACAGCTGACACTGGGATATATCATGAAAGGAAGCGTCAGTGATACAGCTGTCACTGGGATATATCATGAAAGGAAGTGTCAGTGACACAGCTGACACTGAGATATATCATGAAAGGAAGCGTCAGTGACACAGCTGACACTGGGATATATCATGAAAGGAAGCGTCAGTGACACAGCTGACACTGGGATATATCATGAAAGGAAGTCAGTGGCACAGCTGACACTGGGATATATTATGAACGAAAGCGTCAGTGACACAGCTGTCACTGGGATATATCATGAAAGGAAGCGTCAGTGATACAGCTGTCACTGGGATATATCATGAAAGGAAGTCAGTGATACAGCTGTCACTGGGATATATCATGAAAGGAAGTCAGTGATACAGCTGACACTGGGATATATCATGAAAGGAAGTCAGTGATACAGCTGTCACTGGGATATATCATGAAAGGAAGCGTCGGTGATACAGCTGTCACTGGGATACATCATGAAAGGAAGTGTCAGTGATACAGCTGTCAATGGGATATATCGTGAAAGGAAGCGTCAGTGATACAGCCTTGACATGGGCCTCAAACCACAACACAACACAAACTCCTGACAGCAAAAGTTTTCTTTCTTTTTTTAAACGGACCTTTTGCCAATTCATACTAAACCTCTCCTGGTAAGAGTCGCAAATGCTATCTGAAATTTGTCTCTTTCTGAATCATACCAAACCTCTCTAAGCACTGTCACAAATGCTATCTGAAATTTGTCTTTTTCTGAATCATACGAAACCTCTCTAAGCACTGTCGCAAATGCTATCTGAAATTTGTCTCTTTCTGAATCATAACCAAACCTCTCTAAGCACTGTCACAAATGCTATCTGAAATTTGTCTTTTTCTGATTCATACCAAACCTCTCTAAGCACCGTCACAAATGCTATCTGAAATTTGACTTTTTCTGAATCATACCAAACCTAAGCACTGTGACAAACGCCATCTGAAATTTGTCTTTTTCTGAATCATACCAAACCTTTCTTTCTTTGCACTGTGATAAATGCTATCTGAATTCTGTTGTTTTTTTGGTTTTTTTTTCTGAATTACACCAAATCTTTCTAAGCACTCTCACAAATGCTATCTGAATGTCTATGACAATGATGAAGTCCCCTCCTTTCCTGCTATGCACACATACTTCGTCATTCACTGTAAAGAACTCTATCACAGAACTTTAAAGATTACACATGTATATCTAAAACAAATCATACATGTATATCCAAAACAAAACAAAGTGGTGACAGTAAAAATACAACAATGAAAAGACTTCATCATCTAGATGTCTGTCCGCTAACAAGAATGGCTTTCCTCATTTTTCTCCTTCTGGTCACACCTTGGTACAGTGAAGACGTTCCTAAGCCTGGCAGAACAATTCTATTGAGGAGACAGGACATATATTATTCTCTTTCGTCACACCTTGTACAGTGAAGACGTTCCTAAGCTTGGCAGTACCATTCCTATTGATGGGAGACAGACATATATTATTCTCCTTCTGGTCACATTTTGGTACAGTGAAGACGTTCCTAGGCCTGGCAGAACCAATTCCTATTGAGGGGAGACAGGACATATATTATTCTCTTTCTGGTCACACCTTGGTACAGTGAAGACGTTCCTAAGCTTGGCAGAACCAATTCCTATTGATGGGAGACAGAACATATATTATTCTCCTTCTGGTCACATTTTGGTACAGTAAAGACGTTCCTAGGCCTGGCAGAACCAATTCCTATTGAGGGGAGACAGGACATATATTATTCTCTTTCTGGTCACACCTTGGTACAGTGAAGACGTTCCTAAGCTTGGCAGAACCATTTCCCATTGATGGGAGGCAGGACAAATGCTGGCCAGCTACACCTCAAAACCAGGTTGGGTCATACAGCCTTGGTCGACAGGCAGGGTTCCTACAGACTCCCAAGAACAAAATTCAAGGAGTTTTCATGAAGTTTTCAAGGAGTGTTTTTTTTTTTTTTTCAAGGCTACAATACCTGCATAAAAATTGAAAAAAGAAATGGCAGTTTGATTTTTCTGTGTTAAGGTTGATGAAAAAAATGATTCAAAAACAATTTTTTTTTTTTTGTGCAAAGGAGACAACATAAAAATGTGGTTTTAAATAATTTTTTTCATCAACCTGAACACAGAAAAATCAAACTGCCATTTCTTTTTTCAGTTTTCATCAGAGTGAGTGTGCCAGTACACCACACATTAGAACATTAACCCGCAGAGTGCCTTTAAGCCGTCAGCTGACGCCGCATTACAAATGTTTTCACAGTGTCTATGGGCCATCCACTGACGTCATGCATTTTTCTTGAATTTTCATTCGTTACTATTTCTATCAATGGACTCAAATAGAGTGTGCGTAGTAAGCCTTATATGTCTGTAGTACTAAAATGATATGTAAATGACCACACGTGAGGGGAAAGCCCATTTATTTTCATCACTGACTGGATGACCAGCCAGCACTTCGTCTCGCTTGCAAAGATGGCGGCGCAACCTTCGACAAGCGCAGCGACCAAATCAACGTATTTACACAGCTGAGCAGGCTCTGCTAATGATTTTTGACAAAGACAATAATCTTTTATTCAACGACTCACTCGAGCATGAAGGTGAGATGATGATAGTGATGGAATTGCCGACCATATTCGTCAGTTATTGAGTCGGGCTGTGCGATCTCAGTGTGTGTTCAGCTGACTGCGTCAAACGACGAGTGTGTACTCTGCGCCATGTGCCAGTGGCCAGCGACGTGATAGTCAGCGCGAGAGGGGAGCGCGGCCTGCTCGCGGCGTGACACGGGGCAGAGGGAAAGGTAGGGGAAGAGAAGGAGTGAAAGAGAGGGTTGAAGTCCAGCAAGGGGGCGTGGTGGAGAGAGGGGGGCATGGTCGTGGACTGACCTGTCTGCTTAGAGTGTGAGCGTCTTGATAGACTTCTAAACTGTGTTACTTTCATTTACAGGTGTAGTGTGACAATACAAACTTTATTTTCAACTTTTTTACTTTGTGTTCTTGTTTGGATGTGAAGATGTAGTGATAAATACACGTTTTTGATCATGCAAAAAAACTATCCAAATCTAAATGCCTAAATACTTTTTTATTATCAAAAAATAAAACAAAAGAAGCCCAGATTCAGAATCTTCATTCAATTTCCTTCAAAAATTATATATATTTCATTTTTATATCTTTTGTAGTTTCTGAGCTAGAATTTTTTGTTAATTATTACCCCCAAATCATTAGATTTCCCTGGCTCTGGGAAAGCCTTTGTTTGTAATATTTTCAGGCAGTGAACAGGTTAACAAACCCAGACTTTGTTTTAAACGCCAAAACACTAAAATCAGCAAAAATACGTCCATCTGTAAGAGAACATACAGACTATGGATGGTGTGTAAGAGATTGGTTGGAGGAAAAAAAGAAAAAAACTACTAAAAAAAAAAAAAAAAAAAATCTACAAACATCGTCACGTGCGCTAAATACCAAGGGAGATTATTTGTAACGTCATCAAAATTGATGAAGTTACAAATTACCTCCCTTGGTTAAGTAGACGACGGCAATCCAGGACCGCGATGATGTTTGTAAAAATTTGTTTTAAAATAATTTTTCACTAGCCTCAACGCAGAAAAATCAATCTGCCATTTCTTTTTGCCACATTATAATTTTTTGAAGCCGATGGCTTGATTTTCAAAGGTTTTCAAGGAGGTTTGGTCAACAGAACATTTTATTGATTTTCAAAGGTTTTCAAGGTCTTGAAATTCGCTGTCAGAATTCAAGGATGTTTCAAGGAGCGTACGAACCCTGACAGGCTAATCCAGAAGGGGGACAACAAATTTCAACCCCCTTTGGGAGCAAGCCTTGACAAAAGGGACCTGAAGCTGGAGCTGATGTGGCAGTCACTTATTCAAAACATTGTTCAGGCAACTCCTCCAACGACACTGCCAATGTGGACAGCGAAGACCATGCTACGCTTGTTCTGCCCTCATCTTGCTCAGGCTTGGAAGCAACAGTGACAAGATGTCAGCTCCATCTTTGACTGGCATAAAGCCAGGCTTCAGAAGCTGCTTCAGACTGGACCAGATCTTTGGATTTCATTGGGTGACAACCACACGTGTACCCTGACACAATCCAGCTGTCAAGCTGGGCATCTTTCATGTTGGTTTCAAACTGAGGCCACAGCAGGCACAAACTGGAACAAACTGAAAAGAAAAACTACAATTCCATTGGACATACAAATTACAAGACAAACCACGACACTTTTCCACCTCTTTGGTCTTCTTCAGGCAAGATAAACATCATTCAGGACAAGGAAAACGAAGAAGGAGCAATCATCTTCAGGCAAGATGAACATCATTCAGGACAAGGAAAACGAAGAAGGAGCAATCATCTTCAGGCAAGATGAACATCATTCAGGACAAGGAAAACGAAGAAGGAGCAATCATCTTCAGGCAAGATGAACATCATTCAGGACAAGGAAAACGAAGAAGGAGCAATCATCTTCAGGCAAGATGAACATCATTCAGGACAAGGAAAATGAAGAAGGAGCAATCATCTCAAACTGGGCAAACTGCCGATTCATTGAATGTTACCTTGCATGAAAAAGACCAAAGACGTCGACACGTGTCATGTGTTGTCTTGTAACTTGTTTGTCCCTTTCATCCGGTGGAATAGCAGCTTTTCTTTTCAAGTTTATTTCTAATGTTGGAAGAATGAAAGGAGCAGAGGAGAGTACAAACTATTGTCTCAGCTCTTCAGGAAACAACACTGTCTTCACGCAAAATCAGCCCACGAGACCTCATTCCTCTGCTAAGGCAAGCCATCAAACAGACCAAAGTGGCTTCACAAGGGGAGTATTGTGCATGTTTATGTCTGTACTGGTTTTATTTTTTTGTCGCTGAGGAAGGCATATTGCCGAAAATTTCTTGTCCTGTTTTGTGTCGTGCATTAAAACTGCGTTATTTTACACTTTGTTTTGTGTGCTCTTCTGCTTTTTTGTCGCAAAATCATATCCATTAATACAATATTTTACGTAGCGTGACATCTGCATGATACCAACCAAACCAA
>CM065732.1:71290531-71468031 GCA_033310375.1 Conus canariensis
TGGGGTTAACCGATATGGCTGCATTAGCCGCCACAAAGGATATCCCTTCAGAACCGTCAGCCCTGGTCATGCGGATGTCCCTTAAATAAAAGTTTATAAAGGGATTCTCCGAACGCCAGTAGGCTGCTTCCAGGAGATGGCGCAGGGGGACAGAGTGCTGGGAAGCTGCAGAAGCGGCCAGTGCTCTGACCTCATGGGCCCGGGGGGACAAGACGGGGAGGGCCTTGGACGTCTGGGCATAGGCCGATTTGACCGTCTTGGACAGCCACCTAGAGATAGTGCCAGCTGAGATGTCTTTCTTATTCTTGGGGTTGATGGAAATAAAGAGACATCTCTGAGAAGTGCGCCTGGGGCGTGAACGTTCCCAGTAGTGTCTTAGACACCTGGAAGGACACAGAGTCCTGTCACCACCGCTCTCTCCACCAAGGATATCCGCCAATGGGCGGATGGCGAGGTAGGGGGAGGGGCTACCGGGTTCCTGGTTTTTAGCCAGGAATTCGGGAAGGAACTTAAGGGAGACAGAGCCGTCCGTGTGGAAGGCAATGTCTCTGGGGTCCCCGCTGAGAGCGTGGATCTCGCTCCGCCTTCTGGCCGAGGCCAAAGCGAGGAGAAAGATGGTCTTCATAGAAAGAAGGTCGAAGGGGAGGGAGGAGATAGGCTCGAAAGGAGGTTTCCTGAGGGCATCGAGTACAGTGAAAAGATCCCAAAGGGGAACGCACCTTGGGGATCGGGCCTCACGAAGGGCCACTCCTCTAGAGATCTCTCTGAGAAGGAAGTCATTCTCAAAGGACGGTCCGCCCAGTTGACGGATGGTCGTGCAGATGGCCGACCTGTAGCCCCGTATGGAGCTAGCTGATAGTTTTAGGTGGGACAGAAAATTTCCTATCTGGATATTTGAGGGGCGATTGTGTGGGACAGAGTTGTCTTTGCACCATGAGACCCATTTCCTCCACCTGTAATCGTAAAGGGACTCAGTGCCAGCTCTGCGAGAGGCCATTGCTAGGTCTCGGAGGTCCTGAGAGGCCCCGGCGTCGGAGAGAATGTTAAGGACGGACTGGGACCTGTCCGCTTGGGAGGTGGGGTTAGATGCTCGCACTCCGGCTGGCACAGAAGCCAGGCATGGAGGCGAAGCGCCTGGGGATTGGAGTAGGGGCGACCCGAGCGGGGTTGCCTGAGCATGTCCCACCGGGCGTCCAACTGGAGAGGGGGAACGTGAGTGAGGGACTTGAGGTCCGGAAACCAGGACTGAGTGGGCCACCATGGGGCTATGAGAATGAGCCTGGGTCCCTCGAGTCTCGCCTTCCTGATCACCTTGTGAAGGATCGGGAAGGGAGGAAAGGCGTAAGCTATGAGGCCGGACCAGGGAAGGGATAGGGCATCGATCGCGTACGCCTGAGGGTCCGGGACGGGAGACACATACACTGGCAGACGATGATTGAATCGGGTGGCGAACAAGTCGATCATGGGTGTGAACCAATGTTCCCACACCGAGGTTAGCGTGTGCCTGCTGAGGGTCCATTCGGTGTGGAGGACGGACCCGGAGCGGCTGAGAGAGTCTGCCAGGATGTTGTGCGTCCCTGCTATGTGTCTCGCGCGAAGGGTGATTCCTTGCGTGTGACACCAGCGGAGGAGGGCCTCTGCCCGGAGGGAGAGACTGATGGAGCGTGCCCCCCCCCCCCCCCCCCTTTGTTGATGTAACAGGCTACCGAGGTGTTGTCCGTGAGAAGGAGAACAAATTGGTGCGAGACCAGTGTCTGGAAGTGGAGGAGGGCTAGTCGGACCGCCTCCAGTTCCAGGATGTTGATGTGAAGATGGGCAGTCAATGGGTCCCACACCCCCGAGGCATGACTGCTCTCCAAATGGGCCCCCCAGCCCGAGTTGGAGGCGTCTGTGTAAAGATCTAGGGCCTGGGATTGGAGGGAGATGGGAACCCCGGGGCTCAGGGTGGAGGGGCTGAGCCACTCCTCCGTGGCCCAAAAGAACCAAGGCCCGAGGGGAATGGTCTGGTCCCAGCGGTCGGCGGTCTGCGACCAACGACGTCGGAACTCCCTTTGAAGCTGTCGCTTGGGGACCCTGCCTAGGGGAATGAGAGGCGACAGGGACTCCATCATCCCCAGAAGGGAGGACAGTGTCCTTGCCGACGCGAGGGGAGAGAGGCGGAGGTGGGAGATGAGGTCCATCAGGCGGGTGGACCTCTCCGGGGTTGGGGAGACTAGCATGGAGGTGGTGTCGAAACTCATGCCCAGGAAGGAGAATCTCTGACTGGGCGAGAGTTCGCATTTTTCGGGGTTGGTGACGAACCCTAGTGAGGAGCAAAGGCGCAGAAGTTTGGATGTGTGGGCTTGACACAGGGCCTGAGTGGGAGCCAAGACGAGCCAGTCGTCGAGGTAAACCAAGAGGCGAATGTCCTCCTGTCTGGCAAGGGCGGCCATCTCCTTGACTACCTTCGTGAAAAGGAAGGGAGCCAGGGAGAGTCCGAAGGGGAGCGCCTTGAACTGATATACCCGTCCCCGCCAGACGAACCGAAGGTATCGTCTGTGGGAAGGATGAATGAGGATCTGAAAATACGCGTCCTTCAGATCTATAGAAGTGGCCCAGTCCAGATGGTGGATGGAATCTCTGATCTGGGCTGGGGTCTCCATCTTGAATTTGGTTGTTCTGAGGAATTTGTTGAGTGGAGAAAGGTCGAGGATGGGCCTCCAGCCCCCGAGGACTTGGGGACCACAAAAAGGTGGGAGTAAAACCCGGGGTTTGGGTGGGGTATATGGGTGATGGCGTCTTTCCGAAGAAGGTCCTCGACTTCCAGGCGAAGAGCCTCCGCCTGGGCCAGGGGGGATCGCCGGGGGAAGGAGGAGGAGAGGATAGCAGAGGGGGGCGATCGTGTGCCCAGGGCAGACGGAACCCCTCTTGTAACACTGACACTATCCAAGGGTTGAGTCCCATACGCCGCCACTGGTGGGCATGTCGGGACAGACTGCCTGCCAAAGGGGCCGCGGGGCCGGGAAGGGGCAAGAAGTCTGCCAGTTCTCGCTCCTCCGAAGGTGAGTCTACTAGTCACCTCCGAGGCCGGGCCTGTTGGCCGAACCGAAAATTCTGATGGGGGTTTTTCGGTTTTGACCTAGCAACGGCGGAAGAAGGGCGTCTGGCGGGCCTTGAGGTGCGAGGGGGGGCCTGTTTGGGGTAGGGCTGGGGTCTGGGGGCCAGACGGGAGTAGGGTCCAGGAGGGTGATGCTGGCGAGGACGATGCTGGGGAGGGGGCTTGGCCGCAAAAGACGCCGCCTGTTTGCGTTCCTCGACTGCATGAGTGATGACAGCAGTGGAATAGTCACCGAAGAGCGACTGTTCCTGACCCGGGATGCACCGTAAGGCCGCCTTGAGCGCCGGGGAGAGATTGGCCTGAGATAGCACAGCATCTCTCACTGCTAACAGGCAGTTAAAGTGACACCTGGCTGCGCTGTCCGCCGCAGCCCAAAGGTGATGCGAAATCTTGTTGACAAGGAAACGCATGAGGGGGTCGCCGAATAGGCTAGGATCTGCCTCAGAGTCGTCGGGGTCCGAAGCCACCGAGGCAGTGATGCCCTCCTTTGCCCAGAGCTCCTCCGCTCGCTGCAGGAACATGTCAATGAATGCATGTCCCGCGGTGGTGTGGAGAATGCCAGTCCTGGCAATTCTATCCCACTCCATCAAGTTCTTGATGAGAACAGGGGTGGATGTGGGGGGGGGGGGGCGAGGTTGGGCGCGAGCCTGAGGTCGGCAGAGGAAATGGCAATGTCCCTGGTGGCCGGATTGGCAGAGAAGAGGGAAAAGACATGGGGGCCATGACGCGGGTCTTTGAGGAAAGCTCCTACTGGAGCCGCGTTAGGGGCTGACAAGAAGTCAATCCCCGGGGGGGAATGGCATGTGCACCCCTGGCGAAAGAAGCTGGTCTGTCCCACAAGGGAGGGAGGGTCTGGGGGGCGACTATCCTTGGCCGTGATCGCTTGGCAGGGGGTTCCCCAGTGAAACGGCTAAAGGAGAAGATGTTGTCAGAGGGAGGGGATTCCCTCACAACAAGATCTGGACGCCAGCTCTCCAGGATGGAGAGGTCACCAGACTGGGGGAGGGAGTCCTCGACCCCGTCCTCGAGTTGAGGGTCAGAGTAATCCAGAAGGGGATGATCAGATCCACCTTCGGAGGGCCAGGGCAGGGGTGCGTGGGAGTCCAGTCCTTGAGGGGTAATGGGGGAAAAGGAGGACGGGTCCCTGGTGGCTCCATACTCGGCGGGCAGACTGGGGGATCGCCAATCGGACAGCGCCCGAGAGGAAGGGGGCCCCAGGTCGATCCAGCTCCGGGAGGCAGGATGCCACATGCGACCGGAGGAGGAGTCGGGAAGAGTGTCAGCCCTAAGCCACTGATTCCTCTCGGGGGAATAGAGCCACCGGTCCCGGAGAGTACGACGGGCTGTGGCGGCCCTGGGGCAGAGTCTCCCCGGGGACCCGGGTAACCTTGGGCACCAAGGGGAGGGTAGCGAGAAGGCGAGCTGTCTCGCACCCACCCCAGGGAGAGCACTGCCTCCTGCATCTCCCGGGTGCGGTCCGTGCCGGCCCCCTGCATGGCAAGGTGGCCGGTGGGTGGTGCGGTAGCCGAGCCTCCTGGCCGTGTGGGAGCGGACTGGGATGGCTGCGGCGACGGGTCCACCTCAGAGGACGAAGGGAGGTTACCCTTGGTCCCGCTGGTCGATCCTCCCCCCGGAGGAACGGGACCGCGGACGATGCCCAACCGGGGAGCGAAAGAAGTCCGCTCCCCAACGTCCTGTACCCCTAGGGGAAAGTTCAACGGTCGATCGGGGTGGTTCGACCGTTGGGGGTGAGGGCGCAGATCCGACCTGGTCGATGCCTGCGTCCCTGACCCGGGGTTGTGGTCAGTGGGGAAGTCACACCAAAGACTGCCCACAGCCCCTCCACCGGAGTGATGACGCTCCTCGTGTCCGAGTAGTGGCTGACCCCGGACATGGTTGGGGAGAGCGTGATTCGACTGCGTGGCGTTAGTGGGGGGGTAGCTAGCGTCACGAGTCTCATCTGATCGGGTGACGAGCGGTGATTCCGGCCGCGAGTCGTCACCCGTGCTGGTCCGTGTCTCGGCAAGGGTCCCCAGGGGCCGACGATCGCCGGACGCAGCATGATAGAGAGTCTCCTTGTGCGATGGAAACTGAGCAGGCGATTTGGCCGAAGAACGGGAAGATTTTGGAGAACGGGAAGATTTTGAACGGGCAGGTCCTTTCATGGGGGCCTTGCCTTTGGATTTCGATTTAGAGTCAGAATAGAACGAAAAACAGTCGGCAATGACGGCCGATTGCAAGTTCGATTCGGCCAATTGCCTGCTCGACTTCGATCGCATGTCCGCCGATCGTGAAGAGGAGGAATAGCAAAGCTGGTCGCGCGTCCCCTGCGCGGAACCCTCCTCCACACTGACCGTACGCTCAGAGGTGTGAGCGGTTTGTCCCCTGGAATCGATACTCGGGTCCTCCGGGGCAGAGCGCGACTCGCGAACAAAGGAGCGGCTCGACCCGTTAGTATCCTTCACCATGTTGGGCACTGGTGGCGAGACAAACACGGAAAACACGATCGCAAAGGGGAGACAAAGAGGTGGATCGAGGGATAGGAAGAGCTCGACCAACCTCGGGAGGGGCACTGATAGTGCTGGAAATGCGCAGAAGTTGCGCTGTTCGAGTAAAACAGTGCGATCGTATGTGTGCCGGTATGGCCGGTCGACACAAAATGGCGGAACGACCGACACAAAATGGCGGAACGACCGGCGCAAGTAATGGAAACCGAGTGAACGACGAGGAAGGTCGTCGAATAGGAATCCAAATGGAAGTGAAATGGGACTCGCAGACAAAGGCCGTAAGGCTAAGTAAAGCGAGGAGATGGAAATCGGCGTGTAGCTCGGAATTCCGAATGCAAGATGCACGGAAGGCAAGTCGCGAACAAGGCACGAACGCGAGAAGCGTGGCAAGTCGCGAATGCCGAGAACAAGGCACGAACGCGAGAAGCGTGGCAAGTCGCGAATGTCGAGAACAAGGCACAAACGCGAGAAGCGTGTATGATAAAATCAGTAAAATCAATAAAGCACGCCAAACCAAAGCCTCACCGGCAAGGGTACAAGGGTTCAGCGCGCAAGCCACAACAAAACAAGCAAGGAGCAAACACAAGGCTATCTTAACACAACGGCAAAGAAAGGCGAGACAGAGCACAAGACTTATCTTACTTGGATGGCAGGCCGAGAGAGAATGGGGTACAGGAAGTTTACACCGGCTTCTTCCTTCAGCGGAAGTAGGGTGGGCGTCACGTGACTGTCTTATTACTGCATTAGCCACACAAAATCTTCGGCCTGACAGAGCTGACTAACTGCCGTGAATGCTATGGTCTGACATGGTACAGTATATGATGCCAAACAGAAGCATTATCAAATATTTCCACTTTCATTTGACCTTTCAACTACTGCTCCGTCCAATTCCTCTCTTCACCATACTCCATTTAACTACTGCCCCGTCCAATTCCTCTCTTCACCATACTCCATGTAACTACTGATCTGCCCAATTCCTCTCTTCACCATACTCCATGTAACTACTGCCCCGTCCAATTCCTCTCTTCACCATACTCCATGTAACTACTGATCTGTCCAATTCCTCTCTTCACCATACTCCATGTAACTACTGCCCCGTCCAATTCCTCTCTTCACCATACTCCATGTAACTACTGATCTGTCCAATTCCTCTCTTCACCATACTCCATGTAACTACTGCCCCGTCCAATTCCTCTCTTCACCATACTCCATGTAACTACTGCCCCGTCCAATTCCTCTCTTCACCACACTCCATGTAACTACTGATCTGTCCAATTCCTCTCTTCACCACACTCCATGTAACTACTGATCTGCTCAATTCCTCTCTTCACCATACTCCATGTAACTACTGATCTGCCCAATTCCTCTCTTCACCATACTCCGTGTAACTACTGATCTGCCCAATTCCTCTCTTCACCATACTCCGTGTAACTACTGATCTGCCCAATTCCTCTCTTCACCATACTCTATGTAACTACTGCCCTATCCAATTCCTCTCTTCACCATACTCCATGTAACTACTGCCCCGTCCGATTCCTCTCTTCACCATACTCCATGTAACTACTGCCCCGTCCAATTCCTCTCTTCACCATACTCCATGTAACTACTGATCTGCCCAATTCCACCCTTCTGGACTGACCCTACATTTCATTTCTACCTGGGGTATTTCGAAAATTTTGCATGTTAACTCTCTTGACAAGCAAGCGCCTGCTAGCGCCCGACCGGAAATCACACTACCAAAAGGCTGAGCACCTGCCAGCGCCAAGTAAAACTTGTGGCAACAACGGGCGCCGCCATGTTTCTCGTAGAAAAGGAAGTCTCGCGAGAATGTGATTTCCTTTTCCGTTTACAATCCACTTCAGTTTGCAACAACCGCGACTCGATACATGCCGTAGTTCTTGAGTTATGATGTTTTAAAGTTTTGTGGTCGAAGTGCTGTTTTTCACCATGGCTAACCTTGATTTCTGGCATTCTATCATGGGATTTTTGTGATGAAGATGAGCTGATTTGTAGGATTTACATGATTAGACTTAGTGAAAATGCTGGGTAATGAAGCTGAGAGTGACCTAGATTTCAACTGGGATGACGTTATAGGTATGATGAACAACAATTCATAAGAAAGTTCTGAAGAAGATCACCCCCCCCCCCCCCTCCCCCGAATAAATGGCTCATGTGACATTCTTCAAACTTATTATATAGCAACATATACATTCGTAGGAATTTTTTGCAATTATTTTCATTTCATTATTTCCTTTCCTCTCTTTTAAATTAATCTTTAAATTGGGTAACCAAGTTCAAATTACAGAGTTACTTCCCTTGCCGTAGGTTTTCGGCGCAAGTAAGCGCAGGTAAGTGCATACAGGAGGGAGTTCAGACACGTACAGGCAGAGAGGTGTGGCCAGACCAGGGGCCTCATTTACCCACCGGACATGACAGGAAGACATGGAGGAACTGGCGAAGTCGTGTGTCCCTGTCCAGCATCCCGTCCTGAGCAGTGAGGAAGGTCAGCAGAGATCTGATCATGCCGCTGTGGATCACCTCGAAGGGAGACACATCACTCTCCTTCATCAGACGGGCGATGGTCTCCAGGCTCTCCACCCCTTCGTCCTCCTGCAGAAGGCCAGCAGGCATCAGCACACCACACAGTGCACACACAACAACAACACACCAGACAGTGCACACACACAACAACAACACACCCAGACAGTGCACACACAACAACACACCAGACAGTGCACACACAACAACACACCCAGACAGTGCACACACAACAACAACACACCAGACAGTGCACACACAACAACACACCAGACAGTGCACACACAACACAACACACCAGACAGTGCACACACAACAACAACAACACACCAGACAGTGCACACACAACAACAACACACCAGACAGTGCACACACAACAACACACCAGACAGTGCACACACAACAACACACCAGACAGTGCACACACAACAACACACCAGACAGTGCACACACAACAACAACACACCAGACAGTGCACACACAACAACAACAACACACCAGACAGTGCACACACAACAACAACACACCAGACAGTGCACACAACACACCAGACAGTGCACACACAACAACAACAACACACCAGACAGTGCACACACAACAACAACAACACACCAGACAGTACACACACAACAACACACCAGACAGTACACACACAACAACACCACCACACCAGACAGTACACACACAACACAACTACACAACAGACAGTACACACACAACACAACAACACACCAGACTGTGCACACACAACAACAACAACACACCAGACAGTACAGACACAACAACACACCAGACAGTGCACACAACAACAACACACCAGACAGTGCACACACAACACCACACCAGACAGTGCACACACAACAACAACACACCAGACAGTACACACACAACCACAACACACCAGACAGTGCACACACAACACAACACACCAGACAGTACACACACAACACACCAGACAGTACACACAACAACACCACACCAGAGAGTACACACAAAACACAACACCACACCAGACAGTACACACAACACCACCACATCAGACAGTGCACACACAACAACACACCAGACTGCACATACAACAACAACACGCCAGACAGTACACACACAACAACAACAACACACCCAGACAGTGCACACACAACACACCCGACAGTACACACACAACACAACAACACACCCAGACAGTGCACACACAACAGCAACAAAACAAAGCGTGAAAACAACTCCAAGACACTGCAAAATAAGAAAAAAAAAAAGGGGGATGGGACGGGGTGGCAGAATATCTTCCAAAACTTTCATTTCATTCTGGCCACATGAAGGCATTCTGTTCTTCGTTTCCACTGGATTAACATCAATATAAAGCAATCCACTTCTCTCTTTGCCAGGTTTTCCCGATGTCTCATTTTTTTTTTCTTTTTGCTAACAAATTCCCGTGTATTCTAGCTTTTGGATGACATCACCAACATGAAAACCTTTATTGATGTCTACTTTTCTTATTTCACTTACTGTCATTCGTGGAAATACAACTTCTTTTTCACTTCACTATGTCATTCATGGAAGTACAAGTACTTTTTCACTTCACTTACTATGTCATTCACAGAAGTACTAAAGAAGCTATTTTAAGCTATTAGGGTTATGGAATGTTTTCATACAATCCAAGTTAATTGCTTAGCCAACAGACTGTAAAAGCAATAGATTGTTGTGAACTGCTCTCTCTCCTTGTTTTCAGCAGGGACATTAAAATGGCAAAAAAAAAAGGAGAAAAAGACAAATTCACAGTATGGCAGAAATTTTTCATCACACAAAGACAGCTGCGAATTGATAACTATGTACCAAGGTGAATGAATCGGGTGATATAACGAATATATACACTGGTATATTTTTAAATGAACGAAAACCACAAGCAGATCATGATAGCGCAGGCTCTCCATAAGCCACACAGTTCACCAGCGCTACAGACAAGACGTGGGGTGCCACCCACCTCCACGGACAGGACTTTGCAGGCCGCTGTTAATTCCCGCAGGTCACCAAGGGCAGGGTGAGGGCTGGAGGTGCTGTCACCAAAATACTTCAGCAGAAAGCGTGCCGCTGAAAACAGAAATCAACATCCAAGTCTGTGTCCATGTCTTGATCACTGATGTTCCATTAAAACTGCTGCTTCGTACGGCATGTCCGATAACAATCCTCTTCATTTGGCGCATGTGTTTACTGCTCCAAATGGGTGCTGCTGTGGTTGTGTATACACAACTGGCAGTGTTACTTATTACTTAAAAAAAAAAAGTCTGCTGTGATTATTTCATTAACCTTTCTATCCCCGTTCCGCCCTTTTCCGCCCGACCCGTCAGGCTCCTGATCCGCCCTGTACCGCCCGTTCCTCAGTAGGCTGATTGTCTCGGTGTGCCTCCCTTATTTGGGTTGGCCACAGTAATAAGACAAACCGGTCGTTATCCGGGTCTTTCCTACCTTTCTCAGCGCCATTTGTGAAAGCGGTTTGTGGCTTTTTTGATTTTTAATCGATTTTTTTTGTCATCCCATCGACTTCCGACTACGATCAAAATGTCGCACTCTGACAGTGACAGTGACATGAGCTTGACTGTGGACCAAATGTTCATTATGAATGTGTTGCCGACCGAAAATGATGACTGGAATCAATCGGACATTGATCTTGACTCTGTAGACAGCGACAGTGACTATGAAGTTGCAGAAGGAGTGAATGCGAGTAGTGACAGTGACTCGGACATAGGCGACGCAGGTGACGCAGGTGCTACCGATGTCGGTGGATGTGCACAGTCATCGCAGTGGTCAAACGACGACTTTCGGACTGAAGTTCGTGTGTTTGATGCATACAGGGGCCCCCCACGTCCACAAGTGAATCTTCGAACATCTTTTGATTATTTTTTACTTGTTTTTCCTTCAGACGCATTCCATCTCATGGTCAGGGAAACCAAAAGTACTGGAGTTTGTGCATGTAAGAAAAGTGCACAACGGAAAGAAAATTTCATGTCAGTGATCTGTGTGTGACAAAAGTGATCAAAAGCAAGGATATTTCCAGTGACTGTGTTGTTTGTGTGTGATCACATTTGGATTATATAATTCATTACATCTGGAACCATATGGTGAGTACAACAAAAATATTTGAGTGTTGTTTTGTGTTGTGATGCCTGCCTCTCTTCCTTCCTACTAACACCTGCATATAGTTAGAAATATTATCAGTCATAGGAATTCTTTTTCTCATAAACACAAACTAACTCATGCAGATCAAAAAGCATGCACTCCAATACATTTTCAGTAAATATGGTATGATTTTGACCTGTTATTTTTTTTATTTTATTTTTTTCCTGCTATGTAACTGCTATGTGACTTAAAAGCGTCACAAAAATTTCACGTATATTCCTAGCTACCTGTGTAACTACTAACACCTCACAACACCCATCAGTTCTTTTCAGATGGTGAACCTGACCACTTGCCACCAAAAAGGTAGGTGTTATAAAGTTGATGGGTGTTGTATTGCCTGTCTATCATCTATTTCAGTGACGTAGGTGTGTTTTCCAGGTAAAATCTGGTGTGTGAGTGTTGAGCCATAAAAATATTTTCACATCCCCCTAAAATAACAAGTGCAAACCAAAGTTCAGCTTTCCATAGATTTTTGCTGAAAATTTGAAGTCTTTTTATCCATTAGTTTATTTTTAACAATTTTTTAAAGTCGGTAACCAATTCGGGCAGCAAATTCCAATATAAACTTAGTAGTCTAGGCGACTTCTGTCATACGAAATACAGGACAATGAAGGTTAAGCTGCAAAACTAGAGGACCTACCACATCTTCAAAAGGTATTCTGTCAGGAAAGAAATCTGTTGATCTCTTGTAAGAAAATTAACATGTACTATTCCTACACTGCCTTACAGTGACACTAACAGAACATCCGAACGAGCATCAGCATTCTGACCATACCACTGATGTGACAGATTGTTTCCATCAGTGCACATAGTTACACTGGGCAGCATTAGTACTACAGCAGACTATTTCCAAGGGGACTGACAAGAAGCCACAGAGAGTCACTGGACAGGACCATGCAGTGACAGGCGCTGTACCCACCTTGTTCTTTAATCCAGGCACGTACTTTCTCTTTGTTCACAGCATTCTGGTTTACCACAGGCTTGGGAGTCAGCACATCTTGCTGCTGGGAAACACACACACACATGTCCAATAGTCAATGCACACACATGTCCAATAGTCAACACACACACACATGTCCAATAATCAATACACACATATGTCCAATAGTCAATACACACACATGTCCAATAGTCAACACACACATGTCCAATAGTCAACACACACCCATGTCCAATAATCAATACACACACATGTCCAATAGTCAATATACACACATGTCCAAAAATCAATACACACACATGTCCAATAGTCAACAAACACACATGTCAAATAGTCAACAACACACAATGTCCAATAGTCAATACACACACATGTCCAACAGTCAATGCACACACATGTCCAATAGTCAATACACACACATGTCCAATAGTCAACACACACATGTCCAATAGTCAACACACACACACATGTCCAATAGTCAACACACATGTCAAATAGTCAATACACACACATGTCCAATAATCAATACACACACATGTCCAATAGTCAACACACACATGGCCAATAGTCAACACACACACATGTCCAATAGTCAACACACACACATGTCCAATAGTCAATACACACGTATGTCCAATAGTCAACACAAAATGTCCAATAATCAATACACACATGTCCAATAGTCAATACACACACATGTCCAATAGTCAATACACACACATGTCCAATAGTCAACACACACACACATGTCTAACAGTCAATACACACACATCCAATAATCAATACACACATGTCCAAAAGTCAACACACACACACATGTCCAATAATCAATACACACACGTGTCCAACAGTCAATACACACACATGTCCAATAATCAATACACACACACATGTCCAATAGTCAACACACACATGTCCAATAGTCAATACATATGCATGTCCAATGGTCAATACACACATGTCCAATAGTCAATACACACACATGTCCAATAGTCAACACACACATGTCCAATAATCAATACACACACATGTCCAATTATCAATACACACACATGTCCAATAGTCAATACAAACATGTCCAACAGTCAATACACACACATGTCCAATAGTCAATACACACGCATGTCCAATAGTCAACACACACATGTCCAATAGTCAATACACACACATGTCCAACAGTCAATACACACACATGTCCAATAATCAATACACACACATGTCCAATAGTCAACACAATACAAACATGTCCAACAGTCAATACACACACATGTCCAATAGTCAATACACACGCATGTCCAATAGTCAACACACACATGTCCAATAGTCAATACACACATGTCCAACAGTCAATACACACACATGTCCAATAATCAATACACACACATGTCCAATAGTCAACACACATACATGTCCAATAGTCAATACACACACATGTCCAATAGTCAACACACACACATGTCGAATAATCAACACACACACATGTCCAATAGTCAATACACACACATACAATAGTCAACACACATACATGTCCAATAGTCAACACACACACATGTCGAATAATCAACACACACACATGTCGAATAATCACACACATGTCCCAAAAGTCATACCACATGTCCAATAGTCAATACACACACATGTCCAATAGTCAATACACACACATGTCCAATAGTCAATACACACACATGTCCAACAGTCAATACACATACATGTCCAATAGTCAATACACACACATACAATAGTCAATACACACGCATGTCCAATAGTCAATGCACACACATGTCCAATAGTCAATGCACACACATGTCCAATAGTCAATACACACACATGTCCAATAGTCAATACACACACGTCCAATAGTCAATACACATGCATGTCCAATAGTCAATACACACACATACAATAGTCAATACACACGCATGTCCAATAGTCAATACACACACATGTCCAATAGTCAACACACACATGTCCAATAGTCAACACACACATGTCCAATAGTCAATACACATGCATGTCCAATAGTCAATACACATGCATGTCCAATAGTCAACACACATGCATGTCCAATAGTCAATACACACACGTCCAATAGTCAATACACACATGTCCAACAGTCAATACACACATATGTCCAACAGTCAACACACACACAAGTCCAATAGTCAATACACACGCATGTCCAATAGTCAATACACACGCATGCCCAATAGTCAATACACACACACGTCCAATAGTCAATACACACACATGTCCAATAGTCAACACACAGTCAATACACACATATGTCCAACAGTCAACACACACAACAAGTCCAATAGTCAATACACACGTATGCCCAATAGTCAATACACACACATGTCCAATAGTCAATACACACACACATGTCCGATAGTCAATACACACATGTCCAATAGTCCATACACACACATGTCCAATAGTCAACACACACCCATGTCCAATAATCAATACACACTAGGTATTCCAAGGTGATTTTTGAAACAGCCTAGAGTTGTTTAAATGTAGTTTCATTTAAAAGAGCTCAATTTTCTGAACACATTGATATAAAACTTATGTTCTTCTGATAATATTTGACAAAGTTATGATTTTTTAAAGAAATTTTGGACTTAGAAAATTTTGCGCAAGTGGCAATTTGCTTCGGACCCCAACTTTGAGGTACCATAAATCCATTTCTATGTTCTCAAATGAGCCCATATTGTTCCTGGCTACTCTCATGCACTTATAGATAATGCCCAATTTTTTCCTTCTGTCTTCTCCAAATAAATAGTCAACACTGTAATGCTGAAGTTGGTTAAATATGCAATTTGCGCAAAAGGGTCACTTTTTACGTAAATTACGCTTGTCTTTACATGTTCATTAATTTGTATCTGTATGTTGTACAATGTTGTTTTTATACCAAAATGATTTTAAGAAGCTTATAAAACACATATATAACACATTTTGCGAGATATTTCATACATAATTTTAATTATGCAACAATACAATATGGTCTTATAAAGAAGAGAAAGTATACATTTAACAGCTTTTCGGCCATCAAAAATACATTTTAACAGTTTTCAGTCACAATAATATAGTGCACAGTCATTAAAAGTATATAATAATGTATGGTTTCCATGAAGCAGCTGAACTTCTCTGGATCTTTTGATTTTTTCCGATAGATAGTTTTGTAGTCAGATATAATTTTTGTGACTCTTTCTGTCCCATTGCTGTCTTGTTCAGTCTTTGCAGCCAGTCAGCAACAAAGCTTGAACTCCACCCCTCTTCGTTCCTCAAAGTTTCTAAAGCGACAACAGCATTTGTCACTTTGGTGTCACATGGAATCTTCAAAAGCTCAGGCTTTTTCAGAGTTTTCCAATTGATGCCAACTGAAGACAGGACATCATCAATATTATCCAAATCAACATCTTCATTTAGCATTGCTGAAAGTTCTTTAGCTGGCAACTTCTCAGCCTTGAGTGTACAGCGCTGGATCACCCCTTTCAACCTGTTAATCAGGAAGCTGGTGTTGGGGAAAAGCTGAAGAAACCATTCTGCCACAGTGTCAAAAGTTACAGACTTCCCATCTCTTCATGTCCAGTACACATGTCAACACACACACATGTCAACAGTCAACAGTGTTCACTGACCATCTCTCCATGTCCAGTACACACACACGTCAACAGTCAACAGTGTTCACTGACCATCTCTCCATGTCCAGTACACACATGTCAACACACACACGTCAACAGTCAACAGTGTTAACTGACCATCTCTCCATGTCCAGTACACACACGTCAACAACACACACACACATGTCAACAGTCAACAGTGTTCACTAACCATCTCTCCATGTCCAGTACACAACGTCAACACACACACATGTCAACAGTGTTCACTGACCATCTCTCCATGTCCAGTACACACACGTCAACACACACACGTCAACAGTGTTCACTGACCATCTCTCCATGTCCAGTACACACATGTCAACACACACACACGTGTCAACAGTAAACAGTGTTCACTGACCATCTCTCCACGTCCAGTGCACAATGTCAACACACACACGTGTCAACAGTCAACAGTGTTCACTGACCATCTCTCCATGTCCAGTACACACGTCAACAGTGTTCACTGACCAACTCTCCATGTCCAATACCTCCTCATGTCCTATCCTCGTGGTTTCCACTTCATCTGGGTGTAAATTATACCCCACAGTATCTAATGACCACGCTCATGCTTTTCATACGGAGGTCAGGACCTCATTCCCATGTGACATTACCCCTGCCTGCGCCTGCTGTGAACATTTCATTTCTTGTGGGACCGAGTTGGCAGGCCCATTTACCATAATCAGTCAGCATTCACTGGCAGACAAAGAGGAAAAGATGGAACAAAAAACAAGCAAACAAAACACGGGGAAAAGAAAAGAAAATCAGCACACACACCTATTCCCCCCCCACAATTTCACCCTTCTAGTAAACCCAAGAGGGCATACATACTGACCTTAGCCTGTGCGTGCCTGTCGGAGGATCCTCCAAAATTTCGCCCCCAGGTTCTAGGGTTAAGGCTGGGGAGAAAAGAAGACATCTTGGATCCACTGCCACTTGACTTGGGCTCTTTCCCTGTGGACAGGGCCCACAATGGGATCACACATCAACACTACATCCAGCACAGGAATGCACATGCACTAGCAGCATATATCCACACACACACACTTTGCGTATACATCTGCCATTGTCAATTTCATCAATCAACAGCTCATGTTAAATGTTCAATGAAAATGCACACTACCCCTGTATTTGCAATGACCGACTCACCATTTTCTTATGCCCGGTACTATATAAGTAACAGATAATCCACAAATTGTACTAATCAGCAGTATATGAGGGGGAATTTCTTCTCTAATCTCTCCCAAACTTTAGCACGATAACAGTATTGTGCCATTTAGTTGTTCAATGAATGAAATACAGTCCACATGTCAGAGCAAAGCATTCACCTGAGGTGGATTTACCCCGCCCTGAGGAGTTGCGACCTGAAGGCGTGGCGTTTTTCCCTCCTGCTTCCGCTCCGTTGTCCTCCCCTTTCCCTTTCCTGGTTGGGCCGCGCTTGGGTGGGCGTTTCCTTTTCAGAACGTCGCTCAGACGCCTGAAAGTCAACATCACTGCGTTTACTTCATGTTTAACTATGCTCACACTAATGCTTATGATAAACTACTGATGAAGTAATTTCAGTTGCCTTTACAGCTGAAAATTGTGAACTTCCTCAAAACATCTTACTTCACTACATTATGCTGCCTTTGGTATTTCATTTCACTATGAGAACAGAAATGTGCTGTATGGTTCTGTCATGTTATGCACAAAATTGGGCCACAATGTGTGGTCCTGCATTCCTGTCATGTTTGTAGTCTTCTGCACCACTGCCCGTGTTCTCCATGCCCTGTACTGTGTCACTGCCTGTGTTCTCCATGCCCTGTACTGTGTCACCACTGCCTGTGTTCTCCATGCCCTGTACTGTGTCACTGCCCGTGTTCTCCATGCCCTGTACTGTGTCACTGCCCGTGTTCTCCATGCCCTGTACTGTGTCACCACTGCCTGTGTTCTCCATGCCCTGTACTGTGTCACTGCCCGTGTTCTCCATGCCCTGTACTGTGTCACCACTGCCTGTGTTCTCCATGCCCTGTACTGTGTCACTGCCTGTGTTCTCCATGCCCTGTACTGTGTCACCACTGCCTGTGTTCTCCATGCCCTGTACTGTGTCACTGCCCGTGTTCTCCATGCCCTGTACTATGTCACTGCCCGTGTTCTCCATGCCCTGTACTGTGTCACCACTGCCTGTGTTCTCCATGCCCTGTACTGTGTCACTGCCCGTGTTCTCCATGCCCTGTACTGTGTCACCACTGCCTGTGTTCTCCATGCCCTGTACTGTGTCACCACAACCTGTGTTCTCCATGCCCTGTACTGTGTCACCACTGCCTGTGTTCTCCATGCCCTGTACTGTGTCACCACTGCCTGTGTTCTCCATGCCCTGTACTGTGTCACTGCCTGTGTTCTTCATGCTCTGTACTGTGTCATTGCCCGTGTTCTCCATGCCCTGTACTGTGTCACCACTGCCTGTGTTCTCCATGCCCTGTACTGTGTCACCACTGCCTGTATTCTCCATGCCCTGTACTGTGTCACCACAGCCTGTGTTCTCCATGCCCTGTACTGTGTCACTGCCTGTGTTCTCCATGCCCTGTACTGTGTCACCACTGCCTGTGTTCGCCATGCCCTGTACTGTGTCACTGCCCATGTTCTCCATGCCCTGTACTGTGTCACTGCCCGTGTTCTCCATGCCCTGTACTGTGTCACCACGGCCTGTGTTCTCCATGCCCTGTACTGTGTCACCACGGCCTGTGTTCTCCATGCCCTGTACTGTGTCACCACTGCCTGTGTTCTCCATGCCCTGTACTGTGTCACTGCCCGTGTTCTCCATGCCCTGTACTGTGTCACCACTGCCTGTGTTCTCCATGCCCTGTACTGTGTCACCACTGCCTGTGTTCTCCATGCCCTGTACTGTGTCACCACTGCCCGTGTTCTCCATGCCCTGTACTGTGTCACCACTGTCTGTGTTCTCCATGCCCTGTACTGTGTCACTGCCTGTGTTCTCCATGCCCTGTACTGTGTCACTACCCGTGTTCTCCATGCCCTGTACTGTGTCACCACAAATTTGTTGTTCCAGCCTCCATTGCAAAAGTTAGGGGTGCTTTCTTAAACACACACACATACACAAAGCATAAAAACAAACGAA
The DNA here is from genome assembly GCA_033310375.1 of Conus canariensis. Lineage (NCBI taxonomy): Eukaryota > Metazoa > Mollusca > Gastropoda > Neogastropoda > Conidae > Conus > Conus canariensis. The sequence goes on from CM065732.1 coordinate 71,309,571, forward strand.
AAAGGTTTCTGTAGCCACAGAATTCTCCCTAAACTTTGGATATTACATGTTTTTTAAAAGTCAAAACACATTTACACACAAACATTGCAGCTGAACGCACCTATGACTACTGAATCATCATTGTCAGCAACCTTTACAACCCGACTGTCTAATTTTGAGGAAACTAACAGCCTGCTGCAGAAGACTGCAGACAGATAAACCCTTGCGGTTGGAGAACAATGAATTCAACAACAAAATGACTTGACAACACTAGTGTCCTTGCAGCGAGTTTCCATGCTGAGCACACAGGTGCACCTTTGGACTTTTCCATTTCCAGAAAGGCAGGGAAGTAGCTGGGCTAGGGGGGCAGTGACCAAGGCTTCACACTGTACACAGCACAACTCTGTCTCCACAGAAATTCCATCACAGCTCAAAACTCACAATGACGCATGTCCAATGCATCCATGTGAACATCGACACAAAATATAACCACAGAACAAAGAACCCACAGGAACATGTACCCCTGTCAATAAATCTGTCTCCAACATGTACCCCTGTCAATAAAGCTGTCTCCAACATGTACCCCTGTCAATAAATCTGTCTCCAACATGTACCCCTGTCAATAAAGCGATCTCCAACATGTACCCCTGTCAATAAATCTGTCTCCAACATGTACCCCTGTCAATAAATCTGTCTCCAACATGTACCCCTGTCAATAAAGCAATCTCCAACATGTACCCCTGTCAATAAAGCGATCTCCAACACGTACCTTTGTCAATAAAGCGATCTCCAACATGTTCCCTGTCAATAAAGCGATCTCCAACATGTACCCCTGTCAATAAAGCTATCTCCAACATGTACCTCTGTCAATAAAGCTATCTCCAACAGGAGATAGTCACCGTCAAAAATGTCTACTGCTCCACCCGACTTCCTCAGACTTACGATCCACAACATGGAACACAATGAAGCAGCCTGCAACACAAAACAGTTCTGTTCACCACCACTGCCTGACCTGACAGACCCACCTTCTGCTTTGTCTCACACGATCTCCACAGCTTCTAGCAAGGACCACTCCAAACCTCTTGCAATTATCCAATTCCTTGCACATATACAATTTTGTCTCTTTTCTTTTTTCTTCAGCATTCCGTCAGTTTCATACATACAAGACCTCAAAATCTGACAGCTTCAAAATACAAATTCGTTTAGCAACATTGTGCAACTGGTTGAAAATATGACAGCTTTCTATGGCGTGTATTAAACACAGCCAGCGCCAAAACAACAGCCTTTTCCAATGCTAAGCCTAACAACAATACAGCTCTGTGCCACTGTCACCAGCCCTGGACTTAGATGTGGGAAGAGGAGCCAGCCCTGAACTTAATGTGGCAAGAGGAACCAGCCCTGAACTTACATGTGGGAAGAGGAGCCAGCATGGGGAGTTTTTCTTATACTCCCTGTTTGGCGTCATATACTTACCATGTCAGACCATAGCATTCAACGGCAGTTAGTCAGCTCTGCCAGACAGAAGATTTTTGTGGCTAATGCAGTAATAAGACAGTGATAAGACAGTCAAGTGAAGCCTACTCCACTTCCGCCATGCGCAGAAGGCCAAGGTGAGCTTGTTTACCTCATTCTTCTTTGGCCTGCCGTCCAAGCAAGATAAGTCTTGTGCTCTGTCTCGCCTTTCTTCTATCTTGTGTTCAGATTGCTGCGTGTTGCTTGCTTTGCTTATTCATTTTGTGGCTTACGCTATAGACCCTGGGTACACTGGCCGTGTGAGGCTTTGGTGGGTGAGGTATTCTTGTTTACGCTAATTCCTTGCGCTATCGGCTGTATCTCTCGCGATTCCGCCATTGCTGAGTCGTGATCGAGTTTCGTCGTCTTCTTCCAAATTCTCTCCAACATCGGGGCTTGATTGTTTCGCCCTTGGTACCCACTACCCATACCTCCCTCGTCCCCATCGGCTTTGGTTGCGTCGCCTTCGCGCCCCATCGGCCTTTCTTTACCTATCCATTCGCCTTTGCTCCGGTCCGCCATTTTTCTCAACCGGTCGTCGTCGGCCATCTTGCCTCACCACTTGTACCTGGGAGTTTACGGAGGTTTCTCTCCGTCGGCACCTTCATAGACCCAGTGTCTGTGCCCTAGTGCAGATCGCTCGAGTTTCTCGCGATCTCGCCTCCCGTAAAACTTACATGTGGCAAGAGGAGCCAGCCCTGAACTTACATGTGGCAAGAGGAGCCAGCCCTGAACGTACATGTGGGAAGAGAAGCCAGCCCTGAACTTACATGTGGGACGAGGAGCCAGCCCTGAACTTACATGTGAGAAGAGGAGCCAGCCCTGAACTTACATGTGGCAAGAGGAGCCAGCCCTGAACTTACATGTGGCAAGAGGAGCCAGCCCTGAACTTACATGTGGGAAGAAATGCCAGCCCTGAACTTACATGTGGGAAGAGGAGCCAGCCCTGAACTTACATGTGGGAAGAGGAGCCAGCCCTGAACTTACATGTGGGAAGAAATGCCAGCCCTGAACTTATATGTGGGACGAGGAGCCAGCCCTGAACTTACATGTGGGAAGAACTGCCAGCCCTGAACTTACATGTGGGAAGAGGAGCCAGCCCTGAACTTACATGTGGGGAAGAACTGCCAGCCCTGAACTTACATGTGGCAAGAGGAGCCAGCCCTGAACTTACATGTGGGAAGAGGAGCCAGCCCTGAACTTACATGTGGGAAGAGGAGCCAGCCCTGAACTTGCATGTGGAAAGAACTGCCAGCCCTGAACTTACATGTGGCAAGAGGAGCCAGCCCTGAACTTACATGTGGGAAGAGGAGCCAGCCCTGAACTTACATGTGGCAAGAACTGCCAGCCCTGAATTTACATGTGGCAAGAGGAGCCAGCCCTGAACTTACATGTGGCAAGAGCCAGACAGCCCTGAACTTACATGTGGGAAGAACTGCCAGCCCTGAACTTGCATGTGGGAAGAACTGCCAGCCCTGAACTTACATGCGGGAAGAGGAGCCAGCCCTGAACTTACATGTGGGAAGAAATGCCAGCCCTGAACTTACATGTGGGAAGAACTGCCAGCCCTGAACTTACATGCAGGAAGAGGAGCCAGCCCTGAACTTACATGTGGCAAGAGGAGCCAGCCCTGAACTTACATGTGGCAAGAGGAGCCAGCCCTGAACTTACATGTGGGAAGAAATGCCAGCCCTGAACTTACATGTGGGAAGAGGAGCCAGCCCTGAACTTACATGTGGGAAGAGGAGCCAGCCCTGAACTTATATGTGGGAAGAAATGCCAGCCCTGAACTTATATGTGGGACGAGGAGCCAGCCCTGAACTTACATGTGGGAAGAACTGCCAGCCCTGAACTTGCATGTGGGACGAACAGCCAGCCCTGAACTTACATGAGGGAAGAGAAGCCAGCCCTGAACTTACATGTGGAAAGAGGAGCCAGCCCTGAACTTGCATGTGGCAAGAGGAGCCAGCCCTGAACTTACATGTGGGACGAGGAGCCAGCCCTGAACTTACATGTGGGAACTGCCAGCCCTGAACTTACATGTGGGAAGAGAAACCAGCCCTGAACTTACATGTGGGACAAGGAGCCAGCCCTGAACTTACATGTGGGACGAGGAGCCAGCTCTGAACTTACATGTGGGAAGAGGAGCCAGCCCTGAACTTACATGTGGGAAGAGGAGCCAGCCCTGAACTTACATGTGGGATGAGGAGCCAGCCCTGAACTTACATGTGGGAAGAGGAGCCAGCCCTGAACTTACATGTGGGAGGAGGAGCCAGCCTCTTCTGCCTGCGGAGAAGCTCCCATCAACAACAAGGCAGAGGACGAGGAGTCAGGTGTGTCCCTTCTGTCCAGGCCGTCACCTCCATGCAAGCTCTGCGCCGAGGACGATGCACTGGGCGTGGCCCCCGACATGTTGAGAGGGGTCAGGATGGGGGTGGCTTCCAGAACAGGTGAGGATTTCGCTGCAGCAACAGCTGCAGAGGAGGTGGCCGAGGAAGAGGAGGAAGCCATGGGAAGAGTGGGGGATGGGGAGGAAGGAGCAGGGGCGGTGGGGGTGACAGCCATACTGGTGGAGGTCTTGATGTTTTCTATCTGATATGTCACACCTGTCATCAGAAAACAATGTGTCACAACTGTCATTAGAAAACAATATGTCACACCTGTCATCAGAAAACAATGTGTCACACCCGTCATCAGAAAACAATGTGTCACACCCGTCATCAGAAAACAATATGTCACACCTGTAATAAGAAAACAATATGTCACACCTGTCATCAGAAAACAATGACAAATCATACCAAATATACATCACCACTAAATTTTCTCTGGAAAAAAAAATTAGGGAGGAAAAAAAAAACCATTTACTCCCTAACAATGAACTTTAGACCAAAGACACTACATAGTTCTGGAGAGGGGGACGGGGAGTCAGTTATAACATACTCTATATTCCAAACACACAGACAAAAAGAGGGTTAAAACACAGAGATGCAGATGTTCTTGAGGCAAGAGGTTATTCTGACAGGAAAATGAAACAATGATTTATGAATATAATACCACAGGACTTTCCAACATCATTCCTGCTACCCGATCTTCTGTACTCTCTGTGTGTCATCACTCACTCCCACCCTGCTGATACGGAAAACACTTTCTGTCACATAAAGACTTCTACAGTCTCTGTACAAACAATCTACAGACAGCTATCAACATCCAGTTGCTGTGGGACCACCCATAAGAGGAGGCACAGCTCTGCTGCCAAGTCACTTCACACCCCCTACACATGCAACCCATAAAACAAGTCACATGTTCACAGCACAGATCAAGCTAATCTTCATAATTTTCATTATATAACAGCTATAAGGTCCGTCCACTTTTGAGAAAAACAGCTTTCATTGCCAGTGACTGACTACACATGCAGACATCCATTGATTCAAAATGTTCAAATGTTTTGTGAAGTGTTCATTTGATTGAAGCGAGGCTTACCTTCACGTCTGAAGTAGATGTTGAAAATATCAGGCAGTTTCTGCATTAAAATGTCTGCCATCTGAAACGCTCCCACCACCACTCGAAGATCAGGGGACGCCAGCATACCCGCTATGTGACTATTCACACACACACACACCGCACACGCACACACACACACACCATACAATGATATACGTTTACAAACTGCACATGACTACACACAGTAAACGCCCTCTCATTCCTGTCAACATCCACATTGAGAACACAGGACATCAGCGCATTAGTGTGCCCCATTCAGTTAAACCAGATGTTTTTTTTTCTTTTTAAGTTCAAAGAACAATTCAAGATCAAAACAAACAATTCTGCTCCTCTTCAAATGATGGGTACCTCCACAGTTGAATGTAAAACTATCTTCAAATGATGGGTACCTCCACAGTTGAATGTAAAACTATCTACAACACCGGCCCCCATAAAACTATCTATAACACCAGCCCCTCGCATCTCAATGTTAAATGTAAAACTATCTACAACACCAGCCCCTCACATCTCAATGTAAAACTATCTACAACACCGGCCCCTCACATCTCATTGCTAAATGTAAAACTATCTACAACACCGGCCCCTCACATCTCATTGCTAAATGTAAAACTATCTGCAACACCGGCTCCTCATCTCATTGTTAAATGTAAAACTATCTACAACACCGGCCCCTCACATCTCATTGTTAAATGTAAAACTACCTACAACACAGACCCCTCACATCTCATTGTTAAATGTAAAACTATCTACAACACCGGCCCCTCACATCTCATTGCTAAATGTAAAACTATCTACAACACCGGCCCCTCACATCTCAATGCTAAACTATCTACAACACAGACCCCCCACATCTTATTGTTAAATGTAAAACTGTCCATAACACAGGCCCCTCACATCTCAATGTCTCCAAATGATGGGCACCAATGCAGTTCCTTTCAAACTGTCTATAACACAGCCTCTTGGATGGTAATCTATGTAACACGACTTACAGTTTCCACGTTATTACCTTGACACAGGCTGAAGGTAACCTATGTAACATGACTTGCACAGTTTCCATGTCTTTACCTTGACACAGGCTGAAGGTAACCTATGTAACATGACTTGCACAGTTTCCATGTCTTTACCTTGACACAGGCTGATGGTAACCTATGTAACATGATTTGCACAGTTTCCACGTTATTACCTTGACACAGGCTGAAGGTAACCTATGTAACATGACTTAAAGTTTCCACGTTATTACCTTGACACAGGCTGATGGTAACCTATGTAACATGACTTGAAGTTTCCACATTATTACCATGACACAGGCTAACGGTAACCTATGTAACATGACTTGAAGTTTCCACATTATTACCTTGACACAGGCTGATTCTTCAGTACTTGACGAAGCAGATCAGGGATGCATAGTAAATCATACGCAGGATTGTCTGAAGACATTTGTGTCGTATGTTGGGACCAGCCTGCACACACACACCATTCACCACATACAGCACAGTGCCAGTCACAGGGCCAGCCTACACACACACCATTCACCACATACAGCACAGTGCAAGTCACAGGGTCAGCCTACACACAAACCATTCACCACATACAGCACAGTGCCAGTCACAGGGCCAGCCTACACACACACCATTCACCACATACAGCACAGTGCCAGTCACACCATTCACCACATACAGCACAGTGCCAGTCACACCATTCACCACATACAGCACAGTGCCAGTCACAGGACCAGCACATACAGCACAGTGCCAGTCACACCATTCACCACATACAGCACAGTGCCAGTCACACCATTCACCACATACAGCACAGTGCCAGTCATACCATTCACCACATACAGCACAGTGCCAGTCACACCATTCACCACAGTGCCAGTCACACCATTCACTACATACAGCACAGTGCCAGTCACACCATTCACCACATACAGCACAGTGCCAGTCACACCATTCACCACATACCGCACAGTGCCAGTCACACCATTCAGCACATACAGCACAGTGCCAGTCACACCATTCAGCACATACAGCACAGTGCCAGTCACACCATTCACCACATACAGCACAGTGCCAGTCACACCATTCAGCACATACACCACAGTGCCAGTCGCACCATTCACCACATACCGCACAGTGCCAGTCACACCATTCACCACCTACAGCACAGTGCCAGTCACACCATTCACCACATACAGCAGTGCCAGTCACACCATTCACCACCTACAGCACAGTGCCAGTCACACCATTCACCACCTACAGCACAGTGCCAGTCACACCATTCACCACCTACAGCACAGTGCCAGTCACACCATTCACCACATACAGCACAGTGCCAGTCACACCATTCACCACATACAGCACAGTCAGGGTTCCTACTGACTCCCGAGAACAAAATTCATGGAGTTTTCAAGGAGTTTTCAAGGAGCGTTTATTTTATTTCAAGGCAAGAGATGGCACGAAACTTAAACCATAGTTCTTTTAAAACTTAATTTTTTTTCTGTTATGTTTTTAAAAAAAAGGAAAAAACATATCTGGACGATTTCAAAGCTCTTGTGTGATTTGGGGACCACAAATGGGGGCAAAATGATGGAAAATAAATAATAAAAAAAAAGGTTCATGACAAGAACTGTATTTGTATCATAGCAGACATGTCAGGCACTTGAAACATGACTTTTCTTGTTTTGCTGAGCTATAGTAACGCAATTACAAAAGGATTTTTATATATTGTTTTGCTGAGCTATAGTAATGCAATTACAAAGGATTTTTATATATCTAAACTGCTTTTTTTTCAATAATTTTTTTCCACATGGTGGCCATCAGGCTTCGCGTTTCATTGCTTTTGAATTATTCCAATAGAAACAGCAAATAATACGTGCTGTTTTGACTTATAAATAAAATATAATTGCATGCAGAAATCATTTCTGATCAAAAGAAAAAAAAATTACCAAGCTAGCTAGTCTGGATCTAGAGATATTGTACTCCTTGCAGGGTTCCCACAGATAAGACCAAACAGAATTCCATACTTTTTCCAGACTTTTCCCAAGGCTTTTCATAATTTTTCCAGACCCCAGAATGTATGTGTGCGTGCACCTCTGTATGTGATTACCATGCTAAACACATAAGAAAAGAACTGATTTAATGATAGCAGGGCATTCAATACTTACCAAAACACTTTCAACTCTCCTCTCAACTGTCCTTTCATTTTAATTTGGATGTTCAACATGGCTGAGTACTTACAAGAAAATGTGCTCTCTATTCAATTTCGTATTTAAATTTTGAAATTTTTGGATGAGAGAGAGAGAGAGAGAGAGAGAGAGAGAGAGAGAGAGAGAGAGAGAGAGAGAGTACGTTAGAGACAGTGTGTGTGTGTGTATGTATGTGTCTAAAAATAGGCCAGTGTATCGCCCTTGGGCCCTTTTTCTCTACCCCCCACCCCCTTCAATGCATGATTGCATCCCATACTGAAGTAAAAAAAATCAACAGTTTCTTCAATGTCGAACTCACTTTTCACAATCCTAGGGCCGAAAATAATCAGTCATGGTCATTGTTGGTGTCCGAGTCGTTTTGTCTGAAAGCTGCATCATTTCTTGATGTTTCTTGCCTGCCGCGTGGCTTTTCAGAGCAGCTTCGCCCATGTTCCCGATGTTGAAGTCTTTTTTGCACAACAGGCACCGTGCTTTTGTCTTGCATCCATCGGAAACCGGAGCAATCCATTTGCGATAATTTGTATTGTCTACCCAGGCTAGGCTAAACACACATTTTCCCATGTTTTCTTTAATACTTCGACACTACTTTCCCTCACAGCGCTGTTGACTTGAAAGGAAGTTAAGCAATGGTACCAACTGCGCATGCGCAATGCTTTTCATAGTAAAGGGGAGCTACTCTGCAGAAAAAAATGTCGTCTGCTAAACCTCCGGCCAGAGGAAATCTGAAATCCGCGATCATTGTGCGTGATTTAATTTCTGTTTTTATTCCCTATTTCAATGTTTTTGTAAAGAAGCTTAAAGTGAAATTCGACACCATGAAAAAGTTTGCACAGCTTTTACAAAATTCCAGGACTTTTCCAGACCCATGGCCACAAATTACAAAATTCCAAGACTTTTCCAGCCCTGGAAATGATTTTTTCATTTTTCCATACTTTTTCCAGACTTCCAGGACTCTGTACGAACCCTGTCCTTGCACATCAACCGTTGTTGAAAAAAGTGATTTTGAGAAAACAGCATTTGAAAATAAAGAAGTTCAGCAATTTTCACACACACCTCCTTCAAATAAATCATGTTTTTACTAAGAAAAATGTGAAAATAGACAAAACGAACAACACAGGTGCTTTCAACAGACTTTCTTGAGCACAAAAACACATAAAACCCAAAACATGATTTTTGAAATAAAATGGTCAAATTTTCGTGCCACCTCTCCCCTTAAGGCTACACTACTTGCGTAAAAATTGATAAAACAAATGGCAGTTTGATTTTTCTGCATTCAGGTTAATGAAAAATTATTGAAAAACAAATTTTTACAAACATGGTCGCAATCAAACACTGTGGCTGGAGCCACGACACTTTTGTGTCAAGAGTTCACTGATCCCCCCTCCACCTCCCCCTCCCCCCCATTAGCCAACCTGCCCCCCCCCTCCCCCCTACCCACCCTCCAATCCCCCCTCCCGCTGCGCAGACCCAGTTTTTAGTATGCCAAAATAATCAACCTGATGATTGTGGGCATTACATCAAGAAGGAGATGAAGAAGGATTCTGGATTATCATCTGCGATTTTACCAAGGGAGATAATTTGTAAGTCATCAATTTTGATGAAGTTACAAATTATCTCCCTTAGTAAAATTGCAGACGATAATCCAGGATCGCGATGATGTTTGTAAAAAATTTGTTTAAAAATAGTTTTTCATTAACCTGAATGCAGAAAAATCAAACTGCCATTTCTTTTTGCCACATAAAAGATTTTTGGAGTTGATGGCTTGATTTTCAAAGGTTTTCAAGGAGGTTTGGTCAACAGAACCACATTTTATTGATTTTCAAAGGTTTTCAAGGTCTTGAAATTCCCTGTCAGAATTCAAGAAGTTTCAAGGAGCGTACGAACCCTGACAGTGCCAGTCACAGCACCAGCCTGCATACAAACCATTCACCTCATGCACTACAGTGCCAGTAACAATCTTCAGTAAGACAGGCAACTTGATGCACAAACACAATAAAACACACACGCACACATATATATATATATAAAATATAAAAGATCACTTCATGACTGTTTTCATCCCTTTGAATCTCTTGGATATGGTCTCCAAAGTGAACTCACTCTTCAATCTGCAGTGTCAGCTGTCACAGCTGACATTCAGTGAACATGGTGTGCGCACTGCTATGGGCACCAACAAACAGGAGGAAAAAAAACAAAAACAAAGTGGAGGATGAAGGGGAAAAAGTGATCTGATCATCATTCAAGTCTCCATCCAGACCTAACTAGCTACAACAGAGGTGCCTAAAGCTGGATTTCCTCTGTCCTGCTCTGGCCAGACCTCAAATGTGTCTTGATCTTTGAGACTCCAAATTCAGATTGTGAAGTAGCTCTTACACACTTTACCAGTAAATAAAAAAAAACAATGAAAAATGATTGACCCAGCTACGACTGTCCAAGGAGAATGGGAGGAAAGGACTTCAAGGAGTGAAAGGAGCAAGGCAGTGTCACAGCTTTAACCTGCCCAGCCTTCTCTCCAACATCCCTGTCACACTTATTACACCCCCTGGTCAGTAGACCTAGATCCTATATCAACCATCAAATTGTCTTGGAAACACAGACAGTATAAGCATGTCAACAATCAATAATTGTAGAGGATGATGATGAACGAGAGCATGACAACACTCGACTGAGACCGGTGTACTGTCATATCCACCTCAGGCTGCCGCCAAACAGGTTACAAGACAAAATCTGGGAGACAAGACCTGGGCCACACACTGCAGAGAAAGGTGACTCACAGAGGAGCTGTAGACTTCATAGAGGACAGCAAAGAGAGTCTGGATGAACGTGGATGCCAGGTCGTAGTCCTCTTTCAGGATCTCTGCCCTGGAGTCGCAGCGCTCTACATCGGGATCCACAGTAGCAGCTGCACAACAGACACAGCGCCAACCTCAGATACACACACTGCAGACAGGCTCCTCACAACACACCCACACTTCTTATCCCTGGCCAACACACTACTTCTGAGCTAACTAACCTATCATCTCATCCCTGGCCAACACACTACTTCTGAGCTAACTAACCTATCGCACAACACAGCCACAATGCTTATCCCTGGCCAGCACACTACTTCTGAGCTAACTAACCTATCATCTTATCCCTGGCCAGCACACTACTTCTGAGCTAACTAACCTATCATCTTATCCCTGGCCAGCACACTACTTCTGAGCTAACTAACCTATCATCTCATCCCTGGCCAACACACTACTTCTGAGCTAACTAACCTATCATCTTATCCCTGGCCAACACACTACTTCTGAGCTAACTAACCTATCATCTCATCCCTGGCCAGCACACTACTTCTGAGCTAACTAACCTATCATCTCATCCCTGCCAACACACTACTTCTGAGCTAACTAACCTATCGCACAACACAGCCACACTTCTTATCCCTGGCCAACACACTACTTCTGAGCTAACTACCATCATCATCGCCGCCCACTCAGCACACTTCTATCCGCAACACATACTTCTGGAGCAACAACCTCACACACACAGCCACTGTCAGTATACGTGCCAACATACACTAGTGCACTACTATAACTTTCCATAGCATCGACAGCATAACTAACTATCTCATCATGCCAACAGCATCGGAATACTAGTCTTACTGTGCCTACTTTCAGAACTCAGCCACATCGATCGCAGCGCCACACTACATCGTGATCCTAACTACTATCATCTACCCTGGCACAATACTCTCGACTACTAACCCACAACAACTCAGCACAATGCATCCCTGGCCAACACACTACTCTGAGCTCACATCACCACAGCCATGCTATCCCTGGCCAACACACTACTTCTGAGCTAACTAACCTATCATCTCATCCCTGGCCAAACACTACTTCTGAGCTAACTAACCTATCGCACACAACTTTCCCGCAACACACTATTGACTACTACCTATCATCCATCGGCCACACACTACTTCTGAGCTAACTAACCTATCATCTTATCCCTGGCCAACACACTACTTCTGAGCTAACTAACCTATCATCTTATCCCTGGCCAACACACTACTTCTGAGCTAACTAACCTATCATCTCATCCCTGGCCAACACACTACTTCTGAGCTAACTAACCTATCATCTTATCCCTGGCCAACACACTACTTCTGAGCTAACTAACCTATCATCTCATCCCTGGCCAGCACACTACTTCTGAGCTAACTAACCTATCATCTCATCCCTGGCCAACACACTACTTCTGAGCTAACTAACCTATCCACAACACAGCCACACTTCTTATCCCTGGCCAACACACTACTTCTGAGCTAACTAACCTATCATCTCATCCCTGGCCTGCACACTACTTCTGAGCTAACTAACCTATCATCTCATCCCTGGCCAACACACTACTTCTGAGCTAACTAACCTATCCACACAACACAGCCACACTTCTTATCCCTGGCCACACACTACTTCTGGCTCAACTAACCTATCATCTCTATCCCTGGCCAACACACTACTTCTGAGCTAACTAACCTATCATCTCATCCCTGGCCAACACACTACTTCTGAGCTAACTAACCTATCATCTTCATCCCTGGCCAGCACACTACTTCTGAGCTAACTAACCTATCATCTCATCCCTGGCCAACACACTACTTCTGAGCTAACCTAACCTATCATCTTACCCTGGCCAACACACTACTTCTGAGCTAACTAACACCTACCCCCACACACACTCAGCCTACAATGCTTATCCCTGGCCAACACACTACTTCTGAGCTAACTAACCTATCACACAACACAGCCACAATGCTTATCCCTGGCCAACACACTACTTCTGAGCTAACTAACCTATCACCTCATCCCTGACCAAGACACTACTTCTGAGCTAAACACTTGACCTAACACACAACACAAGCCACAATCTTTCCCTGGCCAACACACTACTTCTGAGCTAACTAACCTATCATCTCATCCCTGGCCAACACACTATCTGAGCTAACTGAGCTAAACAAACCATCAATCTTATCCCTGGCCAACACACTACTTCTGAGCTAACTAACCTAATCATCTCATCCCTGGCCAACACACTACTTCTGAGCTAACTAACCTATCATCTCATCCCTGGCCACACATACTCTGAGCTAACTAACCTATCGCACAACACAGCCACATCTTTATCCCTGGCCAACACACTACTTCTGAGCTAACTAACCTATCATCTCATCCCTGGCCAGCACACTACTTCTGAGCTAACTAACCTATCATCTCATCCCTGGCCAACACACTACTTCTGAGCTAACTAACCTACTCACACACACACAGCCACATCTTATCCCTGGCCAACACACTACTTCTGGCTAACTAACCTATCACACAACACAGCCACAATGCTTATCCCTGGCCAACACACTACTTCTGAGCTAACTAACCTATCACACATCATACCCTGACCAAACACTACTTCTGAGCTAACTGACCTATCACACAACACAGCCACAATCTTTTCCCTGGCCAACACACTACTTCTGAGCTAACTAACCTATCATCTCATCCCTGGCCAACACACTACTTCTGAGCTAACTAACCTATCATCTTATCCCTGGCCAACACACTACTTCTGAGCTAACTAACCTATCATCTTATCCCTGGCCCACACACTACTTCTGAGCTAACCTATCATCTTATCCCTGGCCAACACACTACTTCTGAGCTAACCTATCATCTCATCTCCACACACTACTCTGAGCAACTACCCATCACTCACCTCACAATTCGAGCTAACTAAGCTATCATCTCATCCCTGGCCAGCACACTACTTCTGAGCTAACTAACCTATCACACAACACAGCCACAATGCTTATCCCTGGCCAACACACTACTTCTGAGCTAACTAACCTATCACACAACACAGCCACAATGCTTATCCCTGGCCAGCACACTACTTCTGAGCTAACTAACCTATCATCTCATCCCTGGCCAGCACACTACTTCTGAGCTAACTAACCTATCATCTTATCCCTGGCCAGCACACTACTTCTGAGCTAACCTATCATCTCATCCCTGGCCAACACACTACTTCTGAGCTAACCTATCATCTCATCCCTGGCCAACACACTACTTCTGAGCTAACTAACCTATCACACAACACAGCCACACTTCTTATCCCTGGCCAACACACTACTTCTGAGCTAAGTAACCTATCATCTCATCTCTGGCCAACACACTACTTCTGAGCTAACGAACCTATCACACAACAGAGGCATAGTCATCTTCTTACCCCATGCCAACACACTACTCCTGAGTTAACAAACCTATTACACAACAGAGGCAGAGTCATCTTCTTACCCCATGCCAACACACTACTTCTGAGCTAACAAACCTATTACACATCAGAGGCAGAGTCATCTTCTTACCCCATGCCAACACACTACTTCTGACGTAACTAACCCACCAATCAGCTGTTTCTGTCATCTTCAGCTGTCAACCAGTTAAGTTCCACAACAAGAAAAGGCTTCCGTCTTCAACTACAAAACCCCTCATTCCCACAACCAAAATGAAGCATACAGAATGCTTTTGCCTGAGAACAACGTAACGTTTATACAGGGTTCCTACAGACTCCCAAGAACAAAATTCAAGGAGTTTTCAAGGAGTGTTTTTTCTATTTCAAGGCTACAATACTTGGGTAAAAACTGAAAAAAGGAATGGCAGTTTGATTTTTCTGTGTTAAGGTTGATGAAAAAAGGTATTTAAAAACATTTTTTTTTGGTACAAAGAAAACAAAAAAAAAAATGTTTTTAAATAATTTTTTTCATCAACCTGAACACAGAAAAATCAAACTGCCATTTCTTTTTTCAGTTTTTATCAGAGTGAGTGTACCAGTACACCACACATTAGAACATTAACAAACCCAGACTCTTTGAATTAAATGCCAAAACACTAAAATCAGCAAAAATAGTGTCTATTTGTAATGAGAACATACAGACTATGCATGGTGTGTAAAGAGACTGGTTGGAGGAAAAAAAAGAAAAAAAAACTAGTTAAAAAAAAAAAAAATTACAAACATCGTCGCGTTCATCAAAATTGATGAAGTTACAAATTACCTCCCTTGGTAATAGCAGACGGCAATCCAGGATCGCGACAATGTAAAAATTTGTTTTTAAATAATTTTTCATTAGCCTCAACGCAGAAAAATCAAACTGCCATTTCTTTCTGCCACATTAAAAAATTTTTGGAGCTGATGGCTTGATTTTCAAAGGTTTTCAAGGAGGTTTGGTCAACAGAACCACATTTTATTGATTTTCAAAGGTTTTCAAGGTCTTGAAATTCACTGTCAGAATTCATGGAGTTTCAAGGAGCGTACGAACCCTGCATTAAATAACCTCTCAAGACAACATGAAAATTTGCAGTTGTGGGTCCCCCCCCCCCCCCCCCCCCCCCAAATATCTACACAAAACAAACCAGTCATATTGACCAGATTTGAAAAAAAAGGTAAAAAAATAATCACACACAAGTAAAAGCCAAGTTTTCACAAAACCCCTTGTGCTACAAGGAATGGTAGCCAACACCAGGCACCATACCACCTAACTCCCAATGCTACAAGAAATGGCAGCCAACATCAGGCATGTACCATACCACAAAACCCCTAGAGCTACAATGAACGGCAGCCAACATCAGGCATGTACCATACCAACAAACCCCTAGTGCTACAAGGAATGGCAGCCAACACCAGGCCTGTACCATACTACCAAACCTCTAGTGCTACAATGAACGGCAGCCAACATCAGGCCTGTACCATACCACCAGACCCCTAGAGCTACAATGAATGGCAGCCAACATCAGGCCTGTACCATACCACCAGACCCCTAGAGCTACAAGGAATGGCAGCCAACACCAAGCCTGTACCATACCACCAAACCCCTAGTGCTACAATGAACAGCAGCCAACACCAGGTCTGTACCATACCACCAGTCCCCTAGAGCTACAAGGAATGGCAGCCAACATCAGGCCTGTACCATACCACCAAACCCCTAGAGCTACAAGGATTGGCAGCCAAGACTAGGCACCATACCACCAAACCCCTAGAGCTACAATGAACGGCAGCCAACACCAGGCCTGTACCATACCACAAAACCCCTAGAGCTACAATGAACGGCAGCCAACACCAGGCCTGTACCATACCACCAAACCCCCAGAGCTACAAGGAATGGCAGCCAACATCAGGCCTGTACCATACCACCAAACCCCTAGTGCTACAATGAACGGCAGCCAACATCAGGCATGTACCATACCACAAAACCCCTAGAGCTACAAGGAATGGCAGCCAACATAAGGCCTGTACCATACCAACAAACCTCTAGAGCTACAAGGAATGGCAGCCAACATCAGGCCTGTACCATACCACCAAACTCCTAGAGCTACAAGGAATGGCAGCCAACATCAGGCATGTACCAGACCACCAAACCCCTAGAGCTACAAGGAATGGCAGCCAACATCAGGCCTGTACCATACCACAAAACCCCTAGAGCTAAAAATGAACGGCAGCCAACACCAGGCCTGTACCATACCACCAAACCCCTAGAGCTACAAGGAATGGCAGCCAACATAAGGCCTGTATCATACCACCAAACCCCTAGAGCTACAAGGAATGGCAGCCAACATAAGGCCTGTACCATACTACCAAACCCCTAGAGCTACAAGGAATGGCAGCCAACATCAGGCCTGTATCATACCACCAAACCCCTAGAGCTACAAGGAATGGCAGCCAACATCAGGCCTGTACCATACCAACAAACCCCTAGAGCTACAATGAACGGCAGCAAACACCAGGCCTGTACCAGACCACAAAACCCCTAGTGCTACAATGAACGGCAGCCAACACCAGGCCTGTACCAGACCACCAAGCCCCTAGAGCTACAATGAACGGCAGCCAACATCAGGCATGTACCAGACCACCAAACCCCTAGAGCTACAATGAACGGTAGCCAACATGAGGCCTGTACCATACCACAAAACCCCCAGAGCTACAAGGAATGGCAGCCAACATCAGGCCTGTACCATACCACCAAACCCCTAGAACTACAAGGAACGGCAGCCAACACCAGGCCTGTACCATACCACAAAAACCCTAGAGCTACAAGGAATGGCAGCCAACATCAGGCCTGTACCATACCACCAAACCCCTAGAGCTACAAGGAATGGCAGCCAACATCAGGCCTGTACAATACCACAAAACCCCTAGAGCTACAATGAACGGCAGCCAACATCAGGCCTGTACCATACCACAAAACCCCTAGTGCTACAATGAATGGCAGCCAACACCAGGCCTGTACAATACCACCAAACCCCTAGAGCTAAAAGGAATGGCAACCAACATCAGGCCTGTACCATACCACAAAACCCCTAGAGCTACAAGGAATGGCAGCCAACACCAGGCCTGTACCATACCACAAAACCCCTAGAGCTACAAGGAATGGCAGCCAACAATAGGCCTGTACCATACCACAAAACCCCTAGAGCTACAAGGAATGGCAGCCAACACCAGGCCTGTACCATACTACCAAACCCCTAGTGCTACAATGAACGGCAGCCAACATTAGGCCTGTACCATACCACAAAACCCCTAGAGCTACAAGGAATGGCAGCCAACATCAGGCCTGTACCATACCACCAGACCCCTAGAGCTACAAGGAATGGCAGCCAACACCAGGCCTGTACCATACCACCAGACCCCTAGAGCTACAATGAACGGCAGCCAACACCAGGCCTGTACCATACCACCAAACCCCTAGAGCTACAATGAACAGCAACCAACATAAGGCCTGTACCCGATGCCATGGAATTGCCAGCCACAGGGTTCAGCTTCCTCTGCACATGGCGGGCGGTGCCCGTGTCCTCGTTGATCTGCTGCATGCTATTGAAGTCCACAATGTACATACGCCCCATGGCAGACAGGGTCATCTCATCCTCTCCTTGCTGATACGCTCCCTGCAACACCATTTTCACCGTTTACTAAAGAGAGAAAAAAATATCAAAACTGATATACAGTTAAAGCAGACTACTGTCAGAAAGAAAAGGCATCAGAAGTAGGAAAATCTTTCTTCAGACCCTGAATTTCTCCTCACAGCCCCACCCTGCCTCTGTCCATACTGTAGTACTCTGCAGAGGTCCAAGTGGCTAAGGTGTAACATCTCCATCCAACCTGCCATTTTCTTTTTATTCGGTTCCATCAAGTTTATTAAACATCAACTACTTTGTAACACTTTCATTTCCACCATGAAGGGCACACGATTTTAACCTCATTCAGTTATCTCCTCCTTATTTCTGATGTCTTCAAGGTATCAATTTATGCATTTTTGTGTATCTTGTAATCTGTATGTAGCTTTAATAGCCCCTTTTGAAACAAAATATAACGTGCGAGCAGAGGCTCAACCACCAGCATGCCTTGTAGCTAAGAAAAGCTAACATGCCTTGGCTCCTTTTTCTCATCGCTTCCCATACATAGAATCCATCCCCATAAATTTGCCCGTCTACAGCTGAAAGCCCACAACAAGCAAGACATGTAAGACATAGACATCATGCATGCAAGCAAAAACAAACCAAAACAAAAATGCATGATCTTCTAAACAACACACAACACAAAGCAAAACCCCAGACACCAGAAGAAAGGCTCCTTGATTGGCACAGGACAGTGGAAACTTGTGAATCACCTCAATGAGTTTGCAGTCAATGGAAGAGTAGGGGTGCCAGATGGAGCGGTCATCCTGCCACTGCCAAATGACTGCTTCGTTGTGCAGGTTGGGTCCTTTGCGTAGCATGGCATCGATAGAAAACACCCCGTCTGACGGCAGCTTGGGTAACAGCTCACTGAAAACACATCATCAGCCAACTGAACACATGAATCACTAGCATGGCATCGATAGAAAACACCCCGTCTGACGGCAGTTTGGGTAAAAGCTCACTGAAAACACATCAGCCAACTGAAATTGGGAGTTTTTCTTATAATCCCTGTTTGGCTAGTATACTTACCATGTCAGACCATAGCATTCAACGGCAGTTAGTCAGCTCTGCCAGGCCGAAGATTTTTGTGGCTAATGCAGTAATAAGACAGTAATAAGACAGTCAAGTGAAGCCCCCCCTACTTCCGCCATGCGCAGAAGGCCGAAGTGCGCTTGTTTACCTCATTCTCCTGAGGCCGCACTAAGGTAACCCCGAGAACCCTGGCGCCAGAGGGGAAGGAGGGCGGGCATTTGAGTCTGACATGGTAAGTATACTAGCCAAACAGGGAGTATAAGAAAAACTCCCCATTTTGGCGTCATATACTTTACCATGTCAGACCATAGCAGAATTTAAAGGAATTGGAGGAGGGCAGTGCCCTAATGGTTCTTGGGGTTAGATGGCGGAACGGAAATAGCTGCATTAGCCGCCACAAAAGAGATTCCTTTTGAACCATCAGCCCGGGTCATTCGGATGTCCCTCAAGTAGAAGTTTATGAAAGGGTTTACCGAACGCCAGAAGGCTGCCTCCAATAGATGGCGCACGGGGACAGAGTACTGGAACGCCGCGGAGGTGGCCAGCGCTCTGACCTCATGAGCACAGGGGGATATGGGCGGGAGATCCTTGTACGCCTGGGCGTAGGCATATCTGACCGTCCTGGACAGCCATCTGGAGATGGTGCCTGCCGAGATGTCCTTAGAATTGTTGGGGTTAATGGAGATGAGGCGGCGTCTCTGGGATGCGCGCCTGAGGCGCGAGCGTTCCCAGTAGTATCTAAGGCACCTGGACAGGCACAGGTCCATGTCCCCCCCTTTTTCTTGACTGCCGAGGATATCCGCAAGTGAGCGGATGACAATGGAGGGGGAGGAAGAGCCCGGATCCTGGTTTTTAGCTAAGAATTCAGGGAGGAACTTCAGGGAGACAGAGCCGTCCCTATGGAAGGCCACGTCTCTGGGGTCTCCGCTGAAGGCATGGATTTCGCTTCACCGTCGGGCCGAAGCCAGGGCGAGGAGAAATGTGGTCTTCATAGAAAGGAGGTCAAAGGGAATGGAGGCAATAGGCTCGAAAGGGGGTTTCCTAAGAGCGTCAAGAACAATAAAGAGGTCCCAAAGGGGTACACGCCTTGGGGACTGGGCCTCCCGTAGGGCCACCCCTCTGGAGATCTCTCTGAGGAGGAAATCATTCTCGAAAGATGGTCCACCTAGTTGGCGGATGGTGGTGCAGATGGCTGATCTGTAGCCCCGGATGGAGCTAGCAGATAGCTTATGCGCCGAGGCTAAGTGAGATAAGAAGTTGCCTATCTGGATGTTAGAAGGGGAATCATGGGGAACGGAGTTGTCCAAGCACCAGGAGACCCATCTCTCCCAGCGGTAGTCATAGAGGGACTCCGTGCTGGGTCTGCGCGAGGCCAAGGCTAAATCTCGCAGGTCCTGCGAGGCTCCAGCCCCCGCAAGGATGTCTAGGACGGACCGGGCTCTGTCCGAGTGGGAGACAGGGGCAGATGCTCGCACCCAGGCGGACACAGCAGCCAGGCATGGAGGCGGAGCATATGGGGGTTGGAGTGAGGGCGTCCGGAGCGGGGTTCAGACCTGCCAACCCCCAAAGAGACCAATGAGTAAGAATTGAAGCTCTGTGAGGCAGAAATGTGTAATTTCTGAGAGCTAAGAGTAATCAAGCGCGACGCTTACCTTTTTTAATTTCTGAGAGCTAAGAGTAATCAAGCGCGACGCTTACCTTTTTTCAAA
This sequence comes from Conus canariensis, assembly GCA_033310375.1. Classification (NCBI taxonomy): domain Eukaryota; kingdom Metazoa; phylum Mollusca; class Gastropoda; order Neogastropoda; family Conidae; genus Conus; species Conus canariensis. The sequence goes on from CM065732.1 coordinate 71,330,501, forward strand.
CAAACACGATGCGATGAAATTGTTCGCACAATTTTTGTGAACTTTACTTTTCTTCAAAAACAAGCTTTTCTTTTAAGTGTCACAAGAAATCTTTACAAATTATGAAAATGTAGAATACACTGGAAACACACACAAATCCCCTACACCATCATGTCATGGCACACCAAGGCTTGATAGTGCGCCAGAAACAACCTAAAAAATGGAAATGAAATGAGGCAGGGAACAGTAAACAATGAACAGTAAACAAGTGGGGTAACTTTTGCTCCCATAAGGAAACCTAACACAAAGTAACTTTTATTCAAGACTGGCACAGCATTTTAAACTTGAATAAAGTCAGACAAATATACAGACGAACAATCTAATAGTGGGGGAAAAAAACAAGCGCAGGCCAACAACTCAACTGTCTTGATAGTAATGACTTGGCAAAGATTTGGACTTAAGGAGGAAGGGGGGGGGGAGGAGGGGGGGGGGAGTTTGAAGATGGAGAAACTGGGAACATGAAATTAAGAAAATATATAACCTAAAAATGTTCTCCCCTGTTGCTGATTCTGTGCATGTGGGGTTGGCTATTAGCTCAGTGGCGACTGTGTCATTTGTTAAGTATCACACCACCCAGGAAAGAATTTGTACCCCCCCCCCCCCCCCCCCCCCCCTTCCTGACTTTCATCAGTCCCCAACCAGTCCATTCTGCAGTCGAGATGCAGCAGCAGTTTAGGCTTCCATGGCAAGGGTCCTTACAATGTGTGTTGTCTTTCTTCGACCGCTCTTGAACTGTTTGGCGATCTCCGAATCTGAGAATGCTTCTTTAAAAAGCTGGGATGCATGGTCGGCTGCGCTAAGAGCGATGTTGTGCTCGACGAAAAATCCGGCCACCAATGCTTCAGCCCGAATTACCCTTTTCCTCATTTCATCCTCTTTTGAGGTGTCTACAGTCTTAAAAAACTGTGATGCTGGAAGAATTTGGCGCGTTAGAGGAATCGATGTGCTTGCGTGACTCAAGGTGACGCTTCACATCCACCATCCCATCATGGGAAATTGTGAAGTCCGACTCGCAAGTGGTACACCGTGCACAATTTACACCTTTAGCTGAAGGTCGTATGCAGGGGAACTTTTCCGAGTATTCTTTTCGGAACTTTTGACCAAGTTTTTCCTTTTACGCATCTTGTCCAAAACTTTCTACTCCACGTTTCGACATTTTCGTAGCTAAAACTTCGAAAAGGACGCCAACTTTGCTGAATGGTAAAGATGGTGAAACGAACTGCGCATGACCGGAAACGCTTCTTGAAGATTACTGGTTATACGCACGGCGCTGTGCGTGTCTGTACATAAGCTGATTTTTTCGTCCGTTTTTTGTTGTTGTTGTTGAAAACTTTCAATGTGTAATTTTTTTGGCTAAATGCGTAAGGGCATAAGATGTATCACTTGGGCGTATATCACTTGGCGAAATGCATAATGGTTGCAGTCTGGGGTTGCCTGAGCATGTCCACCTGGGTTTAGTCGAAGAGGGGAACGTGGAGAGGGCTTTAGGTCCGAAACCAGACTGGGTCGGCCACCATGGGTTATGAGGATCAGCCTGGTCTCTCAGTCTCGCCTCCTGATCACTTTGTGGAGATCAGAAGGGGATAAGATAAGATAGATAATGTTGCTTATAGCCCAGCCGACCGCAAGGGGCCACATCAGGGCTGTCACCACGTTAAAATCAACTCAAGTCATTAAAAAAAAAAAAAAAAAAAACCCTTTCACACATCTCTTTAAATGACATCTTCTAGAAACGCACCAGAAACTTCATTAAAAATCTTTCTTCCGTAAAATCTTAAATCAGATGAAAAATGTTAATCTCTCTCAAAAATTCAAGGATCACGTCAGGCGGGACATCCCTGAACAGGATCTTCATGGACTCTGCTGTAAAATGTTTGTGTCTCACATCGTGCAAGTCCCAACACTCTAAAAGAATATGTTTCATTGTGAGTGGCACATGACATGGAATGCACCACGGAGCTTCTTCATTCTTTAAAAGGTACGAATGGGTAAAATACGAATGGCCGGTGTGCAGCCGGCACAGAACTGTTTCTTCTTTACGGCCACCAGACGTAGATGGGAGGAATTCATTAAGGTTTGGACGGATCTGAAAGAGTTTGTTATCCGTCTGTGTGTTCCAATCCTCCTGCCAGAGGTCTCTCACATAATCATTAATTTTGGGTTTCAGATCCGAGCAAGGGATATAAATGTTGGACAGTTTCTCTCTTGTGGCATTCTTGGCTAAACGATCAACCATTTCATTCCCTCCGATGCCAACATGACCAGGAACCCAAGCCAGAATAACGTTGTAACCATCCGCTTTCAACTTGCTAAAAAGTTCAAAGAAATGTAAAAGTTCTGGATGCTGAAGGTTGCGGCCAGCTATGGCCTCCAAAGCTGACAGCGAATCCGACAGAACCAGAAAGTCCCTCTTGGTAGATTGTGAAATTATTTTCAATGCCAGAACCAGAGCAGTAAGTTCAGCAGAATAGACAGAGGCATCTGGAGGTATATGCTTTAACAGTATCTGAGAAGGAGCACCAGGGCAATAGGCTGCACAGGCCACTCCATCCTCAGACTTGGAACCGTCAGTGAAAATTTTCTGACAGGATGGAAATTTTGAACAGAGGTCAGCATACAATGCCTTGTATGCCTGAGAGCTGGTGGACTCTTTACGAAAAGCTGCGAGATCAAAACGAATCTCTGGTGTGAAAAAGGTCCACGGAGGCTGATCTGGAAACTTGGAAAAATCAGACACAACTCCTAGGTCTAGACCTGCATTCCGCGCGTGAGGCTGTATACGTACACCAAACGGCGGAATACAGTTAGGGTTGTTTTCAAATTTGTTTTGAAACTGGGGGTCAAAGACACAGTCATAGGCAGGATTCTGTGGTTCTGAGAACAGTCTGATATAGTAATTTAGAGACATTTTCAGCCTGCAGTTGGACAGTGAGGGTTCACCTGCCTCTGCGTACAGGCTGTACACAGGGGTGGTGCGGAATGCTCCAAGACAGAGACGAAGCCCTTGATGGTGGATAGGGTCCAAGAGTTTCAGATAAGAGGGTCTTGCAGAGCCGTACACAGCACAACCATAGTCCAGTTTGGAGCGGACCAGGGCTCTGTAGAGATGCAGCAAAGTTTTCTTATCAGCGCCCCAGTCAGTGTGTGCTACGACCCGCAGAATATTCAGAGCTTTCTGGCAAGAGGTTTTGAGATTTTTAATGTGGCTGAGAAAGTTGAGTTTTTGATCAAAAATAACTCCAAGGAATTTGGCTTCTTTTACAGCTGGAATGGTGGACTTGTCCAGACGAATTTCAGGATCAGCAAAAAATTGACGAAAATTGTGAAAATGGATGGACTGAGTTTTGGTACGTGAGAAGGTAAACCCGTTTTCCTCGGCCCACTGCTGGATCTTGTTGACACAAAGTTGGAGTCGACGCTGTACGCTGGCGTAAGAAGCTCCCACTGCGTACAGCGCGAAGTCGTCAACGAACAGAGAGGACTCAGAGCCCTGGCTTACCGATTTCACAATGTCGTTGATTTTAATGCTGAAAAGAGCAGGAGAAAGAATGCTCCCTTGAGGGACACCCAACTCCTGCCCATGGATGTCAGAGAGTGTGGTGCCAACACGCACCTGGAACTGTCGATCAGCCAAAAAGTTCTGTATGAACAGAGGCAGGTGACCACGGAAACCAAGTCTGTGCAGGTCCAGAAGAATTCCTGATTTCCATGTGGTATCATACGCTTTTTCGAGGTCGAAAAAGATAGCGACCACATGCTGTTTATTGACAAAGGCATTGCGGATGGTGGTTTCCAGACGGATTAGATGGTCAACTGTCGAGTGGTATTTCCGGAAACCGCACTGTTGACTGGCCAAAAGGCCATCGGTTTCCAGCTTCCACATCAGACGGGAGTTGACCATCTTTTCCATCAACTTACAGAGGCAGCTAGTCAGAGCTATCGGACGATAGTTGGAAGGGTTGGTAAGGTCCTTTGCAGGCTTTGGAATTGGAATGATCAGGGCTTTCCGCCAGGAGGGCGGAAAGTACCCTGTGGTCCAGATATGGTTGTATACTTTAAGAAGAGTCTGGAGACAGCTTTCTGGAAAATGCTTCAAAACCTGATAATGAATATCATCCAGACCAGGGGCAAAATCAGTGCAGGTTTGTAAAGCTGTTTTCAGTTCATTGATTGAAAAAGGGAGATTGTAGGCTTCAGAGTTGTCTGATGTGAAATTGTATAAAGATTTCTCTCTGAGTTGTTTGTTTTTTAAAAAGGCTGCAGATTTATTTGAAGATGAGGAGTTCTGTTGGATGGTGGAGGCCAACAGATTGGCAACAGCTTCTTTGTCAGTGATCAGAGCATCGGCAAGTTTCAAGTGATGAATGGAGGGGTTGGTGTTTTTCCCTTTGATTTTTCTGATGATGTTCCAGACTTTTTTCTTTGAAGTTTTTTATGTCAGCCCGGAGCAAAAGTTTCTCCAAGACTGACGTTTACTGATTTTGAAAGTGTGTCTCGATTTGGCGCGGAGTTTCTGATGGGCTCGAGCGTTGGAACCTGAAGGTCGTTGGTATACCCGACGCTGAGCCCGTTTGCGAACTTTTGAAATTTGTTGGCAGTCTAAATTAAACCAGGGTGTTTTGGGCATTTGGAGTTTATTGGAAGACATTGGAATACAGGTTTTAGCACACTTTATCACAGTGTTAGTCAGAGATTCAGCTGGGTCTGGACTCTGAAGAAAATCAGTGTCCTGGAATTCTTTCAAAATATTGGTGGCAAAAAGATTCCAGTTGGCCTTATAATTAAGATGTTGTGAGACAGAGATGTTTTCAGTTAATAAGGGTTTTAAAAGAACAGGGAAATGGTCACTTCCGTGCAGATCGTCATGGACAGACCACTCATAGTCCAGGACCAGCGAGGGGTCACAAATCGACAAATCTAAGCACGAAAGTGAACCTGTGGAAGAGTGGAGGTAAGTTGGAGCTCCATCGTTCAGACAACACAAATCAAAGTCTGAAAGGACATCCTCAAGAAGCAGACCTCTGGATGACGAACTGACACTACCCCAAAGAGGATTGTGACCATTAAAGTCACCCAACAGCAAAAAAGGTCGAGGAAGTTCTTCGATCAGACTGACAAGGTCCTGACGACAAACCGGGACAGAAGGTGGCAGATACAGTGAGCAGATTGTAACAGTCTTGTGGAGAGTGACTCTCGCAGCTACAGCCTGAAGGGAGGTAGTCAGAGCGACAGGACTAAACAGCAAAGTTTTGTGTAAAAGAAGGGCAACACCGCCTGACAGTCCCAATGTGGATGGTTGTGCAGGTTTAGAAAGAATATTAAAGCCAGAAAGAGTGAAGGTCTTCTGGCTTTGAATTTTAGTTTCCTGAAGAGCCACGACGGAAGGTTTTACAGTTTGACACAGAAGTTGCAGCTCCTCAAAATTTGAATTTAAGCCACGGATATTCCAATGGATTAGTTTACTACTATCCATGGTGCAGAGGATGAACAGGAGAGAAGTCAGGTCATCTCCTCGTCATCGTCTGCGTTCAGTGGAGCAAATTTATTGCTTAGTTTCACTGGACTGTTTGGGTCTTCAGACCTGCTGGCAGACTTGCCCACAGGTGAAGAAGGTCTGGATTTTGGAGATGGTGGAGGTTTCTTCCTCATCTCCACCATCTCCACACTTGGTTGAACTCCCTTGCCCGCACGGGCACTGCTCGAGGAAGTTCGAGGCGGGAGGGTTGGCTTTTTCATCTGCCCAGCAGCAGATGGAGTAGACTGCTGGGCAGTCTGAGGAGTGGCGGATTTTTTGCCTCCACCAGGGGCACCCACTTTGGGTTGGGAGGCGGTGGACTTGCTTCCACCAGAGCTTAACGGTCTTTCTTGCAATGTCTTGGTGAAAGTAAAATTGTCAGTCTGGCAGCAGACTGAACGGGTGGAAACTTTCTTTATAACGGAAACATAAGAAGACACTGTTGACGTCTGACTGCAACAACCTGTTTGCGGGCCTCAAAAAACGAAATTTTCTTTTCAGTCTTCACTCTTTGGATGGTGGACTCCTGAACCCAAACAGGGCAGTTGCGTGAAGTGGAGGGGTGGTCGCCACCGCAGTTCGCACAATGAGCCGGGTCTTTACACGGCCCATCATGGGTTGCCTTGCAACAAACACCACACACCTCCTGCCCAGAACAGCGGTCTCTGACATGTCCAAACTTCTGGCATTTGAAACACCTCAACGGGGATGGGACATACAGTTGGACACGTACATTTAAGTACCCTACTTTAATGACCGGAGGCAGCACAGGGTTGCAGAATGTCAGAAAGAGGGTGTTGGTGGGCACTCTTTCTGCACCTTTTTTGACTGTCACCCTATACACCTCTGTCACACCTTGGGACGCAAGTTCTGTCTTGATCTCCGCTTCCGAGACACCTTTCAAATCCGGGCACCGAATAACCCCTTTGGTCGAATTTAACTGCTTATGGGGGGTCACCCGGATCTCTCTGTCCACGAGTTTTGTTGCCCTCAGCAGCTGCTCCGATTGCCTCTTTGATCTGCACTGGACGAGGAAAGTGCCATTCCGTAGCCTTTTCACTGACTGAGGGTCACCTGCTAGACCCTGAAAGCCCTTCTGAATAGCAAAAGGACTCAGAGCAGAAATAGGCTTTTCCTGCTCTGTCCCTTCAACCACAAGCCAGGAAGCCCAAAAACCTGTCCTCTGTCTCGTCTCCATATCCGAGTCACTGTCGGAATCGTTATGACTAGAAACGGGGTCCACTGCCTTCCTCTTCTTTATGGGGGGTGTGATTTTGGATAAAGCCATGATTTATGTTTAGAAATTTCATCTCTCCCTTACCCACCCACCATGGAGTCCAACTAAGGGGCCAGGGCCAAGAACTCATTGTCTTGACCCCTTCCAGGTTTCAGGAGAGATATACGACAAACAGAAGCCTACTGACCCTATCCCCCCTGATCATGCCCAACTCCCGGGAACAGAGAGCTGAGCACTGCAGGGGTTACCTTGGCCAGTCGGAGAACTGCCTGTCTTGACCCAGCCCCACGAAGGGGAAGCCGATTGATACACCCGGGCCAGAGTGTACCTCCTGTCTAGGAGAGGTCCGAGCCAAAGTGATGTGTTGAGGGCGTTGGCCCTCTCAATCACCAGGATCTCATCCCCCTCCGTCACAGGTCGCACCGCATGGCGAACGCGGCGGATCTTAAGAAGACCACAGAGAGAAAAAGAGTGTGCAAAAGAAGGCTTGAAAGGGAGACGAAGAAAGAAAAGAACCGTTAAGAAAGGCAGAAGACAGAATAGGAAAAAGGTGGGTTACTATTTGTCTGGGCCCTCACTCCTAACCTTTCTGACATGGGAGACCCTACCAGGGGCATCAATTCCTACCACGTAATGCTTGGCCAGTCAGCAGCTTGGCTATACAGGCCTAGAAGCATTGACAACAACTAACCATCTAGTCGAGTATTGATGCCCCCGTCAGCAAAGCCTAAAAGATCACTGGACCACGCAAGCCCTCCGACCACGGCAAGGTTGCAACCCCCGGAGGGAGGAAGGGGGGAAAGGCATAGGCTATGAGACCCGACCATGACAGGGACAGGGCGTTGATGGCATGCGCCTGGGGATCGGGCACGGGAGAGACAGAGAGTGGCAGACGATGGTTGAACCGAGTGGCGAAAAGGTCGACCATTGGCCTGAACCAATGAGCCCACACCGACGCTAAGGTCAGCATACTGAGCGTCCATTCTGTGTGTAGGAGAGTTTTGGACCGGCTGAGGGAGTCTGGCAGGATATTGCGTGTGCCCGCTATGTGTCTCGCTCGAAGCGTGACTCCGTGTGCCAGACACTAACGCAGGAGAGCCTCTGTCCGGAGGGAGAGGCTGATGGAGTGAGCCCCCCACCTGTTGACATAGCAAGCTACCGACATGTTGTCCATGAGGAGGAGAACACATCAGTGCTCGACTTGGGACTGAAAGCAGAGGAGGGCCATCCTGACCGCTTCCAATTCCTAGACGTTCACGTGGAGGCGTGCAGTCTGAGTGTTCCACACTCCTAAGGCGTGACAGTTCTCCAAGTGGGCACCCCAGCCTGAGTTGGAGGCGTCGGTGAAGAGTTGGAGGGGCTGGGTTGGGAGGGAGATGGGAACCCCCGGGGTGAGGGTGGCGGGGTCGAGCCACTCCTCCGTGGCCCACAGGAACCAAGGACCGAGGGGAATGGTCTGGTCCCATCGGTCGGAGGTCTGTGACCAACGGCGCCGGAACTCCCTCTGGAGCTGGCGCTTGGGGACCCGACCAAGGGGGATGAGGGACGAAGAGGGACTCCATCATCTCCAGGAGGGAGGTCAGGGTTCGGGCCAAGGTGTGGGTGGATAGACGAAGGTGGGAGATGAGGTCCACTATGCGGGCGGACCTCTCCGGGGTCGGGGAGACAGTCATGGAGATAGTGTCGAAACTCATACCCAGAAAGGCGAAGCGCTGACTGGGGTTGAGTTCGCACTTGCTGGGGTTGGTGACAAACCCCAGCGTGGAACACAGGCTGAGGAGGCGGCTGGTGTGGGATAGGCACTGCGCGTGGGAGGACGCCAGGACGAGCCAGTCGTCCAGGTACACCAGGAGGCGAATGCCCTCCCGTCTGGCCAAGGAGGCCATCTCCTTGACCACCTTCGTGAAAAGGAAGGGGGCCAGGGAGAGGCCGAAGGGGAGCGCCTGGAACTGGAACACCCTTCCCTGCCAGACGAACCGTAGGTAGCGTCTGTGGGATGGGTGTATGAGGATCTGGAAGTAGGCGTCTTTCAGATCTATGGAGGTTGCCCGGTCCAGGTGGTGGATGGAGTCTCTGATCTGAGTCGGAGTGTCCATCTTGAACTTGGTGGGTCTGAGGAACTTGTTGAGGAGGGAGAGGTCGAGGATGGGTCTCCAGACTCCTGTGGGTTTGGGGATCACGAAGAGAATGGAGTAGAACCCCGGGGTGGTGTGGGAAACCTCTGTGATAGCCCCTTTCTGGAAGAGTTCCTCGACTTCCAAGCGAAGAGCCTCTGCTTGGCCCGGGGAGGGGTGGCTGGGGGAGTGGGGGGGGGGGGGAGGGGGGGGGGGCGTACGGAGGCCCAAGGTAGGCGAAACCCGTCTTGTAACACCTCCACTATCCAAGGGCTGAGCCCCAGACGTCTCCACTGGGGGGCATGCTGGGATAGGCTTCCCACCAGGGGGGCCGACGGGCCGGGTAGGGGCGAGGGGGCGGGAGGTGGTGAGGGTGGCTCCTGCCCTGGCGAGCCCGGCGGTGAGTCCTCCAGTCACCTCCGGGGTCGTGCCTGTTGGCCGAACCGAAAATTCTGTGTGGGACGTTTTGGCTTCGGCCTTACGGGCTTATTGGGGCGCTTGTCTGGCCGAGCGGCGCGGGATGGTGACTGTCTGGGGTAGGGCCGGGGTCTAGCCTGGGCAGTGGGGGAACGCCAAGAGGTTTGAGCAGGCCGGGGATGTGGACGTGGAGGAGTGGCCGAGAAGGAGGCGGCCTGCTTGCGTTCCTCGACTGCGTGGGATATGACCGCAGTCGAATAGTCGCCGAACAGCAACCTATCCTGCCCAGGGATGCACCGCAAGGCCAACTTGAGCGCCTGGGAGAGATTTGACCATGACAGCACGGCATCTCTCCCTGTTAAAAGGAGGTTGAAATGGGTCCTGGCTGTGCTGTCCGTCGCAGCCGACAGGTGATCTGAGATCGTGTTAATCAAGATCCGCACCAGCGGGTCGCCGAAGGGGCGAGGTTGCGCTTCCTGGTCTGCCTCGGAGTCCTCCGGGGACACCGGGGCACTGCCCTCCTCCTCCGGCCAGAGCTCTGCCACCCGCTGCAGGAGCATGTCCACAAAGACATGCCCCGCCGCCGTAGGGAGCAAGCCCATCCTGACCATGCGGTCCCACTCCGTCAGGTGTTTGAAGGAGACCGTGACGGAGTGGGGAGGGGTGAGGTTGGGGATCAGCCGGAGGTCGTCCTGGGAGATGACAATCTCCCTGGTCGCAGGGTTGTCCGAGAACAGGGAGGCAATGGCCGGCTTCCGGGGGTCCTTAAGGAAGGAGCCAACCGGGGCCGCATTGGGGGCCGAGAGGGCCTCCTTCCCAGGTGGAGGGACAGCTTGTGCTCCCCTAGCACGCGTTGCCGGACCTTCCCAGAGCGAGGAGATTGATTGAGGGGCGCGGATATGGGGACGGGGTTGCGAACGTCGGGCTGGGCACGGCCCGGCGAATTGCGCAAGTGAAAGGACGTTGCCTGAGGGGGGGGGCCTCCCTCACGACAAGGTCCGGGCGCCACCTCTCTAGGGCGTCCAGGTCCCCCAATGAGGAGACCGGGGCTTCTTCCTCGTCAGACTCCGGGAGGTCGAGATCCTGCCGAGGTTTCGAAGAACCTTCCGCAGGTGGCAACAGCTGGGGAGCATGAGGGTCCCGCCCTGGCTGGGGAGTGGGGGGGGGGGGGCGAGGGCGGGTCCCTCGTGGCTCTATGATCGGCGGACGGACTGAGGGGGGAAGGACCATCCTGCCGGTCGGACAGCGCCCAAGAGGATGGGGGACCAAGGTCGAGCCAGCTGTTAGAGGCTGGGTACCACAAGCGACCAAAAAGTAGGTCCTGGTGCCAATCAGACTGTAGCCACTGATCTCGGGTGCATAGAGCCACCGGTCCCCGAGGAGGCAAGCGGGCTGTGGTGGCCCTGGGGCAGAATTTCCTCGGGGGCCGGGGTGTCCTGCCACACCGGGGGGGGGGGGGGGGGGGGGGGGGGGTAGCAAGAGAGCGTGTCATGACGCACCCCCTCCGGCGAGTGCACTGCCCTGTACACCTCCTTGGTGGGATCCATGGGGCCCCCTTGTTCAAGAGGGGGAGTGGTGGAGGACATGGCTACCAAGCCCCCTACCCGCCTGCACGCGGGTTGGAGTGGCTGCGGTGCCGTGGCCACCCCTAGGTAGTGATCACGCAGGACACCCGTGGTCCCGCGGGTAGATCCCCCCTCCCGGAGGAATGGGACCGCGGACGTTGCCCAAAGGGGGGGGGAATAAGTCTGCCCCCCAATGTCCAGTGCCCCTAGGGGAGAGTATGACGGCCGATCGGGGGAGGTCGACCGTCGGGGGTCTGGGCGACGCAGGTCCGGGCGAGGCCGTGCCTGCGGCCCAGACCCGGAGCTGTAAACAGTTTGGGCGTCCCAGGGACTGTCCACAACCCCGCCACCGGAGTAAAGACGCTCCTCGTGCGCACGTGGTGGCTGCACGCGGGCACGGTTGGGGAGAGCATCGCGAGCATGTGGAAGACTAGTGGGGGGAAGACTAGGATCCGACAGCCCATGGAGGCGAGTGACGGGCGGCGATTCCGGGCGCATCCCGTCACCCGTGCTGGTTCGTGCCTCGGTAAGGGTCCCCAGGGGCCGAAGGTCACGCCACTCAGCATAATAGTAAGAGGTGTCGCCCAGCGTCAGAGGTGAAGGAGGCAAGCTGCCCGAAGGGGGGGAGGGGGGGAGACGGAATGGGATCTCTTAGCCCGGCTCCGTCCTCTAAGGGGAGCCTTGCCCTTAGATTTCTTAGAAATCTCGTATGAAAAACATTGAGAAATGGTGGCAGCTTGCCTTTTTCCCCTTGAACGCAGTGATCGCTCGTCCGCCGGTCTGGTAGGGGAGGTACGGTCCTGCGTCCCCTCCGCTGACCCCCCCCCTACACCGACCATACGTTCGTCCACGGGAGGAATGGATTGTCCCGAGGAATCGAACGGCGGGCCCTCCGGGGCAGTGAGCGACTTCAGAAAGGAAGAGCGGCTCGACCCGACCTGGTCCTTCGCCATGTTGGGCACTGGCGGCAGGGCAATCACGGCGCGCACGACCACAAAGCGGGGACAAATCGGTCGATCGAAGGTAAACAAGTAACTCAATCAACCTAGTGCTACAGCACCTAATGTAAGGTATAGCAAGAAATTACGGGATGCGAGATCGCGAGGAACTCAAGCGATCTGCACTAGGACATAGACACTGGGTCTATGAAGGTGCCAACGGAGGGAAACCTCCGTAATATCCCGGTTACAAAGTGGTGAGGCAAGATGGCCGCCGCCGACCGGTCGAGAAAGAAAATGGCGGACCGGGGCACAGGGCAAAATAGATCGGCAAAGAAAATGCCGATGAGGCACGAGGGAGTCGCAAAAGGCCGAGGAAGGTATGGGGCGTAGGTCACCGAGGGCGAACCGATGGAGACCCGATGCGGGAGAATTTGGAAGAAGACAAAAGTCGAACACGACCAGCAATGGCGACTCGTGAGAGGAATGCAGACCGATCGCGCAATGGAAGGAGAGTAAATAAAGGAATACCTCGCCCACCAAAGCCTCACATGGCAAGTGTACCCAGGGTCTATAGTGCAAGCCACAATATGAATAAGCAAAGCAAGCAAACACACAGCAATCTGTACACAAGACAGAAGACAGGCGAGACAGAGCACAAGACTTATCTTGCTTGGACCGCAGGCCGAAGGAGAATGAGGTAAACAAGCGCACTTCGGCCTTCTGCGCATGGTGGAAGTAGGGGGGGCTTCACTTGACCGTCTTATTACTGTCTTATTACTGCATTAGCCACAAAAATCTTCGGCCTGGCAGAGCTGACTAACTGCCGTTGAATGCTATGGTCTGACATGGTAAAGTATATGACGCCAAACACATGAATCAGTAGCATGATGTCCTGGTTCTGAAGAGCCAGCTCCAACACATACGCAGATAGGCTCCTGAACATACATTAACACAAGAACATAAGGCGTAACTGATCTGTTACACAGTTGGCTCTAACCACTGAACTCTTACAAATTCACTCATTTAGAAACAAATGCACCTTCATTCCAATCCCCATAAACACTAACATGCATCTCCAACAAACAAGAGTTGAGGGAGTGAGCAAAGACAATTTCACTGACTCAATGTAATAACAAATCCATCTAATATAAAGACACAAAATGTAATGCAGACTTCAACCTAGATAACCCAATGAAACGTACAATAATTCATGCGCATTTACCATTTTATCACATGTTCATGGCAACTATGGAAACAAAAAAGCCAATGACTTGACTAAACTGATGAACTCAAAAATTAAAACAGGGTGGTGGTGGTGGTGGGGAGGGAAGATGGTGTGCAGGAGAATAGAGATTGGGGAGAATGGGTGCATTCAAAATTAGCTCTGATTATTCCAGAAAGGAATGAGAATGGAGGGAAAAATAGTCAGTGCTCTGACAGGACAGTTAAGCTGCTCCACCTTCATATGTCTGCACCCGGGACAGGACGATAAAAGGCCAGCTGAGGCAAGGTAATCATCAGTGGGTGCTCTTCATGCTTTGCAGTCTGGGCCAACAAAAGGGTTGGGCACGTGGACAATCGTCAGAGGCTGCTCTTCATGTTTTGCAGTCTGGGCCAACAAAAGGGTTGGGCACGTGGACAATCGTCAGAGGTCGCTCTTCATGCTTTGCAGTCTGGGTCAACAAAAGGGCTGGGCACATGGACAAAGTGACCGAGTCATCATCGTGCCACTTCAAGGACCATGGGTCCCTGGAGAGGGCATAAACCTCACTGACCATGTGACTGGGTCATCATCGTGCCATTTCAAGGACCATGGCTCCCTGGAGAGGGCATAAACCTCACTGACCATGTGACTGGGTCATCATTGTGCCATTTCAAGGACCATGGGTCCCTGGAGAGGGCATAAACCTCACTGACCATGTGACTGGGTCATCATCGTGCCACTTCAAGGACCATGGGTCCCTGGAGAGGGCATAAACCTCACTGACCATGGGTCCCTGGAGAGGGCATAAACTTCACTGACCATGGTAGCTAGGCAGCTTACGGCGATTTTTTGACTAGATGGGGACAGACCGGACAAAAGTATGACATTTTTTCCCAGCCATCTACATGCAAAATACTTTCAATTTTTGCTAGGCCCCATGTACACAGGTATATTGACAGCATGTACGTGCCAAAATGCAATTTTTTCATGTTTCGCACTCCGAAAATTGGGAAAAATCGCTGTCAGATGGAAATGATGAATTAAAAAGTAATAAGTTGGCACTCTGTTGGCATACAGTGGGGTCCGAGAATTACTATCACCATGAGGAAGGCCTATCAACTCAACAGAGCTTCAGAGGGCAAGTTCTGAGCCCTGCAAAGACTATCAGTGATATGGGCAATCCCTTCATGAATGACACTGCACAACTGTTGATGCTGGATACTTGTGATGTGATGAACGAATCAGTGACCAACACAGTGAAAAAAAGCCAGTATGATGATTACCACAAGTCAGTTTTGATAGACTGCACCCGGTCAATTCATGACCCTATCAAGAAGAGCTCCCTTCCACTCTTCAAGTGTCCCACACTGAAGGAAAAATCTAAACAAGCTGACAAAGTAGCAACTTTGAAGGCTGATGTCAGCCTTTTTTCACAGCTGTACATTGTGGCCCAAGACAGAGAAACAGATGTAGGTACCTTTTTCCAGCACGAAAATAACCCATACCCACCTTCACTTGCAGACAGAGGGAAACTGCGCTTGGGCAAGAAGTCAGACTTGCTCAAGTGCCTGGTACAAGCACCTGATACAGACAATCCAGGTTCACTTGAGACACAATACCTTGATGATGACACTGATTTGGCAGCTTGTTTTCAGCATGTGACTGAGGCGGAAAGCTCAGATGGAGAACTGGATGTTCTAGACCTTGATGCAGGTCTACTTTCCTCTATACAGCAGACATCAGCGTCACAGCAGCTCGAACCCCCTAGCACTTTCGACACAAAGATTCTGGATGGCACTGCCATTTTACACTTCCTCTCGACTGCTGGAATCTCAACCTTTGAAGATTATGCCAATGATGTTTTCCTACCGTACATCAGAAACCAGTTGGAAGGTGCTGACAGAGTGGATGTGGTGTGGGACACATATCGCAGCAGCAGTATTAAAGACAGTGCACGAGAGAAGAGAGGCAAAGGGATCAGGAGGAAAGTTGCTGGTCCAAACAAGATCCCTGGAAAGTGGCAAGAGTTTCTCAGAGACTCTAACAAACAAGAACTCTTTGCCTTCCTGTCAGAGAAAGTTGCCACAGCTCAGTTTCCTAATGGAAAAGTAGTTGTCATTACATCAGGCCAGAAAGTTCTGATCAGAGGAGTGGATCACAGCATGCCAGACAATGATCACGAGGAAGCAGACACAAAGATAGGTTACTGCCACACCTGCAAGATGCACTGCAGACTGGCTCCTATACCTGCATAGTTCGCACTGTAGACACTGATGTCATCGTCATCATCCCCGGAAAGTTCCGCCAGCTTCAGGCATTGTGTCCAGCAGCAGACGTTTGGGTTGCTTTCGGCACAGGGAAGAATTTCACCTACTTTCACATCAATGCTATCACTCATGCCCATGGAGAGGAAAAGTCTACAGCCCTCCCCACTTTCCACAGCTTCACAGGCCGTGACACAGTGTCTGCCTTTTTCGGCAAAGGAAAACTGTCTGCATGGGCTGCATGGAAATGTTATCCTGCAGTGACGGAGGCCTTCAAGTTCATTGCAGATAATCCCTTCATTGCCCTGGATGCTAACAGCCACCACTTCAGATTGCTGGAACGCTACACAGTTGTCTTGTTGGCAAAACCAGCCAGCTGAGCTCTGTTGATGAGGCCCGTAGAGAGCTGTTTTGCCACAGAGACAAGATGATGATGGAAGCCCTTCCTCCCACACAAGCAGCATTATTACAGCATTCAAACCGTGCTGTCTACCAGGCAAGCATTTGGACTACTGCTGCCCAGCCCCAGCAGCAAGCACCATCTCCAGAGGGATGGGGCTGGACTCTGGACAAGGACAGCAAGGCTTGGTTGCCTTTTTGGACGACACTGCCGACAGCATCTGCAGCTTGCAGAGAACTGGTCAAATGTGCATGCAAGGGTGCAAGAGGATGTGGCAGCAGATGTGGTTGCAAGAAAGGCGGATGGCCATGCACAAGACGGTGCAAGTGCAGCTGTGACAAATAGACGAATGGACATGCACAGACCAGCTGCGGAAGCCGATGTACACGCAAGAATTACCAGTAATGACGTTTGGCAGAATGCTGAAAATGTAATGGTGACAGAGAGCTTTATGAAGGTGAATAAGCAGTTATAAACACTCACGTCTGTGGAAATAAATTAATGTCTAATTGTCATATGTTTACTGATCTCTGGAAACAAGTCCCATTCCATGTCGCGACGCGATTTTTTTTTTTTTTTTTTGTGCCTTATTTTTGGGTTTTGTCGTAACCATAAACAAATATCTCACGAAAAATGAATGTGTACTGATTAAAAAATGTTTGGCAATGTATCCTCTTCTGATCTTATTCATTTAACTGATCACGTTGCCTTTAAATTTTGAAAACACCTTGCTTGGACACATACATGCAGTATTTTCCTCTGTGGCTATGGAAAAGTTTATGTCGTCACGTGACTAGGCCCCATGGGTCAAATTTGATGGGGCCTAGCAAAAAGTTAATGGGCAGCGCCTACAGAAGTGCCTCACAAAGTTTGACACTTTTGTCCAGTCTGTCCCCATCATATCGTTAAGCTGCCTAGCTATGGGTCCCTGGAGAGGGTATAAACCTCACTGACCATGTGACTGGGTCATCATCGTGCCACTTCAAGGACCATGGGCCCCTGGAAAGGACATAAACCTCACTGACCATGGGTTCCTGGAGAGGGCATAAACCTCACTGACCATGTGTCCCGGAAAGGACATAAACCTCACTGACCATGAGTTCCTGGAGAGGGCATAAACCTCACTGACTATGGGTCCCTGGAGAGGGCATAAACCTCACTGACCATGTGTTCCTGGAGAGGGCATGAACCTCACTGACCATGGGTCCCTGGAGAGGGCATAAACCTCACTGACCATGGGTCCCTGGAGAGGGCATAAACCTTACCGACCATGGGTCCCTGGATAGGGCATAAACCTTACTGACCATGGGCCCCTGGAAAGGGCATAAACCTCACTGACCATGGGTTCCTGGAGAGGGCATAAACCTCACTGACCATGGGCCCCTGGAAAGGGCATAAACCTCACTGACCATGGGTCCCTGGAGAGGGCATAAACCTCACTGACCATGGGCCCCTGGAAAGGGCATAAACCTCACTGACCATGGGTCCTTGGAAAGGGCATAAACCTCACTGACCATGGGTTCCTGGAGAGGGCATAAACCTCACTGACCATGCAAACCGAAGCAGACCAGAAAACACTTCTTATGGGAGAGACCCATGACACAGCAGGACTGTGTGTTCAGTGACTGGCTCAAAGTCTCTCAAGGCTAGATACGCCAGGTCTATGTGTTCAGTGACTGGCCCAAAGTCTCTCAGGTTAGATACGTCAGGTCTATGTGTTCAGTGACTGGCCTAAAGTCTCATGAGGCTAGATACGCCAGGTCTGTGTGTTCAGTGACTGGCCCAAAGTCTCTCGAGGCTAGATACGCCAGGTCTATGTGTTCAGTGACTGGCTCAAAGTCTCTCGAGGCTAGATACGCCAGGTCTATGTGTTCAGTGACTGGCCCAAAGTCTCTCAGGCTAGATGCGCCAGGTCTGTGTGTTCAGTGACTGGCCCAAAGTCTCTCAGGCTAGATACGCCAGGTCTATGTGTTCAGTGACTGGCCCAAAGTCTCTCAGGCTAGATACGCCAGGTCTATGTGTTCAGTGACTGGCCCAAAGTCTCTCAGGCTAGATACGCCAGGTCTATGTGTTCAGTGACTGGCCCAAAGTCTCTCAGGCTAGATACACCAGGTCTATGTGTTCGATGACTGGCCCAAAGTCTTTCAAGGCTAGATACGCCAGGACTGTGTGTTCGGTGACTGGCCCAAAGTCTTTCGAGGCAAGATACGCCAGGACTGTGTGTTCGTTGACTGGCCCAAAGTCTCTCGAGGCTAGATATGCCAGGTCTATGTGCAAACTACATCTCAGATAACTGCTAAGTTCAAGGGGAGCCCAATGCCACACAGTAGGTCAGACAGGAAGGGATCACAGCCAATGCCAACCTCTGTGCCCATCCATCTGCAGGTTTTAGCACTAGCTACTCTACAGTCTCTCAAGATGCTGGCTTTCCTTCCTGATATCTCAATACCATGAGCAAAATCCTCAACCACCCAGCAAAGCACCGCTTGGCCAACATTCTCAATTCATTGTCCTATATGTGGACAGTCTTTGGCCAGCCATCATTTTCTTCATGCACCACTTGGCCAACATTCTCTATTCATTGTCCTATATGTGGACCGCCTTTGGCCAGCCTTTATTTTCTCTGTGCATGAAGGATGGAAGCGTTTCTACTCAGAGAGGTTTCGGCCAACATGAGACTGGTGTGGAGACGGTGGGATGCTGGACTGGCGTGCCACTCTGTCTTCGGCTGGAGATCTTTGCCAGAGGGGAGGCTTGAACTCCTGTCTCTGGAGACTGAAGTAGTGACTGAGCGAAAGAGCAGATCTTTTCCACTATGGGTCTGGTAGATGCACTAGACTGAAATCAGTCCTGAATTGCATGCAAAGATTTCCCCAAAGTTGGAGTATGGCTGCCTTAATGGCGGGATAAAAAAAACGGTCATACACACAAAACTCCATTCCCTTTCTTGGGCAGATGGGATTAATCCTTGCCTGTCCATACTGGGAGTGTCTGCAGGAGTATCAGCCTGCCTACGCAGAAGAAGAAGCATGCCAAGATGAACCAACCTCTGAGACGGATTTCTGTCTGACTTTTCTACATTCAGTAGAAATCCCCGTGAGGATAGTGTCCACTCCAGAAGAGAGGGGTCTCTTTAACCTTTCTATCCCCGTTCCGCCCTTTTCCGCCCGACCCGTCAGGCTCCTGATCCGCCCTGTACCGCCCATTCCTCAGTAGGCTGATTGTCTCGGTGTGCCTCCCTTATTTGGGTTGACCACAGTAATAAGACAAACCGGTCGTTATCCGGGTCTTTCCTACCTTTCTCAGCGCCATTTGTGAAAGCGGTTTGTGGCTTTTTTGATTTTTAATCGATTTTTTTTGTCATCCCATCGACTTCCGACTACGATCAAAATGTCGCACTCTGACAGTGACAGTGACATGAGCTTGACTGTGGACCAGATGTTCAATATGAATGTGTTGCCGACCGAAAATGATGACTGGAATCAATCGGACATTGATCTTGACTCTGTAGACAGCGACAGTGACTATGAAGTTGCAGAAGGAGTGAATGCGAGTAGTGACAGTGACTCGGACATAGGCGACGCAGGTGACGCAGGTGCTACCGATGTCGGTGGATGTGCACAGTCATCTCAGTGGTCAAACAACGACTTTCGGACTGACGTTCGTGTGTTTGATGCATACAGGGGCCCCCCACGTCCACAAGTGAATCTTCAAACATCTTTTGATTATTTTTTACTTGTTTTTCCTTCGGACGCATTCCATCTCATGGTCAGGGAAACCAAAAGTACTGGAGTTTGTGCATGTAAGAAAAGTGCACAACGGAAAGAAAATTTCATGTCAGTGATCTGTGTGTGACAAAAGTGATCAAAAGCAAGGATATTTCCAGTGACTGTGTTGTTTGTGTGTGATCACATTTGGATTATATAATTCATTACATCTGGAACCATATGGTGAGTACAACAAAAATATTTGAGTGTTGTTTTGTGTTGTGATGCCTGCCTCTCTTCCTTCCTACTAACACCTGCATATAGTTAGAAATATTATCAGTCATAGGAATTCTTTTTCTCATAAACACAAACTAACTCGTGCAGATCAAAAAGCATGCACTCCAATACATTTTCAGTAAATATGGTATGATTTTGACCTGTTATTTTTTTTTATTTTATTTTTTTCCTGCTATGTAACTGCTATGTGACTTAAAAGCGTCACAAAAATTTCACGTATATTCCTAGCTACCTGTGTAACTACTAACACCTCACAACACCCATCAGTTCTTTTCAGATGGTGAACCTGACCACTTGCCACCAAAAAGGTAGGTGTTATAAAGTTGATGGGTGTTGTATTGCCTGTCTATCACCTATTTCACTGACGTAGGTGTTTTCCAGGTGAAATCAGGTGTGTGTGTGTTGAGCCCTAAAAATATTTTCACATCCCCCTAAAATAACAAGTGCAAACCAAAGTTCAGCTTTCCATAGATTTTTGCTGAAAATTTGAAGTCTTTTTATCCATTAGTTTATTTTTAACAATTTTTTAAAGTCGGTAACCCAATTCGGGCAGCAAATTCCAATATAAACTTAGTAGTCTAGGCGACTTCTGTCATACGAAATACAGGACAATGAAGGTTAAAGAATTAGTGCACAACACTCTTCAATCATACTCGAGTTGTCAATAAATCCACACAAGCAACTGAAACTCATGCAATCAACCATTCACAGCAAGGCATATCTGGAAGACATAGCTCCCAATCTTTACCACACAGCACTTATCACATTGCAGAAAACGCAGGTCAATGTTGACTTACCCAATCAAACAGACGATCTCATACAATTCTTGTGGAGTTCTCGATACAAGCTGAAAGCACACATCATGAAGTGATCACATTACTTTTTAACAAACAAACATGATACACGTTACCTGATCTTTGTATCACAGCTATCATTGTAACAATTGTACACATTCTATGACAGTCGTAATGTGATCTTCATACTACAGCTATAACTGTCATGATTATAACTTTCATTACCTGACAGAAAATGATATGCAGTCACATTAAATTTTAGATCTTGTTTTCAGATTATAGAAGACACGGAAAAGGTTGACAAGCGATTTACACTTCTGCACACTTAAGGTGTCTACTTCTGAAATCAACAAGTCATCAAAAATTAAGCTTAAAAAAATTATGAATACAGAAATTTATCTTTTTGTTTCATTTTCCTTGATGCTACCAGAAGTGATAGCCTGATACTGTTAAAATGGAACAGTGAAATCTCACTCACTTCAATAGCTGTTTCATTTTGCACTGAAGTTCCGGTCAGCAAAAAGCACAGGGTTTCAGCAATTTCTGTGAAGCAACAGGAAAGCATAAGATTCAACCGCATAAGGAATCTGTCAGATGCATCACAACCAAATCCACAGAATGAACACAGTGAATCAGACCTGGTTACCCTTTCAGTATTCATGGTATAAATTTTCAGTGTTTTGAAAGAAAAATCAGTATTTAAATAGAACAAGAATATTTAACACTTTTTTTTTTGTGAGGACAGAGGTGTTAATTGATGCCATTTTAATTCCAAAAGGAAACCATTTCTTACCTATAACTTTAAGCCATCTGGTTACCTTTATATCTCATGTTTTTCTGCTGCTTTTCTGTTTTTTCCTTCTTTTGAAAATGTTACAAGCCCCTCACTTTTCCAAAGACGACTGCCATTTGAGCAAACTCCTTAACAATGCTACTATATATATACATGCAAACTTAACAAGCAAACTTTTTCTGACTTTTGGTACTGTGTGTATTCAGTTGATTTGGGTGAAACAGAGTATCAACTATCACCTATTCCAGAGTCTTAACGACCACAGGAGTGCCACAGACTTTGTCACCAAAATGGCCTGTCCACGACATCCAAAGTGTGAGGGCACAGGGCAGGGTTCCTACAGACTCCCAAGAACAAAATTCAAGTTTTCAAGGAGCGTTTTTTATTATTTCAAGGCTACAATACTTGCATAAAAATTGAAAAAAGAAATGGGCAGTTTGATTTTTCTGTGTTAAGGTTGATGGAAAAAATTATTCAAAAACAAATTTTTTTGTACAAAGGAGACAACAAAACAATGTGGTTTTAAATAATTTTTTTCATCAACCTGAACACAGAAAAATCAAACTGCCATTTCTTTTTTCAGTTTTCATCAGAGTGAGTGTGCCAGTACACCACACATTAGAACATTAACAAACCCAGACTTTGTGTTAAACGCCAAAACACTAAAATCAGCACAAATATGTCCATCTGTAAGAGAAAATACAGACTATGCATGGTGTGTAAGAGATTGGTAGGAGGAAAAAAAGAAAGAAAAAAAAAACTAGTTAAAAAAAAAAAAAATTTCTACATTGTCACGTGTTAAAATACCAAGGGAGATAATTTGTAACTTCATCAAAATTGATGACGTTACAAATTACCTCCCTTGTTTAAGTAGCCGACGGCAATCCAGTACCACGAGGATGTTTGTAAAAATTTGTTTTTAACCAGCCGCCGTGGCGAAGTGGTTAGCGTCGCGGACTCCCGGCTGGGAGGTCGTGGGTTCGAATCCCATCAGAAGTCATGTGGGTTTTTCTGCCCCGACCGGCTCCTACCCAGAGTTGAGTTGCTGCGGACTCAGTTGGGAAGACTGGGACCACACAGTCGAGTTTCATCTACTTAATGGATGCGTTTCTGAGAGTGTTGCTCAAACTCCCTGACCAACACTGCAGGTGCCTGTATCTCTCGGGCCTGGTTGACGCCAGGATATTTTATGAAAGGAAGCGTAGAGTACAGCCCTGTCATGTAGTCTCAGACCGAAATGGAAATCCGTAGCATCATCTTAATCATCCTCATTCTCATTGATCAGCATTGAAAAAAACAATGTCTCAAATTCTGTGGCCCTTCATGCCCTGCTCTCAGGGTGACCTCAGTTTCGATGTCCTCTCCACGTCTGTGGCCTTGGTTTGGTTCCATCGGTGTCACCGGTATCGGCGAGTCCATGGGGGCTGTCGTTGGACGGACGTGGTGGCGCCCTCCGGAGGGAGAGCTCACTCACGCCGGCTCCGCGACTAAGCAATTATTGTCGTCAGTAGGGGGCTTAGTAGGTGGTGTCCTGCGTATGTTAACCCGTTCGCTGCTTGAAGCTGCTTGAAAATGTACAAAGGCTTTCCCAGTGCCAGGGAAATCTAATGATTTGGGGGTAATAATTAACAAAAAATTCTAGCTCAGAAACTACAAAAGATATAACAATGAAATATATATGATTTTTGAAGGAAATTGAATGAAGATTTTGAATCTGGGCTTCTTTTGTTTTAATTTTGATAATAAAAAAGTATTTAGACAATTAGATTTGGATAGATTTTTTTGCACGATCAAAAGCATATGTATTTACCACTACATCTTCACATCCAAACAAGAACACAAAGCAAAAAAGTTGAAAATAAAGTTTGTATTGTCACACTACACCTGTAAATGAAAGTAAAACAGTTTAGAAGTCTATCAAGACGCTCACACTCTATGCAGACAGGTCAGTCCACGACCACGCCCCCCTCTCCCCACCACGCCCCCTTGCTGGACTTCAACCCTCTCTTTCACTGCTCCTCTTCCCCTACCTTTCCCTCTGCCCTGTGCCGCGCCGCGAGCAGGCCGCGCTCCCCTCTTGCGCTGACTACCACGTCACTGACCACTGGCACGCAGTGCAGAGTACACACTAGGCGAGCTCGTTCGACGCTGGCAAACCAGTCAGCTGAACACACATTGAGGTCACACAGCCCGACACAATAACTGACGAATACGGTTGGCAATTCCATCACTATCATCATCTCACCTTCATGCTCGAGTGAGTCGTTGAATAAAAGATTATTGTCGTTGTCAAAAATCATTAGCAGAGCCTGCTCAGCTGTGTAAATACGTTGATTTGGTCGCTGCGCTTGTCGAAGGTTGCGCCGCCATCTTTGCAAGCGAGACGAAGTGCTGGCTGGTCATCCAGTCAGTGATGAGAATAAATGGGCTTTCCCCTCACGTGTGGTCATTTACATATCATTTTAATACTACAGACATATAAGGCTTACTACGCACACTCTATTTAAGTCCGTTGATAGAAATAGTAACGAATGAAAATTCAAGAAAAATGCATGACGTCAGTGGACGGCCCATAGGCACTGGGAAAGCATTTTTAATGCGGCGTCAGCTGACGGCTTACAGGCACTCTACGGGTTAAATCAGAACAGGTGCCACTGAACACCACCGAAGTGACTCGGCAGCAGTGCAGTGTCTCCTCTGGTGGGTTGCCTCTTGACGACTTGACATTGACTGTTCCCTGTGGATTGCCGGTGCCGGGGGCTGTGGCGGGACCGACCGGGCTGTGGCTGTGGACGGGGTGTCGGAATGAGCGGCGTGGGTGCACTGCCTCTGAGGTGGCGCAGAGGTTGGGACAGCAAAAAAAAAAAAAAAAAAAATTGTTTTAAAATAATTTTTCATTAGCCTCAATGCAGAAAAATCAAACTCCCATTTCTTTTTGCCACATTAAAAATTTTTAGAGCCGACGGCTTGATTTTCAAAGGTTTTCAAGGAGGTTTGGTCAACAGAACCACATTTTATTGACTTTCAAAGGTTTTCAAGGTCCTGAAATTCGCTGTCAGAATTCAAGGAGTTTCAGGGAGCGTAGGAACCCTGCAGGGGTGGGAGGGAGAGCCAGGAGAGCAGAGCGGCACTTACTCTGCTTGAGCAGGAGGACGGCAAGGTCCGGGCAGCTGGCACACATGATGGCCAGCATGCGGATGACCATGACAAACACGCTGCTGCTGATGACTGGAGGACTGACCATCACCTGCCCAGCCACCACACCACAGTTAACACAGCCGTCAACACCACTGCATTGATGTACACAGTGAAAGGTGGCGGGGGGGGGGGGGGGGGGGGGGGGGGGGGGGGGGGCGGTGTCGAGTAAAAGGCGAGGGAGGTGTGAGGAGTAGGACTGGCAATGATACCAGCAAAATTCTAGAGTGGAACCGAATTGCATGCATTGTGCATGCATTTCTCCCCCAACCCTCCATCCCACCCCTCACTTCCATCACTCAAATGCTCTCTCTCTCACACACACACACACACTTACATGCACACGTGAGCGCACGCACGCACACACACACACACACACACACACACACGCATGCGTGCGCACACACACACACGCAGAGTGCCTCTCCCTCTTTATTCATTACATATATTCCAGTTCCATCTGAACCTTTATCTTAACTTTTCTGTAATCCTTACATCATATCAGTGAATGTGCATGCACAAGTTACACCAGATGAATTTGTTTCTGTCACTCGGCCAAATACATCAGCAAGCAGAAAACCAACAGCAGTAACTAAACTAGAGACTGACCAGCTGTTGAATGTTGGTGAGCAGGCCATGCACAGCGATTTCTTTCAGGATGCGCTGATCTGACTGAAAGTTGTCCACCAGGCGAGAAAAGCACAGACACACACTTTCCACACTTTTCTTATCCTGCAAGGAATCAAGACAGAAAACACAGCACATTATCAAAACATACTTTCCACACTTTTCTTATCCTGCAAGGAATCGAGACAGAAAACACAGCACATTATCAAAACACACTTTCCTTATCCTGCAAGGAATCAAGACAGAAAACACAGCACATTATCAAAACACACTTTCCACACTTTTCTTATCCTGCAAGGAATCAAGACAGAAAACAGCACATTATCAAAACCTATCTTAAAATCTCAACAAACCATGCGCTCTCTGATCAGAACCTCTTCCCTCCATCCCTCACCCCACCCACTCTATAGAACATGTTGAATCAGTATTAATAAAAAGTGTAATATATCCAGTAATAAAAATCTATAGACTCAAACCTCTCTCTCATTAACAAAATGGAAAATCAGAAACTGCAATATTCATCTCACTACACACACATACATGCATATGTACACACACACACATACACACACACACACAGAAACAGCCATCCCCATGCCATCACTGACTGAGTGTGTGAGTCGTCCACTGAGGACGGGCAGGCAGTCCCTCATAGCCTGGTAGTCCTCCAGGGTCATGTTCTGCACGCAGTTAGCCGTCACCATCAGGGCGTTGCGCTGGGCTCCCACGCTGAAGAAGTCCAGGAACATCAGGCAGGCCTGGATCCCTTTCTGCCACACCCAATTCCACATCATCATCAGTCATCAAAACCTCACAGACCCATCATCAGTCATCAAAACCTCACAGGCCCATCATCAGTCATCAAAACCTCACACACTTCAGTCAGGTGTGTTCAGACTGGCTAGGCTACTGTCTACACTGAACAGGAATAAGGCACTGGTTTGAACTGGCAACTATGAGAAAAAATGATCTTGGGTTGCACAGACCATCAAACAAGCTTGTGGTCCTTTTCAAAACACTGTTTCCAAAATCATGTCAAAATCTTTTACGACAATGGCGAATATGCAGAAACAAACAAATCAGAACTGCCTAACCATATCTCACCTCTCTCTCTCTCTCCCTCCATACTGATGATATGAATGACAATGTGTCACCCTCTGTTCTTTCCTTCTGTATGTCCTGTCTCCCTTTTTCAGCAAAAGAGCTTCATAAAGGCACTTTTATTCTAACAGTCTTGAACTTTGTAACACTGCCTATAATCTGACATCTTATACATGCAAACAAATCCAAAGGAGTACTCATCTTCATCTTCAGACTCATGGAAGATATGAACTTGGCCACACAACTCTACCAGTGTATGCAGAGTCAAGCACAGAGCATGAGCACTATAACAAAACCACTGAAGGATGACCAACTCATGCATCTTCTCATATAATCCAGAATACTGACAGCACCATTAGGAGCAGACCAGTCCTGTTCACCAATACTGTGGACACACACATGTTGGGAGCAGACCAGTCCTCCTGTTCACCAATACTGTGGACACACACACGTTGGGAGCAGACCAGTCTTGTTCCCCAATACTGTGGACACACACACGTTGGGAGCAGACCAGTCCTCCTGTTCCCCAATACTGTGGACACACACATGCTGGGTGCAGACCAGTCCTCCTGTTCCCCAATACTGTGGACACACACACGTTGGGAGCAGACCAGTCCTCCTGTTCCCCAATACTGTGGACACACACACGTTGGGAGCAGACCAGTCCTCCTGTTCCCCAATACTGTGGACACACACACGTTGGGAGCAGACCAGTGCTCCTGTTCCCCAATACTGTGGACACACACACGTTAGGAGCAGACCAGTGCTCCTGTTCCCCAATACTGTGGACACACACACGTTGGGAGCAGACCAGTGCTCCTGTTCCCCAATACTGTGGACACACACACGTTAGGAGCAGACCAGTGCTCCTGTTCCCCAATACTGTGGACACACGCAGGTTAGGAGCAGACCAGTGCTCCTGTTCCCCAATACTGTGGACACACGCAGGTTAGGAGCAGATTAGTGCTCCTGTTCCCCAATACTGTGGACACACACATGTTAGGAGCAGACCAGTGCTCCTGTTCACCAATTACGTGGACACACACGCTAGGAGCAGACCAGTGCTTCTGTTCACCAATTACGTGGACACAAACATGCATCGTTTCCTGGCCTGTATCTGTCACAGAGTCAGTCAACTAGTGAATACTTGCCGACTGCAAAATCTGCTTGCTGTGTCGTCTAGACAACATCTCCAGCGCCGTCAGCGCCTGCTCCGCCACATCCATGCATTCAATCTTTTCCAGCTGCATAAAGAACAAAATGTACATTGTCAGCAATACAGACTGCTCTATCAACATTAGAACAATCATCACAAGAGATGAAAATATCAAATCTTAAATAAATGTTAGCGAACCGCCCAGAGAACGTGGACAAACGAGTCACAAGACGAAACAACGCGTTTCAACCTCTTAGGTCTTCATCAGGTGAGACATAAACGAATAAAACAACGAAAATTCACTTAGCTTTGATCGCTTCAGATCACTTCCAGGGTTCGGCGCAAGAAGAAGGTGTTGAATGAGAACGAGGCTGTTGGAAGGGAAATAGTGAGCGAGTCAAAGTCGTAATGAAGATAATAATATTACTGATAGGAATACTAATAATGGTCAAAATATTGAGAGAAAAAAAAAAAGGGACAAGATTACTACCAATCTTAGTGTCAATAAGTATGGGTATGGGAGAAAAGGAGAGTGGGTTAGAGGATTCTTAAACAGCAGGGTTGCCGTGGCAACAGTCCCAGAGGCGAAGGCGATGGTGATGTCAATGCCAGTGGTAGTATCAATACTAGCAATAGTATTACTGAATGATACTGCTAACAACGATAGTGAAGGTTAAGGTAATGAAAGCATGATACAGAAATATATTTAGAAAATACTTTTTTATAATAATCAAATAAATAAATAAATGAAACATTAAAAATAATAATAATAATAAATTAAAAAATAAATGAATAAGTAAATAATAATAATGATAATAAATGCATAAATAAGATAGCTATAAGTTGTGTGTGAGGTGAATAGTGGGAGATAAGGTAGTATGTGTGTGTGTTGTGGGAGGATATTATGGGCTGAGATTGAAGTGGTGGGTTGGTACATGTTACTTTAAGGTGTTGATGCTATGAGGGTGGAGGGAAGAAGGGGATGGGTTTACGTACTAACTGGGGGAAGATAAGATAATGTTGCTTATAGCCCAGCCGACCGCAAGGGGCCACATCAGGGCTGTCACCACGTTAAAATCAACTCACAAGTCATTAAAAAAAAATTATAAAAAAAAAACCTTTCACACATCTCTTTAAATGACATCTTCTAGAAACGCACCAGAAACTTCGTTAAAAATCTTTCTTCCGTAAAATCTTAAATCAGATGAAAAATGTTAATCTCTCTCAAAAACTCAAGGATCACGTCAGGCGGGACATCCCTGAACAGGATCTTCATGGACTCCGCTGTAAAATGTTTGTGTCTCACATCGTGCAAGTCCCAACACTCTAAAAGAATATGTTTCATTGTGAGTGGCACATGACATGGAATGCACCATGGAGCTTCTTCACTCTTTAAAAGGTAGGAATGAGTAAAATACGAATGGCCGGTGTGCAGCCGGCACAGAAACGTTTCCTCTTTACGACCACCAGACGTAGATGGGAGGAACTCCTTAAGGTTTGTTATCCGTCTGGGTATTCCAATCCTCCTGCCAGAGGTCTTTCACATAATCATTAATTTTGGGTTTCAGATCTGAGCAGGGGATATAACTGGGGGAGGGGGAGGGGCAACATATTCACACCTATACACAATCTCTTCTCTCTCTCTCTCTCTCCCCCCCCCCCCCCCCCCCCCCTTCACGACCAACGATAAAGGAGCCAGCATTCTATTTATTATGTGTGTGTATGTGTGAGTGTGAGTGTGAGTGTGTGTGTGTGTGTGTGTGCCATTTGTAATATCAGCCTTATTCATTGGTTACCCCCACCTCCACCCCCAGCAACCGCCATATCCACCAACACCCCTACACACATCATTACTAGGGCAGGGGGAGGGGGGAGTAAGTCGATTGATGTAGCAAATGGAGAGACTCAGAGAGTGCAGGAAAAGGGAAGATGATGATAGCTGCAACCAATGTCTGAGACAAACAGTGGGAGGTAGGGTGGTATGGGTGTATGTAGGAGGGGGATATTTCAGGCTGGAGCTGCAGAGATGGAATGGTACATACTACTTTTGGACGTTGATGCCATGAGGGTGGACGGTGCCCAGTTTGGCAATGAGATGAGATTCCTGCATTAGGCGTTCCAAGTTGTCAGTCTTAGATTGCCAAAGTGCCAAGACTTTGACATGGTTGATGTTGTGTTGGGCATGGTTGAAGTGTAGAGCGACTGGTTTGGGCCGATGGTGGCGGATGTCGGCCAGGTGTTCAGAGATGCGCGTCTCAAGTGTGCGAGATGTCTCACCTACATAGATCTTACCGCACAGCTGACAGTGGATGGCATACACAATGTTGGGGCTCTGGCAGGAGAAAGTGCGTTTAATAGTGAAAGAGCCTGTGGGGCCATGTAGGATGGTGTCTGGTTTGGTGAGAGAGCAGATTTTGCAGTTGGGTTTTGAGCAGGGGAAAGTACCTGGTGGCTTAGGTGTGGAGATTTTGTTCAGCTTAGAGCGCACCAGTAGGTCGTTGAGGTTTTTGTCACGTTTGAAAGTGATCATTGGTTTGGTCTCAAAGGCAGGTTTATGATTTTCTACTATGTGCCAGTTAGACTTCAGGATCCTGCAGATGGGCAGATTGTGAGGATGGAAGAGAAGGCAGGCAGTGGGTCTGTCCGTCTCTTTGGGAGGTTTAGTTTCCAGAGTAGATGTTCTGGATTTAGCTGCAGTGCGGCTGAGAGCATCACTGATGACGGCACTAGGGTATCCACTGTTGGTGAAAAAATCAGACATTTTGGCTGCTTGTATAGTGAAATCTTCTTCGCTAGAGCAGAGTCTGCGTAGGCGAAGGAATTCAGACTATGGAATGCTATTTTTAGTGGACTAAAAATAGCATTCCATATTCTGAATTCCACCACCAGTCCACTAAAAATAGCATTCCATATTCTGAATTCCACCACCAGTCCACTAAAAATAGCAGACATAGAAGATGTCATTTAAAGAGATGTGTGAAAGGTTTTTTTTTTTTTTTTAATGACTTGAGTTGATTTTAACGTGGTGACAGCCCTGATGTGGCCCCTTGCGGTCGGCTGGGCTATAAGCAACATTATCTTATCTTCCCCCAGTTAGTACGTAAACCCATCCCCTTCTTCCCTCCACCCTCATAGCATCAACACCTTAAAGTAACATGTACCAACCCACCACTTCAATCTCAGCCCATAATATCCTCCCACAACACACACATATACTACCTTATCTCCCACTATTCACCTCACACACAACTTATAGCTATCTTATTTATGCATTTATTATCATTATTATTATTTACTTATTCATTTATTTTTTAATTTATTATTATTATTATTTTTAATGTTTATTTATTTGATTATTATAAAAAAGTATTTTCTAAATATATTTCTGTATCATGCTTTCATTACCTTAACCTTCACTATCGTTGTTAGCAGTATCATTCAGTAATACTATTGCTAGTATTGATACTACCACTGGCATTGACATCACCATCGCCTTCGCCTCTGGGACTGTTGCCACGGCAACCCTGCTGTTTAAGAATCCTCTAACCCACTCTCCTTTCTCCCATACCCATACTTATTGACACTAAGATTGGTAGTAATCTTGTCCCTTTTTTTTTTTCTCTCAATATTTTGACCATTATTAGTATTCCTATCAGTAATATTATTATCTTCATTACGACTTTGACTCGCTCACTATTTCCCTTCCAACAGCCTCGTTCTCATTCAACGCCTTCTTCCTTGCGCCGAACCCTGTGAAGTGATCTGAAGCGATCAAAGCTAAGTGAATTTTCGTTGTTTTATTCGTTTATGTCTCACCTGATGAAGACCTAAGAGGTCGAAACGCGTTGTGTTTCGTCTTGTGACTCGTTTGTCCATGTTCTCTGGGCGGTTCGCTAACATTTATTTAAGATTTGTTTAGATTTCCGCCTGCAGTCCTCTCGCTTTGCAACTAAAAATATCAGTCAAACATTTCTCACAATATACATTATTACATAATAAAAGCAATGAAAAATGGAAACATTAAGAAATTGATGCAAAAAGTGTTGCTACTTTTCAATAAAAAAAAAAGTGACATCCTGTTACTTGCACTTTGTTCAAATAAGGCCAAAAGATCCTATTATCTGCACACGCAACAGTCATGTTGCCTGCAAGCAAGTAAAGCAGCAAAAGAAATGCCAACAGTATTGTCATTATCCTCTTCCCTTCAGGTCTCTTCTCTCTCTCTCTGTCCAGGAAACCATGTGAAAGAAGGCCATCTTCACCCCTCACACACACACAGCTCCACCTCCCCTCCTCCCAAATCTCCAATCTGTGCTACTGTATGACACCTCACACAGCTCCACCTCCCCTCCTCCCAAGTCTCCAATCTGTGCTACTGTATGACACCTCACACAGCTCCACCTCCCCTCCTCCCAAGTCTCCAATCTGTGCTACTGTATGACACCTCACACAGCTCCACCTCCCCTCCTCCCAAGTCTCCAATCTGTGCTACTGTATGACACCTCACACAGCTCCACCTCCCCTCCTCCCAAGTCTCCAATCTGTGCTACTGTATGACACCTCACACAGCTCCACCTCCCCTCCTCCCAAGTCTCCAATCTGTGCTACTGTATGACACCTCACACAGCTCCACCTCCCCTCCTCCCAAGTCTCCAATCTGTGCTACTGTATGACACCTCACACAGCTCCACCTCCCCTCCTCCCAAGTCTCCAATCTGTGCTACTGTATGACACCTCACACAGCTCCACCTCCCCCTCTCCCAAGTCTCCAATCTGTGCTACTGTATGACACCTATTTCATGACCAATAGACAAGACAAACTGGAGCTACTCAAGGTGTGAAAATGACACCCATATCCATGACAACAACTGGACAAGACAAACAGGAGCAACTGTAGAGTGTGCAAATAATCAGTCTACAGTTCCCAAACAACTCATCATAGCTTGTCCTCACTGTACACCCTGCCATGTCCTACCTTGTCATCACTGTACACCCTGCCATGTCCTACCTTGTCCTCACTGTACACCCAGCCATGTGCTACCTTGTCGTCACTGTACACCCTGCCATGTCCTAACTTGTCATCACTGTACACCCTGCCATGTCCTGCCTTGTCCTCACTGTACACCCTGCCATGTCCTACCTTGTCATCACTGTACACCCTGCCATGTCCTAACTTGTCCTCACTGTACACCCTGCCATGTCCTACCTTGTCTCAATAAACACCTTGCCATGTCCTATCTTGTCATCACTTTACACCCTGCCATGTCCTACCTTGTCATCACTGTACACCCTGCCATGTCCTAACATGTCCTCACTGTACACCCTGCCATATCCTACCCTGTCATCACTGTACACCATGCCATGTCCTACATTGTCTTCACTGTACACCATGCCATGTCCTACCTTGTCATCACTATACACCATGCCATGTCCTACCCTGTCATCAATAAACACCCTGCCATGTCCTACCTTGTCATCACTGTACACCATGCCATGTCCTACATTGTCATCACTGTACACCTTGCCATGTCCTGCCTTGTCATCACTGTACACCTGCCATGTCCTAACTTGTCATCACTGTACACCCTGCCATGTCCTACCTTGTCATCACTGTACACCATGCCATGTCCTACCTTGTCATCACTGTACACCCTGCCATGTGCTACCTTGTCATCACTGTACACCATGCCATGTCCTACCTTGTCGTCACTGTACACCATGCCATGTCCTACCTTGTCATCACTGTACACCCTGCCATGTCCTACCTTGTCATCACTGTACACCCTGCCATGTCCTACCTTGTCATCACTGTACACCCTGCCATGTCCTGCCTTGTCATCATTGTACACCCTGCCATGTCCTAACTTGTCATCACTGTACACCATGCCATGTATGTCCTGACTTATCATCACTATACACCCTGCCATGCCCTACCTTGTCATCACTGTACACCATGCCATGTCCTACCTTGTCATCACTGTACACCCTGCCATGTCCTATCATGTCGTCACTGTACACCATGCCATATCCAACCTTGTCATCACTGTACACCCTGCCATGTCCTAACTTGTCATCACTGTACACCCTGCCATGTCCTACCTTGTCATCAATGTACACCCTGCCATGTCCTAACTTGTCATCACTGTACACCCTGCCATGTCCTACCTTGTCCTCACTGTACACCATGCCATGTCCTACCTTGTCGTCAATAAACACCCTGCCATGTCCTGCCTTGTCCTCACTGTACACCCTGCCATGTCCTACCTTGTCCTCACTGTACACTTTGCCATGTCCTACCTTGTCCTCACTGTACACCATGCCATGTCCTACCTTGTCCTCACTGTACACCCTGCCATGTCCTGCCTTGTCATCACTGTACACCCTGCCATGTCCTGCCTTGTCCTCACTGTACACCCTGCCATGTCCTGCCTTGTCATCACTGTACACCCTGCCATGTCCTACCTTGTCATCACTATACACCCTGCCATGTCCTACCTTGCTATCTATGACCACCACACCATGTCCTACCTTGCTATCTATGACCACCACACCATGTCCTTCCTTGCTATCTATGACCACCACACCATGTCCTACCTTGCTATCTATGAAAACCACCACATGTCCTACCTTGCTATCTATGACCACCACACCATGTCCTACCTTGCTATCTATGAAAATCACATGTCCTACCTTGCTATCTATGACCACCACACCATGTCCTACCTTGCTATCTATGAAAACCACCACATGTCCTACCTTGCTATCTATGACCACCACACCATGTCCTACCTTGCTATCTATGAAAATCACATGTCCTACCTTGCTATCTATGACCACCACACCATGTCCTACCTTGCTATCTATGAAAACCACCACATGTCCTACCTTGCTATCTATGACCACCACACCATGTCCTACCTTGCTATCTATGACCACCACACGTCCTTGCTTGCTATTTATGACCACCACATGTCCTAGCTTGCTATCTATGACCACCATGCCATGTCCCAAAGCGTTCATCCTGCACAGGCAGTGCACCCACCTTCTCCAGGAAGACAGGGATAGCATCCACCACAACGGCAGAGGACCTGGGCAGGGCCTCCATCATGTAGGTGAGGGCGCGGCCGGCATGGTGCATGATGTCGAAGTTGTGCTCCATTTTCAGCAGGCTGATGAGGGCCGGCACCACCTGCTTAATGGGGAACCCCACCAGGCTGTCCTCCGTCCCCATCACCAGCAGCTGTCAGCAGGCCAACACACCACAGGGCTTACACCACAGTGTGTGTGTGTGTGTGTGTGTGTGTGTGTCCGTGTGTGTGTGTGTGTGTGTGTGTGCGTTCACTATGAAAAGAGGAGAAGTGGAGAATGGAGGGTGGGGGTCAGCAGAGTAAGTGGCTCTAAAGCACTGCCACTGATTAGCACAGACGATAGATAACAATGTGTTGTTCGCCACTTTAACTTGTGCCAGTTCAGAACAACAAATATGCATTTAGGCATTGCCACTGATACAGGCATATGCAAGTGTGTGCACACACACACATATGCACACACGCATGTGTGCACGCACACACACACACACAAAGGTATCTACGTAAACACATACTGTTACTTGCACAAACTTAAAGTTCATTCATAGAAAGAAACGAAAAACTTTTAGTTCACTCACAAAGAGAAACAAACCCTTCAACTGGTTTGTAGAGAACATGACCAAAACAGGTATTTAAAAAAAAAACAAACAAACAAGGAAAGTAGCAGATAAAGAGTGCTGGAAAACCCCGCTACTCTTCCTCAGGACAAAGTGTGGTCATTGGAACATTCAGAAAAATATAACATGAAATAATGACAGAAAACATGTAAACCCTACTCAATACATTCGCCAAATTTAATGAAGGAATGACAGAAAACTACATCAAAACTTTACACAATAAGTTCACCAGATCTGATCAACAAACCGTAAGTTGCTTTCCACTCAGTGTAATCTTCCAAAGCCAAAAAAAACATAAGCTGCTTTTCCGCTCAGCGTAATCTTCCCAAACAAGCAAAACAAAATTACAAATCAGCATACACATATCTGCCAACCCTACAACAGATGTAAGAGGAACATTTTGAACAAGTGAGAGGAATACATCACACTTGACAGAAAAACAGAACCCTGTTAAACCAACAGTTGAAATTCTATACATTACACAACACCAGTACACATGTCTCTTCATCTGTCTGTCTGTGCATTTGCACCCTACTGTTACAAATGGTTAATTCTACATGTTGTCAAGGCAAGCTTATTTTTCCCACACTGCTCTGTATAGGTGTTTACATATCTGCTTCTCAGTTCTTGGTGTACATGTAAGGATTATTCCAGCATCGCTCACGCCCGTAAAATCTGCTACCTAAATCTATGAATAGTTTTCTTACGACTGATACTGACAGGACTTCACTGTCGTTGTAAAATACCTGACACATCTCCATGGCAGCCGACAGCTGCTGGGTTTCATTCCCCGTGGCCTGCAGTCCTTGCAGGAGTTGCTGCACTTTGGAGGCTGGAAAAGATGCTGCTCAACATCAACTTCTCAGTATCAAATCGGTGAATAGTCATGTCTTATCTCAACATGCTGCCCTAGGTCTAATGTTCAAAGTATAATGCTTCTTAATGTCAAAGTCACCAGAATTTTCCAAGTACTGAGGATATCTTTGATCTCTATCAGATATAAAAAACACAAGTTATGCCACTTAGAGTTTACCAACCATCTCAGTTCTCTGGTTCATTTGCTCATTCATACTGAAAGGTAAACCTGGTGTCTTATGTTAATAGGGAACAATGCACATCAAAGCGGCTCACATGTGTCAACAGCTACGAATTAAACAGTTTGTCACACTTCATCTGACAGCAATGTCTGAACTCGCTTAATTAACCCACACAAAAATCAAAATGGTAAGAGCAATAGTTTAGCGATACATATATGAACTTAATCACACACATATATCAACCATTCCAAAAAATACTTTGTGATACTGAAACAACACTCAACCGTAGCATTAGCATGCCTTGTTTACATACCACCTTGGTTGTTGTTTTCAATAGAACACACCAAAAATCATACCACCTTGGTTGTTGTTTTCAAGACAACACACCAAAAATCAAGTTTTAAAAGTCTACATATTTAAACATGACCACAGGAACATAACAAAATCAACGACACAATTTTTGAAACATATTCTCTCTCTTTATTTCTATACACATCAATTACAAAAATAAAATCATAATGTCAATGACACTTAAAAGATTTTTCTTACAGGTAAATTTGTTGCCAATGACACTTTTAAAAGAAGATTTTTCTTACAGGTAAATTTGTTGCCAATGACACTTTTAAAAGAAGCTTTTCTTACAGGTAAATTTGTTGCCAATGACCAGTGAAGCTTCATTTTTTTATTTAATGGATTTGGAATGAGTTGGTGGGTGGGAAAGATATGGGTTAAGGATTATGACATTTTCAGGTGCTATTCCAAACAAACAGTGTCAATTAGTGCCTAGTAGCTGTACCAATTTGTTCAATATGCTTAATTTCACAGACTGAACCAACCTGCATTTTTTCCAATACTGCCACTGTAATGTTTTAATTCTACACATTTTGAGTGACCAACTGATACTACTTTTGATAAAAACGGGGAGTCCTTACCACATTCTATGTATATATCGGTACACTTACAATGTTAAACTGGTGCAAGATAAGACCAACATGTTAGCTCTGTTTGGACAAATTTGATGACCAACTCAGCGCTAAAACACCCTGGGAAGGTGCCATGCCCGGCCACTGTGAGCTTGTCCTTTCTCACTGTTCCAAACACCCTGGGAAGATGCCATGCACGGCCACTGTGAGCTTGTCCTTTCTAACTGTTCCTAACACCCTGGGAAGATGCCATGCATGGCCACTGTGAGCTTGTCCTTTCTAACTGTTCCAAACACCCTGGGAAGATGCCATGCACGGCCACTGCGAGCTTGTCCTTTCTAACTGTTCCAAACACCCTGGGAAGATGCCATGCACGGCCACTGTGAGCTTGTCCTTTCTAACTGTTCCAAACACCCTGGGAAGGTGCCATGCACGGCCACTGCCAACTTGTCCTTTCTCACTGTTCCAAGTCTTACCTGCCTCCCTCCACTCTACCACCTGCGTTATGTGCCTCTGTTGCCTGTTCTTTGTCCATAGCTAGAGGGGAAGGGTAGTCTTGACGCTACAGTTATATCAGGCAAACAGAAGAGTACTTTGACATAAAAATCTCCTGTATGACAAGCTGGGGCAGAATTACATTAACTGTGAGAGGGCAGCTACCCAAATGAATCACATTTGGTGGTGTACGTCTGCGAACAGTAGTGTTCACCAGACCAAAGGAAAAGCCTTGAAACCATCAGCCCTAGCTATCATAAAGTACAGAAGGTGGTGATGAATAAAGATATTTTTCCACCCCCTTCACACTGCTTGAACTGAATGCAAAACTGACAATGGCCTGGCCCTATGACTGCCTGAATCCATGTTTTAATAGCAACTGAATGCCAAACTGACTATGGCCTGGCCATATGATTGCCTGAATCCATGTTTTAATAGCAACTGAATGCCAAACCGACTATGGCCTGGCCCTATGACTGCCTGAATCCATGTTTTAATAGCAACTGAATGCCAAACTGACAATGGCCTGGCCATATGACTGCCTGAATCCATGTTTTAATAGCAACTGAATGCCAAACTGACAATGGCCTGGCCATATGATTGCCTGAATCCATGTTTTAATAGCAACTGAATGCCAAACTGACTATGGCCTGGCCCTATGACTGCTTGAATCCATGTTTTAATAGCAACTGAATGCCAAACTGACTATGGCCTGGCCCTATGACTGCTTGAACCCATGCTTTAATTGCAACTGAATGCCAAACTGACTATGGCCTGGCCCTATGACTGCTTGAATCCATGTCTTAATAGCAACTGACTGCCAACCAGCCCTAAGACTGCTTGAATCCATGTTATAACAGCAAATGAATTCCAACTGGTCATAAGACTGCTTGAATCCATGCTTTAACAGCACTGATTGCCAAAGTGAAAATGCCCTGGCCCTAAGACTGCTTGAATCCATGTTTTAACAGCACTGATTGCCAAAGTGAAAATGTCCTGGCCCTAAGACTGCTTGAATCCATGTTTTAATAGCAACCGACTGAGAAGTAACAATGGCCTGGCCCTAAAGTCCTCTAGGGTTTACACAGCTGACATCCTGCACCACAGTCAGTACCCTGGGAAGAAATTCAGTAATCCACTGAGAAAAGGTGTCAGCCACCATTTCCTCCTGTCATTTTCCTTGTGAGAGATACGCTATTTAATCAAAATATCTGTCAGTCCTTTCTCAGAAGTATTTTAGGCATTAGCTTTGCACTTTTTCCACAAAAATAAATTCCCTTTTTGCATAAAAGTTATAATCAGACAGTTCTTTTAATGCCCAAGTTCAGTGATTCCTTCCCCATACTACTCCTAACACTCAAAAAAAAAAATCAGCTTGGTTCCATCACTGCTGCTGACTATATCAATGACTTAACTGAAAATTATCCCATCATTTTTTGTTTTTTGTTTTCAATTAACCCTGTTAATTTCATTACAAAATCCTGCTAAATCCACAGTGATTTAAGTGATGCAGACGGCTGGTGTGGCCTGTACACAACCTGTGCTTGTCTGAACACAAATGTCCATGCAGCACATGTGTCCCAGTGTCTGAGCTAACCACACAACGGCCTGTATTCAATCAGTTGTGATTCCTATATGCAGGGCATATCCTGTCCAGTGAGAATGAAGACTGCCACCGTCAAAGGCAGAAGAGCTCTAGTCCAAACCATCTCCTATGAAGACTGCCACGGTCAAAGGCAGAAGAGCTCTAGTCTAAACCATCTCCTATGAAGACTGCCACGGTCAAAGGCAGAAGAGCTCTAGTCCAAACCATCTCCTGACACAGTCCAGACCTGGAGGACTAAGTAAGCCTATGTCCTTCACCCCTCAATACCGAGTGTGACACTGTTCCACCAGTTCTCAACTGGACCATGACTTGGCACTCTTCATCATTTCCCTAGGAGAGTCAAGCCAACGGTCATCAGGTGCACATTCAGCGGATTGTAACACAGAGGATACACTGTAAGCTCATTTACCTTCCATCTCATGGGTCTGCTTGCTTGACATGCACAATGAATGGTTTCCCTCAAAACAATACATTGGAGAAAAAAAAAATTAGTACGCAACAGTAAACGTTAGAGTGAGACAAAAATGAATGAAAAATGAACTAAGTGTTGTCAAGTAAAGTGGAGAAGAAATATTTAACAACAAACCTGGCATGGTCTTTTCTGTCCAGCCTTCAGCCACAAAAAATCAAAGGAAGTCGACATGAAAGAGCAAAGTATGCAGCAAAACCTGATACTAGGTCAAGGTGGGCGGGCTTCTGATGGTGTCTTAAGCATTGCACTGGCACACAAACACTGGCCAAACAGCCCCAACATGGTTGTCACTTGCACCACTTTGCCATGGTCCTTAACCTGACCTCAGAATAAAAACTCCATGGGTAAATCACGTTTTCAACTCTGTACCTAGGACTTATCAGAAAGAAGTACTTGAAGTGACCTTTTTAGTGTGACAAACTGAAAGAGAAAATCCCCATGAAATTGTCTTTTGAAACAATGATATACATAGCTTCACTTTAAAATCTTTGGAAACCATACTTCAGGACACAATTTTGTTTCAAAGCAGTACTGCAACCTTGGGTTCCACTAGTAATTTAGCATGGTAGAACACCCTGTGAGCAGCTCCTTTTCTTAACACAGAGCAACCTCTCAATAAAAACCTCCACACTTCCACTGTAAATGGCTGGCTGGCAGGGTCACCTGCCACATCAATCCAGTACAATTAAAACAAATCCATTACAAAACACGTGTTTACATGGAAAAACTGTTGACTGGGAAGGTGTATCTATTGGGAGGTTTCACTGTACAGCATGGAGGCATCCTCCAGGCACACAAACATAATCCACCTTTCTGATCTTTCAACCCCACCAAGAAAAATGAACCAAAAGGAAAGAAGAAGAAAGCCTGGAGATTGCAAACAGCTCTGAACACAAAACACACAAAGCAAGACAAAGAAAAGATGGACGAAAAAAATGTAAACAGTGTTGCTGAATGGAATATTCAATCATCTTAATTTTGATTGATTCCCCTTGTTTTAACAAAGTTTCATTTTTGACAATTCCTCTTGTTTTACCTAAGCTGATATTCCAGATCATACTGATCAATACTACAGTTATGACCGGCAGCCTATTGACCCTTATCCATTGGGCAACATGCCCAAACCTAGCTACCCTTGGCTCAGAAAATGTGCCGACACATACGCCCACCCTCATTCAAGAAACATACACATGTAGCTCATGGGTGGCCTTATTCAACAGAGAAGCGCATGTTGTGCACAGGAACCAGTGAAGATTCAGCAACATTCTGACAGAAAAAGACCCACCTGCCCTCCCCATTTTGAGTGAATATTAATTTGATTCGATGACTTCTAGGAAAATTGACAGCCAATGACTGACGCCGGTGTTTTGAGCAGATACTGCTGCAGCATCAGCATAACTTTAACAGAATGAGCTGATTTATTCTGAAAAATAAAAGGCGACAAATTTAAATGGGTTTCACAATGAGTCAGATGACTTTCATGCAGAAACATATTTGTTTATTGCCAATATTGTCACAGATTGACACTGACAAAGCCAACTTTAAGTTCATAACAAAGCCGTATCAATTCAAGTGTAAAACTGCCGTCTGACA
Organism: Conus canariensis; assembly: GCA_033310375.1. Lineage (NCBI taxonomy): Eukaryota > Metazoa > Mollusca > Gastropoda > Neogastropoda > Conidae > Conus > Conus canariensis. Next base: position 71,371,698 of record CM065732.1, read on the forward strand.
ATGATATATTTGTAAACATTGAGAAGGGCAAGGTAATTGTGTTTGAATGAACATTTTAGAATGTAATTTAACAATTGTCTGTTGTTACTTTGGGCAATAAACAGCGAGATAATCTGAGATCAAGGGTGCTGACACTAAATCATGTAGATCAATTTGTGAAATTTGTCCGATTATTCTTTTTGTATCAAACATTGTTAAAATTTAGAATAATAAGGCAAGTGAACTTTAAAATCTATATTACATGTGTCAGTGTTATTTTTACTCGCAAATTTTCAATTTCAAGTAATTGTGTTGCTTTTATTTTGTTTGAGTAGCTGAATTTTTGACATTGTTTGCTGGAAACTGTATTTCTGAGTCTAGTCTCACACAACCCATAACCATTCAATACAGAGCAGATCATACTGAATTTTTGACATTGTTTGCTGGAAACTGTATTTCTGAGTCTAGTCTCACACAATCCATAACCATTCAGTACAGAGCACATCATACTGAGTTTCTGACACTGTTTGCTGGAATCTGAGTCTAGTCTCACACAATCCATAACCATTCAATACAGAGCAGATCATTATAATACAGCGAACCTGGAACTGGCCAGCACCCTAAACATGGCTCAGATCAGGGCCAGGAAAGCCCCTAGGGCTCTCAGCTCACAGTCTGACCACAGAACAAGTCGCCGCAGATGGAAAGGAGTTAAGACTTTGAAAAAAAAGGTGTTTTCAGCTGAAATGATCATGTCATTTTTAACCAGCACCTTCACACACACACACACACACACACACACACACACACACACACACACACACACACACAACCAGTGTGTGCATACCAGAAAACACTGAACTATATTTTGACAGTACTAATTCTGGGAATATCTAGAGACATTTCAATTACTGCCCAATGGTGTTCCTTGTCTGCTCAGGAAAACAATGATAATTAACCATGTCATCCGGGAGGCAACTACCTGGATAAATAGCATCTGAACAAGTTTCACATTTCCTCAAACCAATTAACCCTCAAGCCCACAATTTCCATCAAATACTCTTCTTCTTACTTCTTCTGACAAAATGCCATCCCAACACGCACCCATGCCCCCTCCCCACAACAACTATTATTCACAAGTGTGGGGAGACCAAGGTGTGCATGTGTTCATCAGCTGTATTTGGGACAATGACTGCAGTGTAATCCCAACTGTTTTAACTGTAACCGAGTTGAACTAATGGTGTTGCTTTTCCCTACAGCTGGTGATAACATTTATTAGGATACTATATTGATATTCTCTAACTGGTGATATCAACATTCATTAGGATGCCATTTTGATATTCTCTAACTGGTGATATCAACATTCATTAGGATGCCATTTTGATATTCTCTAACTGGTGATATCAACATTCATTAGGATACTATTTTGATATTCTCTAACTGGTGATATCAACATTCATTAGGATACTATTTTGATATTCTCTAACTGGTGATAACATTTATTAGGATACTATTTTGATATTCTCTAACTGGTGATATCAACATTCATTAGGATGCCATTTTGATATTCTCTAACTGGTGATATCAACATTAGGATACTATTTTGATATTCTCTAACTGGTGATATCAACAACAGGATGCCATCTTGATGTTCTCTAACTGGTGATATCAACATTAGGATACTATCTTGATATTCTCTAACTGGTGATATCAACATTTAATAGGATACTATTTTGATATTCTCTAACTGGTGATATCAACATTTAATAGGATGCCATTTTGATATTCTCTAACTGGTGATATCAACATTTAATAGGATGCCATTTTGATATTCTCTAACATGTGATATCAACATTCATTAGGATACTATTTTGATATTCTCTAACTGGTGATATTAACAATAGGATGCCATTTTGATATTCTCTAACGGTGATATCAACATTTAATAGGATGCCATTTGATATTCTTTAAACTGGTGGTATCAACTTTTAACAGAATGCCATTTTAACATTCTCCAACTTGTAAGAATTTATAATTCTAATGAAAAAGTCAATGCTAGATACTTTTCAGCTAAGACAAAAACAGATGAAACGTAGACACTGCATGTACATATCCTTTGTTTCTATCTTAACACTACAAGCCATGACCTAGGGCTTACATCCATAGACTGTCAAATGGGCGCTCACAGGATGTTCTAGCACAGAGACAATGTGAAAACAGGCAGGTGCCAGAAATGGTCACTTTCCTTCCAAAGTCACAAAAACGAACCATACAAGCCTGCTGGGGTCACATACTTGTGCCACCACTCATGGTGCGATGAAGCAACTGATGCATTCTGGGACCCAGTGCGCCAAACAGATGGGATGGCAACCCTCTAGATTCCAGCAACGCTGAGGAAACCATGGATGGCATTGAATCAACAGACATTTTCACAGGCATTCTGTCAAAAGTGGGCGTCTGCTCTGCTTGCACAAGCAAAAAGCAGAGTGTGGGAGACAAGGTTAGTTGTTAGTGCAGTTTCACAACATGAACTTTCCTGATGACATGCCCCTTAAACAGATTTAAGTCCATGTGAAAACAACCTTCAGCTATTGGATTTATTTGACTCCATAAAACATGTTGTCAGACGTTGTAAGTTCATGTTACAAAATCACGGCAAACTCTAAGGGGTTATGTCAGTCTATAAGATAAACTTCAAGAGAAAAAGTGATGGCTGCGTGACAGTTGTAGCAGTCCAGCATGGTCACTGAGTGAGGGTTCTCTCCTTCTAATCTTGAAAGTCAACGTTTTCACATTGATTTCAAGGTGAGCAAATTCTTTTAGAGATAAGATTTCAGCAAGAATTTAGTCAAAAGGCTGTAGCGTGTTCTTTTATACATTTAAAAAGCAATAAAAAAACACACACACAAATCTTGAAGAGATCAACAGTTAACCACTCAAAACACATGCTGAATTTCGGATTGCCCTCCTGCTGACTGACACATACATACTCATCTACTCTGATCTTGAGGCTAATGACATGCACACACACACACATGAAAATCTCATCTCGCCACCTCTTGAGCTTAAAGACAGTATCAACATGTATTTCACACATCATGCAAAATGTACAAAGCCATCTGTTTTGCACCAGCTATAAAATAAAGGTATCTTAGGCCTAACCACAGTGGTATAAATGGCTACAATAGCAAGAGCTGAACATTTGCATTACTTCAAGACTGGGTTATCATTTACAATTCTTTTTTCTACAATAGCGAGAGCTGAACATTTGCATTACTTCAAGACTGGGTTATTGTTTACAATTTTTTTTTTCTACAATAGCGAGAGCTGAACATTTGCATTACTTCAAGACTGGGTTATCGTTTACAATTTTTTTTTCTACAATAGCGAGAGCTGAACATTTGCATTACTTCAAGACTGGGTTATCGTTTACAATTTTTTTTTCTACAATAGCGAGAGCTGAACATTTGCATTACTTCAAGACTGGGTTATCGTTTACAATTTTTTTTCTACAATAGCGAGAGCTGAACATTTGCATTAGTTCAAGACTGGGTTATCGTTTACAATTTTTTTTTCTACAATAGCGAGAGCTGAACATTTGCATTAGTTCAAGATTGGGTTATCATTTACAATTCTTTTTTCTACAATAGCGAGAGCTGAACATTTGCATTAGTTCAAGACTGGGTTATCATTTACAATTCTTTTTTCTACAATAGCGAGAGCTGAACATTTGCATTAGTTCAAGACTGGGTTATCATTTACAATTCTTTTTTCTACAATAGCGAGAGCTGAACATTTGCATTAGTTCAAGACTGGGTTATCATTTACAATTCTTTTTTCTACAATAGCGAGAGCTGAACATTTGCATTAGTTCAAGACGGGTTATCATTTACAACTCTTTTTTCTACAATAGCGAGAGCTGAACATTTGCATTAGTTCAAGACTCAGCAGATTTGTGCCTTGCCCTCAGGTCAACACAGAATGAACCAAGCCTGTCATTGAAGTATGACAAATAGTGTGATTTTCTTTTCTAAAGGACTGGAACGGAGCATAAATAATTCATGTGCGTTTTTGCACAGAACTGTTCAGTATTCATCATTTGAATCTTGCTTCCACAAAAGAATTTGGTTTAAAGCACAAAATTACATCAACATATATTTCCAGAAATTCAATGACTACCCTATTACTGACAAAAGTCCATTTCTTTCATTTTCAAAATTCTAGAACAAATCACCATGAGTTCTCAATTTCATGAACTAACTGATCTGTGTCTATGTTGGGGAACGTCTGTGTTGGGAACATCAAACTTAGTGCTACACTCACAAAGCCAATGTGGCTGATCTCAAAAACCAGCAGCAGGAATAACTGCATTTCAGGAAGATATGAAAATCAAAAGTATTCAGCCGATCAGTTGATCCTAATTAATCTCACTAATCTGTAGCCATTATTTATTTACAAGACCAACTCACTTTGGTCAAAAACAGAAGACATGTGAAATAATCATCTGGCTACGTGACCAACTAACTTTGGTCAAAAACAGATGACATATGAAATAATCCTCTGTATACGTGACCTACTAACTTTGGTCAAAAACAGATGACATGTGAAATAATCCTCTGTCTATGGGACCTACTAACTTTGATCAAAAACAGATGACATATGAAATAATCCTCTGTCTACGTGACCTACTAACTTTGGTCAAAAACAGATGACATGTGAAATAATCCTATCTACAAATTAGAACAAAGTAACTCACAAACCAGAATACATTGAAACAAAACTGAAAAACACAGACAGCCGCCAGAAATGTACTGTTTGGTGCCCAAGTGAAGTATTCACATTTCAAACTGAAACATCCAGAAAATTGTACATGCCTGTCTCCCTTTAGCTATATTTCTACAGTTAGTCTTTCAGAATTAAGAAAATGAAAAAAAAGAAAAATAAAAAAAAATGTGAGTGTGAAAAACAATAAATACCCAGAATCTGGCCATGCTTGCATCCTTAAGTACACACATCTATGGTTAGTCTCAAGAAAAACTAATGGAACTAATAAGTCAAAAATAATAATACTACACATATCAGACCATTGTTTGACAAATAACAAACATTTGAAACCTTTCAGCCACAAATCAACACATCTTCATAATGTACAATCTACACATTTAAGATACAAAACTCAGACACAGAAAGCGTGTTCTTAGCCAAATCCTTCACTCTACTACAAACTGGGAATACAGAACTGCTAAAGAAGCAAGAACTGCTTGGGTGATGTTCAGTCCCACCCTTTCAGCAGACTACAAAAGCACTGAACAGAAAAGAATTAAATAGTTGGTCTGACAGGGTTAAAACCTATGCTGTCCTCTACAAAATGGTCAATTGCTTTCAAACAAGATCATTATGTCCCCTATGTGTATCTGGTTGGGCATCAATACTTTTAAAGCATTTTAAACACAATGTTAACTAAAACACAGTGTTACACTTCTGTCAAGTTCTCAATGACTGCAAATTCTTTTTCCAATCCTTTTACTGGTCTCTTGAAGTATTTTTTCAACTACCCCCCCCCCCCCCCCAATAAAGAATTATGTCTGTGTGAATCAAAATGTCTCTGACCTCATAGTTTAAAAAAAAAAAGAAAAAAAGGAAAAAAAAAAAAAAAAGACTGACAATGTTCCAAATCTAATTACTTTAAACTGATACAAAATAAATTTCAACCTTATAGCCCTCAGCGAGATATTTTTCGTACTGACAAAAATTAGACATACACATACACTTCTGTTTTTCTCAGTCTGCTCCAACAAGAAACAGACTCATCAGGTGAGGAAAGAGCATGTCCAGCTGCCAGTTCCATGACCTTTCTAAATTGGCCATTCATCATTTCATGTCCAGCTGCCAGTTCCATGACTTTTCTAAATTGGCCATTCATCATTTCATGTCCAGTTGCCAATTCCATGACCTTTTTAAATTGGCCATTCATCATTTCAAAGTCCAGCTGACCTATTTTTTGTTTTTCTTGGCAACTTGCTCAAAAGTCTTTCAATTTCAAGATGTGTTCAACTTCAAAATGCACTAAGGGAATGCTTTTGCATTCCAGATGGCTATCAACTGAGAACGAGAACTGCAGACTCTGTGTTTCAGCCATGCAGATTGTTTCAGTAATGCACCCAAGATGCAACTGCTTGCAAACCAGAGGAAGGCTTCAAGAAACTGGTTGAAGAAGAAAGCCCAAGATGTGGACAACATTCTGGCCTTTCCTCACCTGTGTACATTTACACTTTGTGATTAATGGGAAAAAAAATAAATAAGAAGAAGAAGAAACTAAAAAGAAAATAAGTTAAAAACATCAACAAAATGAAGCCAACAAATGAAAAAATGAAAACCAAAGAAAGCAAGCGACTGAACTAGAAACCGTCCTGCTCACCTTGAAGCCTTCCCATGTCACTCTCGTCACTGTCGTTGTCGGCCCCGCCTCCAGGGGGCAGCAGCAACGCAGGATCTAGTACAACAGATTTCTCACATCAGTGGTCTTTCAAGGCAATGGTATTAGTAACGTGACATATATACAACAGATTTCTCACATCAGCGGTCTTTGGGCAATGGTATCAGTAGTGTGACATATATACAACAGATTTCTCACATCAGTGGTCTTTCAAGGCAATGGTATCTGTAGCGTGACATATATACAACAGATTTCTCACATCAGTGGTCTTTCAAGGCTATGGTATTAGTAACGTGACATATATACAACAGATTTCTCACATCAGTGGTCTTTGGGCAATGGTATCAGTAGTGTGACATATATACAACAGATTTCTCACATCAGTGGTCTTTGGGCAATGGTATCAGTAGCGTGACATATATACAACAGATTTCTCACATCAGTGGTCTTTGGGCAATGGTATCAGTAGCGTGACATATATACAACAGATTTCTCACATCAGTGGTCTTTGGGCAATGGTATCAGTAGCGTGACATATATACAACAGATTTCTCACATCAGTGGTCTTTCAAGGCAATAGTATCAGTAGCCTGACGACCACCACCACCAACCTGCTGACCTTTCCATACCCTTTTCTACAGTCCACTTCTCATGGATGTGCAGTGAGGCCATGTCAACAAGTGCTCCTCAAACAAGTCAACAACAAAGTAAGGCCATGTCAACAAATGCTCCTCAAACAAGTCAACAACAAAGTGAGGCCATGTCAACAAGTGCTCCTCAAACAAGTCAACAACAAAATGAGGCCATGTCAACTAGTGCTCCTCAAACAAGTCAACAACAAAGTGAGGCCATGTCAACAAGTGTTCCTCAAACAAGTCAACAACAAAGTCAGGCCATGTCAACAAGTGCTCCTCAAACAAGTCAACAACAAAGTCAGGCCATGTCAACAAGTGCTCCTCAAACAAGTCAACAACAAAGTCAGGCCATGTCAACAAGTGCTCCTCAAACAAGTCAACAACAAAGTCAGGCCATGTCAACAAGTGCTCCTCAAACAAGTCAACAACAAAACACTGCTGGCTGCCACTATTGCTGCTTTTTCCTTCTCTTCTCCACTTCACTGAAATGGTTCTGTATGAATTATTGTGTGCATTTCCCTAGATTTTGATACACTACAGTTTAAAATAGGCTTTTGGAAGCATGTTACTGTTACTAGTGTTAGCAGAACACGAGATATTATGTTTAAATATTTAAAGAGCAAAGACAGATGTTATCACATACCTGGAGTAACACTGTCTAATCATTTTTGAATTGTGCTGATGGCAGCGACATTCTAACAATGTCTACAAGGCCTGTGACGAAACGCTTGACAAAACCATCCAACGGTCCCACTGAAACCCCAAACAAAAAAAAAAGATTTCAAATCTATGCCCACTCTCCTCTCTCAACCCCCCTCTCCCCCTTTCTCTCGCTTAGGACGGGACGGGCTGCCCAACCGGCACGATCTATGATGAAGAAAAAGATTGCGTCACGGGAAATGCGTGATGCCTGTCGTTCTTGTTGACCTACCCACCCCCCCTCCCCCCCCTTCTCTACTCTCCTTCGCTACTCTGAATAGCTACGACGCAGTGAAATTTCAATTTTCATTTTTGTGGCAATTGCCCGTCTCACCCCCCCCCCCCCCCCCCCCCTTCCCGGCGCTAGCTTCACACGCCCTCCCCCCTCTATCCCATGAAACAAAGGCATGTTGCCGCTCGGCACACCGCCACCACCACAACCCCCCCCCCTTTTTTTTTTCTTTTCTTCTACAGTCCGTGCACTGGCTGAACTGGTAACTTATGTCATTGGAGTTTCTCCGTTAGACTCTGTGTCTATACGGACGCATAAATTAAACCGGCCGCTGAAGTCCGTGAGCTGTGCCGATTAGGTTCAAACGGTTTCCGAGGCGACTGGTATTAAGACTAGATCCCTCCCCCTCTCGTCCCTGATGTGTGAGTGACAGGTTGTCAAAATCGAATCCGGCAATTAGAATTCATATACCAGACACATGGGGTGCAATTTCACTGACCCCTCAAGACTGCCTGTAGACCAGACCAGAGGAAGACAAAAAGAGACAACTAGAGAAGGCGTGGGAAAATCCAGGTAACCTTGTTGATCTCCAGTCATTCACTGTTCATTCCCAGGAAAAAACTGGGATCCTGGTCACGCTATCCTGGCCACGCTACACACTGCAGCTGGACCAGAAGCTGGGACTTCGCCCAACACCAGGGCGACACCAGACAACCAATCTACACCAGTGGGGCAGCCACCAACCACAGGAGAGATCCACTACCCTCTCCGAAGCAAAGCTAAGTTAGCTTACCACCTGGACTCAAAACCATCAGACCCTTGCCCTCACTTGATGAAGAAAAACAGGGAGACCCCCTGTATGCCAGCTTAAGCTTACTGCACTGAGTGCAAGCGAGTAAAGTAGGAGTGAGGGAGGGCCCCTCATTGTGGTAGTCCAATAAGAATTAAACCCTAGCCTATAGAACTGACCCGCCAATACTTACCTATGTGTAAATAATAAAAGTTGATGTGTGAACGTGCACTTAACTTGTGTCAGTTCTCTGTTGTTCAATCAAATGTTGAATGTTTGAACTTCTCTCTTCAATTCTGTCTCTCAGAGCTACAAGTACTTATAATAATAATAATAATAATAATGAATACTTATATAGCGCCTATTCTCGGCTAGAGACCAAGCTCTAAGCGCTTTACAATCCACACTCGTTTACACAACGGGCTGCCTACCTGGGTAGTGCCGACTGAAGAGCTGTCAGCTGGCGCTTCATTCAGTCGTTTCCCCGTGTCATACAGTCAATATCGTCCAATATCGTTCACTCAATATCCTTGCTTCCTCCATTCTTTCAATTTCTCACGCAGGGTGCATGCTATGTGTAACGTGTCATCCATACCAACGGCCAAACTGGCCTTCTCTTCCGAAAGTTGGTGATGGGATTTTACGTGTGTGCAAGATGTTATGCGTGCGTTCACACACGGAACCTCAGTTTATAGTCTCATTCGAAGGACTGTATGGGGAATGGAGTCAGAACCAATGTTAACTCCGAGGAAAAAATCCCCCTGTACCGAAATTCGAACCCGTAACCTCAGGATCACGAGTCCGGCGCTCTACCAACTGAGCTACAGGCCTAAGGAAAACTATCTCAGAGCCACTGTTAAGTATTTTACCCAGTCCCGGTATAAAATAAAAATTCCTTCGATGACTAGTACCGGAAAGTTGCTCCTTCCACCACTAGTAAGAGAGAGGGTGTAGGTGAAATGTTAAGGTAATTCTCATTGAGAAATTACCCCTAGTCCTTCCCCTAGAGGACCTACCTAACACTTACTCATCTCGTCACATCGAAGTGGGGGCTCGTCCGGGATTGTAAAATACAATTTGGATTGTAAAATACAATCCACTCAAAATTTTATTTCCTTTGGCTAGTCCAAAAATTTGGACAAAGAACAGAATTAAGAGCAAATAGGCTGATTGAGTTGAGTCCAGGAGGAAATCTTTTATGTTTGTTGTGCGAGTTGTTATCGTGCATGACAAATAATAAGAGTACATGTGGTTGATGTTATAATCAATTCATTTTGATATTTACTTTGTGTGATTATTTGCTTTTGTTGTACTTTAGTGGATATTTGATTGCTAAGAAGTGATCTTTGATTATTTAGAATTGTATAACAGTTCATTGTCATGGCTGAATCAGTGAAACTTGGACAGGAGATCAAGGAGTGGGGAGAATCCCTAGGCCTCTCTGGTCAAGACCTAGTCTCATTTGTGACTACACAATTTGAAAAGGAATCTGAAAAGGCTGCAGAAGAGCGTGAAAAGATTAGACAGCATGAAGCTGCTGAGCGCGACAAAACCCGTGAAGCTGAAGAGCGACACAGATTAAAGGAACTAGAACAGGCTGAGCGGAAAGAAGCCCGTGAAGCTGAAGAGCGGAAAGAAGCCCGTGAAGCTGAAGAGCGTGAGAAATTAAGAGAGTTTGAACGGGCTGAGCACGATAAAGCCCGAGAACATGAACTTGCGCTCAGAAAGATTGAGAAATCCGCCGAGAATGATAGCTCTTCTGGACTTCAGACACTGCCAGCCAAAATTCACAGCCTCCCATCCAAATTCCGGCAATGTCATTTTCTTTGGATCCATTTAATGAGACCACTGAAAGTACTGATGCATACTTAGACCGGTTCGAAAGATTGGCAAATGAATGTGGCCTAGACCCAGAAAAGCGTAACATCAAACTAGCCCAAGGTCTCAGAGGTGTTGCTTATGATGTGTATGCCAAGTTACCTCCAAACAAAGTAACTGATTATGATGCTCTTAAACAAGCCCTACTCACCCATTATGAACTGACAGCTGAAGCCTACCAAAAGAAATTTCGAAACTCGCGGCGTAGCAGGGGAGAAACCTATGGCCAGTTAGCAGATAGGTTAACGACTTATCTCCAGAAATGGTTGACCTTGTCCAACCAAGCACAGACTTTTGATGGTCTGACTGAGCTCATCCTCTGTGAGCAGCTGCGTGACACTATGTCCACTGACCTGCAAACTTTCACGGCGGAACAAGGTGCTGCCTCACTAGCTGACCTGATCAAGCTAGCCGACAGATACACTGCTGCCCATGATGAAGCAAACGCACACAAAAAGATGCGTGACGAGCCAAACTGGGATTCGAACTCCCCACAGTCACAGCAATCTCAAAACCAAAACCCACCACCAAGTGGGAAACCACCCCAAAGTGAGAAATCACAAACTGGTAAACCACACAGTGGTAACTCAGTCCCTGTGAGTCAAAACAGTGCCCAGAAGTGTTTCTGTGCGCACTGTAAAATGACATCTCACAACACTGCAGAGTGCAGAAAATTCTTTGGACCAAGACTCCAAACAATTGCTGCGTACCAGGTAGTGTCTACACCCAAAAGCGGTGACACACCATCTATGGTACATAACATTACTGCACCACCCATCAGTGAGCAGGTGTTAGTAAATAACAAACCTGCCACCTGTTTGTATGACACAGGATTGTCATACGAGGCAGTTGTAAGAGCCTCCCTTGTGGAGCCAGCTGCTATCACCGAGGAGACAGTGCCTTTACAAGGGGCTGACCTGACTTTGCCACCTGCTACCCTACCCGTTGCCACAATTATGGTTGACAGTAGGTATGTCACGGGGCAGATCAAGGCAGCCGTCATGGACAATCCGATCCATGATCTCCTACTTGGAGGCCATTATGTCACTCTCGGGAACCCGTCCGAACCTGTCATTGTATCCACACTGCAGGTGAAGACCCCAAAGCAATTCAAACCTCCTAAAAAGGAGATGAAAGCAGCTCAGAGAGCTGACCCAACATTAGCTGCATGCTTCCAGAGGCAGCACCACACCCGTTGCCCCACTCGCAAAGGTGAATTCTTTATGTGGAACGGTCTTTTGTATCGTAGGCTAAATAAAGATCATTCACAACTTGTGGTCCTGGCGCCACACCAGACCCGAGTAATGGAAGTGGGACATACACTCTGTTCGCCAGGACATATCAATGTAGGGCAGACAGTGCAATGGGTGATGAAGCAGTACTATTGGCCAGGGATGGCAGAGGACATAAAGAAATATGTCGATTCCTGCCCCCTGTGCCAACCCTGGTCATCCAGCCAAAGGGGCGATTCGTCCCCAGGCCAGCTGGATAATCCAGACGCAGGCCAACCGGAGCCCAATAATGTATTCCGAGGCTCCATCGGTTTCTTGGTGAATCCAGAGCTAGTGCCAAAAGCTTAATGGACCACGATCGGAATGGAGTGTCAAGCAGGAGTTTCTCTCGAGAGAGAATCTTTTTTCGGGGGGCCTACGTGACGAAACGCTTGACAAAACCATCCAACGGTCCCACTGAAACCCCAAACAAAAAAAATAGATTTCAAATCTATGCCCACTCTCCTCTCTCAACCCCCCTCTCCCCCTTTCTCTCGCTTAGGACGGGGCGGGCCGCCCAGCCGGCACGATCTATGATGAAGAAAAAGATTGCGTCACGGGAAATGCGTGATGCCTGTCGTTCTTGTTGACCTACCCCCCCTCCCCTTTTCTCTACTCTCCTTCCCTACTTCTGAATAGCTATGACGCAGTGAAATTTCAATTTTCATTTTTGTGGCAATTGCCTGTCTCACCCCCCCCCCCCCCCCCTTTTTTTTTCCCCCCCTCCTTCCCGGCGCTAGCTTCACACGCCCTCCCCCCTCTATCCCGTGAAACAAAGGCATGTTGCCGCTCGGCACACCGCCACAACCCCCCCCCCTTTTTTTCTACAGTCTGTGCACTGGCTGAACTGGTAACTTATGTCATTGGAGTTTCTCCGTGAGAGTCTGTGTCTATACGGACGCATAAATTAAACCGGCCGCTGAAGTCTGTGAGTTGTGTCGATTAGGTTCAAACGGTTTCCGAGGCGACTGGTATTAAGACTAGATCCCTCCCCCTCTCGCCCCTGATGTGTGAGTGACAGGTTGCCAAAATCGAATCCGGCAATTAGAATTCATATATACCAGACACATGGGGTGCAATTTCACTGACCCCTCAAGACTGCCTGTAGACCAGACCAGAGGAAGACAAAAGAGACAACTAGAGAAGGCGTGGAAAATCCAGGTAACCTTGTTGATCTCCAGTCATTCACTGTTCATTCCCAGGAAAAAACTGGGATCCTGGTCACGCTATCCTGGCCACTCTACACATTGCAGCTGGACCAGAAGCTGGGACTTCGCCCAACACCAGGGCGACACCAGACAACCAATCTACACCAGTGGGGCAGCCACCAACCACAGGAGAGATCCACTACCCTCTCCGAAGCAAAGCTAAGTTAGCTTACCACCTGGACTCAAAACCATCAGACCCTTGCCCTCACTTGATGAAAAAAAACAGGGAGACCCCCTGTATGCCAGCTTAAGCTTACTGCACTGAGTGCAAGCGAGTAAAGTAGGAGTGAGGGAGGGCCCCTCATTGTGGTAGTCCAATAAGAATTAAACCCTAGCCTATAGAACTGACCCGCCAATACTTACCTATGTGTAAACAATAAAAGTTGATGTGTGAACGTGCACTTAACTTGTGTCAGTTCTCTGTTGTTCAATCAAATGTTGAATGTTTGAACTTCTCTCTTCAATTCTGTCTCTCGGAGCTACAAGTACTTATAAGAGTACAGGCCTAAGGAAAACTATCTCAGAGCCACTGTTAAGTATTTTACCCAGTCCCGGTATAAAATAAAAATTTCTTCGATGACTAGTACCGGAAAGTTGCTCCTTCCACCACCAGTAAGACAGAGGGTGTAGGTGAAATGTTAAGGTAATTCTCATTGAGAAATTATCCCTAGTCCTTCCCCTAGAGGACCTACCTAACACTTGCTCATCTCGTCACAAGGCCCCTGCACATGTTTCATGCTGTCACCCACAAACAATTAGCAACAGCACACAAAAAGTTACTAAACTTCAAAAAGGCAGTCTAGCAGTGTATTGCCAAGGGATGAAAGCAAATGTTGAATCTAATCAGTACGCTGGTGTAACTTTTCTCGTGTTACATGTGACGCAAGTATGTGTGACGACAAACAGATTTGTTGTCATGTGTCACAAGTATCATCAAATATCAAACAACAAATCCTATCAAACAATAAATCCTTTCTGTCGTGTCACAAGTAACATCAAACAATAAATCCTTTCTGTCGTGTCACAAGTAACATCAAACAATAAATCCTTCCTGTCGTGTCACAAGTAACATCAAACAATAAATCCTTTCTGTCGTGTCACAAGTAACATCAAACATCAAACAATAAATCCTTTCTGTCGTGTCACAAGTAACATCACACATCAAACAATAAATCCTTTCTGTCGTGTCACAAGTAACATCAAACAATAAATCCTTTCTGTCGTGTCACAAGTAACATCAAACAATAAATCCTTTCTGTCATGTCACAAGTAACATCAAACAATAAATCCTTTCTGTCGTGTCACAAGTAACATCAAACATCAAACAATAAATCCTTTCTTCTGATGACTGTACCCTGATTTCACAGAGCTGCCTTCACAGTGTCACTGCTGTCATTCAACTGTGTTGAAATGGCCCACATTTCTTTGGCTTCTAAGCAAGTGAGTGACATGCTACTTAAGGTGTGTGACAATAATAAATGCCCATAACAAGAGGGTCTCTCATCCCACAACTCAAGCAGACAACAACAAAGATTGATGTGAAACAAAAAACAATAAAAAAATTAAAAAACCCAGCCTTGTATCAATATATTGGCACATCTGCATCCAAATGAAAAAAAAAACAACTAAAATAAGGACAACATACAATGATAGACACATGAAATCTACACCAATCTATTTATAACACAAAAGATGAATGTAAATTAAACTAGGCCATGCTGAAAGCACCTACCATTCTGCTATAACAATACAAATGAAAACACAAATAAACGAAATACACAAATAAACAAATAACATTAAAAAAAAAATCAAAAACAAAATAAAGGCAATATATATATATATATATATAATTTTTGACCTGGTCAGCTAAAGTATCCGAGTCCTTGAGTACAATCAACATTAATTTCTCAGACAAGTTGTCAGCCCTCTAACAACACGGCTGCCTCTTTAGAAAGGAACACCTGGCATAATTTCACTCATATTCTTCTATAGACAGTTTGCTGCCATCCATACTCTTACAAGTGTTTGTTCTTTTTCATTTTCATATTCTTTCTATGAGTTACGAATAACATCTATGTATCCCACACAGACTATGGCATGAACTGATCAACGAACCAGTACACATAGGATAGTCCTGATCTGCATATCTATCATATGGCACAAAGAACTCTGAGATGAGATTGCCCTCTTAGCGGAACTACCCCCTCCCTTCCCATCCCCTACCTTGCCCCCCCCCCCCCCCCAACCCAACCCCACCGCCCAAACCCATATAAATAACAGCTATTGCTAATTCAATTATTTTCTAAACAATTTTCTCTTGCAACTGCTGATTTCAGTAGTTTGTTTTTTTTCCAACAATTTCACTTACTTTCGATGGTATTATTGAATCAAAAGTCACACACACACACACACACACACACACACACACACACACACACACACACACACACAGCTGCTCAGCACAGCACAGCACAGTGAATCTGTCAAAGCAAACTTCACTCCTTGAATCGAACTCACATTGATCCTATGATGTATGGAGAGTTCAAACCTGCTACTGATGGTATGACTCTCTGACGAGAGTTCCTCTCCTTACTGCTTTTTTCATTCTGACAATTTCATTCAGACTGTGTAAATGACTAGAAAGTTCTGTTTGTGTTCTTGATTGGTGGGCAAAAACATCCAGCTTTTTTTTTTAATCTGCCCCATGTGCATTTGCGTAAATGGTTAGCAACACAGGTATTTTAAATGCAACACACTGTGGACTCCTTCACAATATTTTACACAGCATGGTTAAAACAATTTTACACAGCATGGTTAAAACAATCTTAAACAATGCTATTTCTCGGATCATTCTGACAAACAAGACTTAGTTCCGCTGCATGCGATGAATTCAGTCGTAAACTATTGACAATCAGCAGTAGTAGGCAGCTCAGTCATAAACTACAGACAATCAGCAGTAGTAGGCAGCTCAGTCATAAACTACAGACAATCAGCAGTAGTAGGCAGCTCAGAGTTAAAACAAACATACAAAATCTAGCACTCAACAATGTAAACGTACACAGCTTACACAAAAATATGAAACACAACCTAGTCCTGTCCCTAACTCCAGTACACAAAATCATCACTTTAAGACCATCACTCCCTAACGTTTTTCAAACTTTACATTTAGAACTGTCTGTTCAAGAGCCAACATGTTACCTGCGGCAACCCCAGCATCCTCTTTGGGGCGGGCACCCCGTTGGACCCACCACCCCCACCTGGTCCCCCACTGCCTTCACTGCTCCCCGCTCCCCCGCTGCAGCCGTCCTGGGTTGCCATGGACTCAGCCTGTGAGTGCTGGCTGAGCGACGAGGTGGATGGTCTTGGAGTGGCCTCCCTCTCCACGGCCGCCTGTGGGTTCGACGTGGAAAGCAAGCTGCTGCGCGCCAAGCACACCGACGCCTGGCCTTGTCTGTTGCTGCTTGCAGACGCTTGCCGCCCACTGCTCAGGAAGAAACAAAGTTAGAATGTTACAGCAAGTTACTTCACTGTCAGTACAACAAAACAAAGTGAGAATGTTACAGCAAGTTACTTCACCAGCACAACAACAAAAAAAGTGAGAATGTTACAGCAAGTTACTTCACTAGCACAACAAAACAAAGTCAGAATGTTACAGCACGTTACTTCATTGCCAGCACAACAAAACAAAGTGAGAATGTTACAGCAAGTTACTTCATTGCCAGCACAACAAAACAAAGTGAGAATGTTACAGCAAGTTACTTCACCAGCACAACAAAACAAAGTGAGAATGTTACAGCAAGTTACTTCATTGCCAGCACAACAAAACAAAGTGAGAATGTTACAGCAAGTTACTTCACTGTCGGTACAACAAAACAAAAAGATAATGTTACAGCAAGTTACTTCACTGTCAGCACAACAAAACAAAGTGAGAATGTTACAGCAAGTTACTTCGCTGTCAGCACAACAAAACAAAGTGATAATGTTACAGCAAGTTACTTCACAGCACAACAAAACAAAGTGAGAATGTTACAGCAAGTTACTTCACAGCACAACAAAACAAAGTGAGAATGTTACAGCAAGTTACTTCACCAGCACAACAAAACAAAGTGGGAATGTTACAGCAAGTTACTTCACTGTCAGTACAACAAAACAAAGTCATAATGTTGCAGCAAGTTACTTCACCAGCACAACAAAAACTGAGAATGTTACAGCAAGTTACTTCATTACCAGAACGAAGAGTGAGAATATTACAGCGCAGAATGTGACTTTATTGTCAGCACAACAAAACTGATGACCAGAATGATGATGATGCTAATCCATGCACTGGCAAAGCTCCTGTGCACTTTGGACATGTTCTGTGACAAGGAATGATGACCAAGTATTTCAAAATGCAACAGTTTGAAACCAAATTTAACCAAACTGCTTCAACTACACATCACATGTATAAACATGATCCCTTTGTTCTGACCCAGCAATGTTAATGGTGACAACTGATTGTGGCAGATAATGAACCCATGAATGTCCACTGTGACTGTGAGAGGGGAGCTTTTTATGTGAATTTCATTGGCAACATTCCACTTTCAGTAACTAACAATAAAACAACAGTAAAACAAGGAGACTGGTAATAAAAACACAACTTCAAGCAGTCGCAACAAGCAGTTGTTACTATTTATATATAAAATAGAAGGAAAAAAAATTGGAAGAAGAAAAAAAATGGAACAGAAGTATATATATATAGATAGATAGAAAGACAGATCCTGTTTCCAACGTCTAATTTTTAACACAACTCTAAATACTGTTTCTAACATTCAATTTCAAACACAACTTCAAGCGGTCACAAGATATACATCCATTGTTTCCAACATTCCATTTTAAACACAACTTCATGCGGTCACAAGATATATATACTTCCATTGTTTCCAACATTCAATTTTAAACACAACTTCAAGCCGTCACAAGATATATATACTTCCATTGTTTCCAACATTCAATTTTAAACACAACTTCAAGCCGTCACAAGATATATACTTCCACTGTTTCCAACATTTAATTTTAAACACAACTTCAAGCCGTCACAAGATATATACTTCCACTGTTTCCAACATTCAATTTTAAACACAACTTCAAGCCGTCACAAGATATATACACTTCCACTGTTTCCAACATTCAATTTTAAACACAACTTCAAGCGGTCACAAGATATATACTTCCACTGTTTCCAACATTCAATTTTAAACACAACTTCAAGCAGTCACAAGATATATATACTTCCATTGTTTCCAACATTCAATTTTAAACACAACTTCAAGCCGTCACAAGCATCCACTGTTTCCAACATTCAATTTTAAACACAACTTCAAGCCGTCACAAGATATATATACTTCCACTGTTTCCAACATTCAATTTTAAACACAACTTCAAGCCGTCACAAGATATATATACTTCCACTGTTTCCAACATTCAATTTCAAACACAACTTCAAGCCATCACAAGATATACTTCCATTGTTTCTAACATTCAATTTTAAGAGGCAGATTCCTTTTCTTCATCTCAGCACCAGAAATCTATGACATTATTTGAAACAGTTTTCCTGTGAACATATGCATGAACACATTTTTTCATCCATGTACAAATCCAATAAATGGATCTTAAAAAGTGGTTGAAATATCTCCGCCGAACAACAGGGACAAACAAATCATGAGACAAAACATGAGGCGTTTCAACCTGGCTTCTTGGCAATTCATTCAGGCAAAATAAACAACAAAGGACAAGAAATGAGAACAAGCATTGGCAAAGCCAAGTGATTGCTCGCTCTTCATTTTCATTATTCCTTTTTGTTTTGTTTTTGTCCCGAGTGTTGCTTATTTTCCTGAAGACCTAAGAGGTCAAATGCGCCATGTTTGTCTTGTGATTCCTTTGTCCATGTTGTTCTGCGGAGTATTTAACCACTTTTTAACATTGTTTAGATTCTGCCTGCAGTCATCTCACTTTGCAACTGAATTCAATAGATGAAATTTAAGTCTGCATATGCCTTTAATAAACGTTCCACACTAGTGCTTGCCGTTTTGAATACTATATATAAGTAAAATGCTGTCTGTAAAGAACTGTGGAACTGAATTTCTTGTGCATGAATTATGAACAACAAAATGCTCAATAAACTGTTCAATGATCATTGTATGATTAATAACATGTTACAATACTGAAAGTTTTAACAATTTCATGTTCAACATGATTTATCATACATGTTGAACATTGGTTACAATACTGAAAGTTTCAACAATTTCATGTTCAACATGATTTATCATACATGTTGAACATTGGTTACAATACTGAAAGTTATTCAACAATTTCATGTTCAACATGATTTATCATACATGTTGAACATTGGTTACAATACTGAAAGTTTTCAACAATTTCATGTTCAACATGATTTATCATACATGCTGAACATTGGTTACAATACTGAAAGTTTTCAACAATTTCATGTTCAACATGATTTATCATACATGTTGAACATTGGTTACAATACTGAAAGTTTTCAACAATTTCATGTTCAACATGATTTATCATACATGTTGAACATTGGTTATAATACTGAGTTTTCAACAATTTCATGTTCAACATGATTTATCATATATGTTGAACATTGGTTACAATACTGAAAGTTTTCAACAATTTAATGTTCAACATGATTTATCATTTTTACGAAATATAACTTGATCTTAGTTTTACTGAAGACTCAACACTGCAGTTTTCTTGAGACACTGACAGGTAAGCTACACAGACAGATCATCAAATTAAAATCTGTGAAAGTGTTTTAAGTTTTGAACATTTTCTCACTAATAGAATGTAAGTGAGCTTAATCTAAGGGGCTTTTGACAAACAAAAATTGCAATCTGACATTTTTCAAATGTATTCACTTCGAATTAACTTTTGGCAATAACAAAAAACAAATCAACAAACGAACAAAAACAAGATTTTAAATGAATCATCTTTTAATTCAGGAACAGATGCAACTCTGATTTGTAATGCTTTTTCTGTGCAAACCAGCCAGCAAAGCAGCTTTAACTAATCACATGTCAAATGTTTACATGTATCTAGAAAAAGGTATGGTGTGTAGTTAACTTGACATTGTGTACACTGTAATGTTATGAACTCTGTTGTAAAGAATGTTGTTTTGACATTTGCTTCACAACAGAGAAAGACCATTCCACAGAGCGTGCCCTCTTAAAAACTGAAGGTCTGGTATAACAGTAATAATAGCATAAACATTGCCAGATGTCTTGATTGGAAGCATTCTCAAGGTTTAGTGTCTAAGACTCGCTGCCTTGGCAATTTTTTCAATTACACTTTGTTGTGTTGTATTTCTCAATATACAATCCTTTCTAAGAGACAGTCACAGAATCAAGACATTTTCATGACTTTATTCATGAATAAAATTACTTATCTTTAATCAAGTTTCTGTGTCATAGGATTACTGCTGGCTTCTGGTACTTTTCTTGTTTTACTCGCTGACAATTAACTGACCTAAATGTTGAAGTATCTAAAAGGTACTTGTTGTAAGTTTTAGGTCTGACACCATGCGCTCTATTTTATCTGTTTCAATGCATTTTAACCTCAACTAAATATAACACAGCTGCATTCTAAGCACACTGTTGTAGAGTTACCCATTTGGATGACATCTGACAGAAAAATTGTGGTTTCATTATGAAGCTTGACAAACTGATCTTTAAGATGTCAATCGATTGTCATGTCAGATATTACAGAATACTATTTTAAAACCCCGTTTCATAATGAAATCTCCCCCATATTAACAAAATATAATTAGACATTTGTAGAAATGTATGAAACTGTGTTTTGAGATGTTCATGGAACACAGAGTTTATTATGTTATCCCTTATTTTTCTTTTGCATAATTTTCATAGATGTAGTCTTGTATCGGAAAAGACAATTATTCTGAGTAAACAAGATGCAAAGCATATAAACGTACTCCCAGTTTATCCTGAATACGCGTGAGATATTCCATAAAGAGGAAAAACCGTCTTGGACTGGTGTAACCGTTAGTAATGGCTATTCTGGTAAACATCAGCCATCGTCTGTGACCTACAACGAACACAATTACAAATTTTCAGAAAGATCGGTCAAGAACTTTCTGAGATTTTCCATCAAGAAGAAAACCATTATGGGCCGTTAGTAACGGCTATAACGGTAAACTTAAACATTGGGCATCATCCGTGACCCATAATGAACATACCTACAAATTTTCAGAAATATCAGCCACGCACTTGCTGAGATATTCCATGAAGAAGAAAAACCGTTAGGGGCCGTTATAGCCATCAGTAACAGCTATAATGGTAAACTAAAACGTCGGGCATCATCCGTGACCCATAATGAACATACCTACAAATTTTCAGAAAGATCAGCCAAGTACTTTCTGACATATTCCATAAAAACGAAAAACCATTATGGGCAATTATAGCCGTTAGTAACGGCTATAACGGTTTTAACTAAAACATCGGGTATCATCTGTGACCCATAATGAACATACCTACAAATTTTCAGAAAGATCGACAAAGTGCTTTCTGAGATATTCCATAAAGAAGAAAAACAGTTATGGGCCGTTACAGCCGTTAGTAACGGCTATAACGGTAAACTAAAACATTGGGCGTCGTCCGTAACCCATAGTGAACATACCTGCTAATTTTCACAAAGATTGGCCAAGTACTTTCTTAGATATTCCATAAAGAAGAAAACCCGTTACAGCCGTTAGTAATGGCTATAATGGTAAACTAAAACATCGGTCATCATCTGTGACCCATAATGAACATACCTGCTCATTTTCACAAAGATCGGCCAAGTACTTTCGGAGATATTCCATGAAGAAGAAAAACCGTTACAGGCCGTTACAGCCGTTAGTAACGGCTATAACGGTAAACTAAAACATCGGGCATTATTCGTGACCCATAATGAACATACCTGCTAATTTTCACAAAGATCAGCAGAGTACTTTGAGATATTTCATGAAGAAGAAAAACCGTTACAGGCCGTTACAGCTGTTAGTAACGGCTATAACAGTAAACTAAAACATCGGACATTATTCGTGACCCATAATGAACATACCTACCAATTTTCAGAAAGATCGGCCACGTACTTTCTGAGATATTCTATAAAGAAGAAAAACTGTTACAGGCCGTTACAAACGGCTATAACGGGTAAACTAAAACATCAGGCATCATCCGTGACCCATAATGAACATACCTGCTAATTTTCCAAAGATCAGCCGAGTACTTTCTGAGATATTCCATGAAGAAGAAAAACGTTACAGGCCGTTACAGCATTAGTACGACTATAACGGTAAACTAAAACATCAGGACATTATCGTGACCCATATATGAACATACCTCCCAACTTTCAGAAAGATCGGGACGTACTTTCTGAGATATCCTATAAAGGAGAAAAACCGTTACAGGCCATGTCACAGCCCGTTAGTAACAGCTATAACGGGATAACTAAAACCTAAAGAGAAAAACCGTTACAGGCCATCACAGCCGTTAGTAACAACTATAACGGATAAACTAAAACATCAGGCATCATCCGTGACCCATAATGAACATACCTTCTAATTTTCACAAAGATAGGCCATGTACTTTCGGAGATATTCCATAAAGAAGAAAAACCGTTACAGGCTGTTACAGCCGTTAGTAACAGCTATAACGGTAAACTAAAACATCGAGCTTCATCCGTGACCTATAACGAAGATACCTACAAATTTTCAGAAAGATCGGCCCTGTAGTTTTGTCTGGAGCGAGTGGAACACATTTTGACCACAGACGGACGGACGGACAGACACAGACACAGACACACACACACAGCATTTCTTCGTTCCCATTCTGAAGTACTCCCTGTTCTATAAGAACTGGGAGCACAAAAAAAGCAACCTTACTTTTCCAACCTGTTGTCCACTTTTTGTGCCCACCTTTTGGCACAGTCAGTTGTCATATTATCAGTATCAATCCTAATACCGTGCTTGAGGTAGCCTACTATCAATACCTTCTAGTGTGAGCATCCTGTTCTCAATGCCCAGCTGCCCACGCAGGGCCTCCTCAAGGCTGTTACCATGCTGGGGGAAACGGTATATTATGAACAGGTACTTCCTACTAATAGTCAACAACCAACAACACTAAAGGGATCACACCATACTGGGGGAAATGGTATATTATGAACAGGTACTTCCTACTAATAGTCAACAACCAACAACACTAAAGGGATCACACCATACTGGGGAAACGGTATATTATGAACAGGTACTTCATTGTCAACAACCAACAACACTAAAGGGATCACACCATACTGGGGTAAACGGTATATTATGAACAGGTACTTCCTACTAATAGTCAACAACCAACAACACTAAAGGGATCACACCATATGGGGGAAACGGTATATTATGAACAGGTACTTCATTGTCAACAACCAACAACACTAAAGGGATCACACCATACTGGGGGAAACAGTATATTATGAACAGGTACTTCATACTAATAGCCAACAACAGTATATTAAAACAGTATTTTATGAACAAGTACTTCACAGCCAACAACTAGCAAAGGACAACACTAAAGGGATCACACCATGCTGGGGAAAACGGTATATTATGAACAAGTACTTCATAGTCAACAACCATCAACACTAAAGGAATCACACCATGCTGGGGAAAACGGTATATTTTGAACAAGTACTTCATACTAATAGCCAACAACCAACAACAGTATATTAAAACAGTATCTTATGAACAAGTACTTCATAGCCAACAACTAGCAAAGGACAACACTAAAGGGATGTGGTCGTGTAGCAAAGGACAACACCAAAGGGATGTGGTATTGTAACCACTGACACACTTCATTCATTTGACCCTCCTTGGCCAAACACTGTTCCCGCATTGGTGACGGCCATTTTCAGCCTGTGCTGAACAGCATTCAGGTGAAGCAGCCCATGTCCTCCAATCAGTTAACAGTATTCAGGTGAAGCAGCCATGTCCTCCAATCAATGAACAGCATTCAGGTGAAGTGAACAGCATTCAGGTGAAGCAGCCCATGTCCTCCAATCAGTACACGACATTCAGGTGAAGCAGTCCATGTCCTCCAATCAGTGAACAGCATTCAGGTGAAGTAGCTTTTGTACTCCAATCAGTACACGACATTCAGGTGAAGAAGCTTTTGTACTCCAATCAGTGAACAGCATTCAGGTGAAGTAGCTTTTGTACTCCAATCAGTGAACAGCATTCAGGTGAAGTAGCTTTTGTACTCCAATCAATGAACAGCATTCAGGTGAAGTGAACAGCATTCAGGTGAAGCAGCCCATGTTCTCCAATCAGTGAACAGCATTCTGGTGAAGCAGCCCATGTTCTCCAATCAGTAAACAGCATTCAGGTGAAGTGAACAGCATTCAGGTGAAGCAGCCCATGTCCTCCAATCAGTGAACAGCTCAGGAGCACACGCATTAAAGCTTAACCTACCTAAAAAGGGAGTTCACTTGCAAACAACTTCCTATTCATGTGCACATATTTTTTGCCATGTAATTCAAATATTTAGTGTATACTTTATGCTTACATTTAAAAACTATATTATGCAGAGAGCAAAATAAGATTGGATTAGAGTTTGTCAAAGCACGAAGGTTCAGAAGTGCATTATATTCTGAATTTCAATATGTTCAATTCATTTTGCAGTAAGAAAATGTTCTCATCTCTGCTGAATAATTTGTTTACATATTACTGTAAATGAAGTAGCCCATCTCTTCATGCAGATCAATGCAAAGTGACTCGGTAGGAGAGGCTGCCTAGGCTGTATGTACTAGGAAGGGTTGAAAGAGTTATGGCAGATCAGACGAGGCAGCTGACAAGGTAAAAATTCTATGACTTTTCAACAACTTCTTTATTCTATTTTGTTGCCCTGTGAAAGGAACACCGATTTAACATTAAAATAAAAGCCAGCGCATGGATTCAATGTAATTTTTGTGATCATCTACTTCATAACTAGGAAATAAGTTTCCAATATTTAAAACTCTCATAAATCAATGTAGTTGTTCATAATCATCGAGGGCTACATAATTTGATCAAGTCAGTGAAAAGTACCTCCTTCTCACTGGCATTTCAACAGAAATGCCAACAGAGAGTAAGATAAGATAATGTTGCTTATA
Organism: Conus canariensis; assembly: GCA_033310375.1. Classification (NCBI taxonomy): domain Eukaryota; kingdom Metazoa; phylum Mollusca; class Gastropoda; order Neogastropoda; family Conidae; genus Conus; species Conus canariensis. The sequence continues at coordinate 71,397,021 of CM065732.1, forward strand.
GCCCAGCCGACCGCAAGGGGCCTTATCAGGGCTGTCACCACGTTAAAATCAACTCAAGTCATTTTAAAAAAAAACCACCTTTCACACATCTCTTTAAATGACATCGTCTAGAAACGCACCAGAAACTTCGTTAAAAATCTTTCATCCGTAAAATCTTAAATCAGATGAAAAATGTTAATCTCTCTCAAAAACTCAAAGATCACATCAGGCGGGACATCTCTGAACAGGATCTTCATGGACTCTGCTGTAAAATGTAAAATGTTTGTGTCTCACATCGTGCAAGTCCCAACACTCTAAAAGAATATGTTTCATTGTGAGTGGCACACGACATGGAATGCACCACGGAGCTTCTTCATTCTTTAAAAGGTACGAATGGGTAAAATACGAATGGTCGGTGTGCAGCCGGCACAGAACTGTTTCTTCTTTACGACCACCAGATGTAGATGGGAGGAACTCCTTAAGGTTTGGACGGATCTGAAAGAGTTTGTTATCCGTCTGTGTGTTCCAATCCTCCTGCCAGAGGTCTCTCACATAATCGTTAATTTTGGGTTCCAGATCTGAGCAAGGGATATAAATATTGGACAATTTCTCTCTTGTGGCATTCTTGGCTAAACGATCAACCATTTCGTTCCCTCCGATGCCAACATGACCAGGAACCCAAGCCAGAATAATGTTGTAACCATCCACTTTCAACTTGCTAAAAAGTTCAAAGAAATGTAAAAGTTCTGGATGCAGAAGGTTGCGGCCAGCTATGGCCTCCAAAGCTGACAGCGAATCCGACAGAACCAGAAAGTCCCTCTTCGTAGATTGTGAAATTATTTTCAATGCCAGAACCAGAGCAGTGATTTCAGCAGAATAGACTGAAGCATCTGGAGGTATATGCTTTAACAGTATCTGAGAAGGAGCACCAGGGCAATAGGCTGCACAGGCCACTCCATCCTCAGACTTGGAACCGTCAGTGAAAATTTTCTGATAAGATGGGAATTTTGAACAGAGTTCAGCATACAAGGCCTTGTATGCCAGAGAGCTGGTAGACTCTTTACGAAAGGCTGCAAGATCAAAACGAATCTCTGGTGTGAAAAAGGTCCACGGAGGCTGATCTGGAAACTTGGAAAAATCCGACACAACTCCTAGGTCTAAACCTGCATTCTGCGCGTGAGGCTGCATACGAAGACCAAACGGCGGAATACAGTTAGGGTTGGTTTCGAATTTGCTTTGAAACTGGGGGTCAAAGACACAGTCATAGGCAGGATTCTGCGGTTCTGAGAACAGTCTGATATAGTAATTTAGAGACATTTTCAGCCTGCGGTTGGACAGTGAGGGTTCACCTGCCTCTGCGTACAGGCTGTACACAGGGGTGGTGCGGAATGCTCCAAGACAGAGACGAAGCCCTTGATGGTGAATAGGATCCAAGAGTTTCAGATAAGAGGGTCTTGCAGAGCCGTACACAGCACAACCATAGTCCAGTTTGGAGCGGACCAGGGCTCTGTAGAGATGCAGCAAAGTTTTCTTATCAGCGCCCCAGTCAGTGTGCGCTACGACCCGCAGAATATTCAGAGCTTTCTGGCAAGAGGTTTTGAGATTTTTAATGTGGCTGAGAAAGTTGAGTTTTTGATCAAAAATAACTCCAAGGAATTTGGCTTCTTTTACAGCTGGAATGGTGGACTTGTCCAGACGAATTTCAGGATCAACAAAAAATTGACGAAAATTGTGAAAATGGATTGACTGAGTTTTGGTACGTGAGAAGGTAAACCCGTTTTCCTCGGCCCACTGCTGGATCTTGTTGACACAAAGTTGGAGTCGACGCTGTACGCTGGCGTAAGAAGCTCCAACTGCGTACAGCGCAAAGTCGTCTACGAACAGAGAGGAATCAGAGCCCTGGCTTACCGATTTTACAATGTCATTAATTTTAATGCTGAAAAGGGCAGGAGAAAGGATGCTCCCCTGAGGTACACCCAACTCCTGCCCATGGATGTCAGAGAGTGCGGTGCCAACACGCACCTGGAACTGTCGATCAGCAAAAAAGTTCTGTATAAACAGAGGCAGGTGACCACGGAAACCAAGTCTGTGCAAGTCCAGAAGAATTCCTGATTTCCATGTGGTGTCATACGCTTTTTCGAGGTCGAAAAAGATAGCAACCACATGCTGTTTATTGACAAAGGCATTGCGGATGGTGGTTTCCAGACGGATTAGATGGTCAACTGTCGAGTGGTATTTCCGGAACCCGCACTGTTCACTGGCCAAAAGGCCATCGGTTTCCAGCTTCCACATCAGACGGGAGTTGACCATCTTCTCCATCAACTTACAGAGGCAGCTAGTCAGAGCTATTGGACGATAGTTGGAAGGGTTGGTAAGGTCCTTTCCAGGCTTTGGAATTGGAATGATCAGGGCTTTCCGCCAGGAGGGTGGAAAGCACCCTGTGGTCCAGATATGGCTGTATACTTTAAGAAGGGTCTGGAGACAGCTTTCTGGAAAATGTTTCAAAACCTGATAATGAATATCATCCAGACCGGGGCAGAATCAGTGCAGGTTTGTAAAGCTGTTTTCAGTTCATTGATTGAAAAAGGGAGATTGTAGGCTTCAGTGTTGTCTGATGTGAAATTGTGTAAAGATTTCTCTCTGAGTTGTTTGTTTTTTAAAAAGGCTGCAGATTTATTTGAAGATGAGGAGTTCTGTTGGATGGTGGAAGCCAACAGATTGGCAACAGCTTGTTTGTCAGTGACCAGAGCATCGGCAAGTTTCAAGTGATGAATGGAGGGGTAGGTGTTTTTCCCTTTGATTTTTCTGATGATGTTCCAGACTTTTTTCTTTGAAGTTTTTTATGTCAGCCCGGAGCAGAAGTTTCTCCAAGACTGACGTTTACTGATTTTGAAAGTGTGTCTCGATTTGGCGCGGAGTTTCTGATGGGCTCGAGCGTTGGGACCTGAAGGTCGTTGGTATACCCGACGCTGAGCCCGTTTGCGAACTTTTGAAACCAGGGTGTTTTGGGCATTTGGAGTTTGTCGGAAGACATTGGAATACAGGTTTTTAGCACAGTTTATCACAGTATTGGTCAGAGATTCTGCTGGGTCTGGACTCTGAAGAAAATCAATTTCCTGGAATTCTTTTGAAATATTGGTTACAAAAAGATCCCAGTTGGCCTTCTTATAATTAAAATGTTGTGAGACAGAAGCGTTCTCAGTTAATACAGGTTTTAAAAGAACAGGTAAATGGTCACTTCCGTGTAGATCGTCATGGACAGACCACTCATAGTCCAGGACCAGCGAGGGGTCACAAATCGACAAATCTAAACACGAAAGTGAACCTGTGGAAGAGTGGAGGTAAGTTGGAGCTCCATCGTTCAGACAACACAAATCAAAGTCTGAAAGGACATCTTCAAGAAGCAGACCTCTGGATGACGAACTGACACTACCCCAAAGAGGATTGTGACCATTAAAGTCACCCAACAGCAAAAAAGGTCGAGGAAGTTCTCCGATCAGACTGACAAGGTCCTGACGACAAACTGGGACAGAAGGTGGCAGATACAGTGAGCAGATTGTAACAGTCTTGTGGAGAGTGACTCTCGCAGCTACAGCCTGAAGGGAGGTAGTCAGAGCGACAGGACTAAACAGCAAAGTTTTGTGTAAAAGAAGGGCAACACCGCCTGACAGTCCCAATGTGGATGGTTGTGCAGGTTTAGAAAGAATATTAAAGCCAGAAAGAGTGAAGGTCTTCTGGCTTTGAATTTTAGTTTCTTGAAGAGCCACGACGGAAGGTTTTACTGTTTGACACAGAAGCTGCAGCTCCTCAAAATTTGAATTTAGGCCACGGATATTCCAATGGATTAGTTTACTACTATCCATGGTGCAGAGGATGAATAGGAGAGAAATCAAGTCATCTCCTCATCATCGTCTGCGTTCAGTGGAGCAAATTTATTGCTTAGTTTCACTGGACTGTTTGGGTCTTCAGACCTGCTGGCAGACTCGCCCACAGGTGAAGGTGGTCTGGATTTTGGAGATGGTGGAGGTTTCTTCCTCATCTCCACCATCTCCACACTTGGTTGAACTCCCTTGCCCGCACGGGCACTGCTCGAGGAAGTTCAAGGCGGGAGGCCTGGCTTTTTCATCTGCCCAGCAGCAGATGGAGTAGACTGCTGGGCAGTCTGAGGGGTGGCGGATTTTTTGCCTCCATCAGGGGCACCCACTTTGGGTTGGGAGGTGGTGGACTTGCTTCCACCCGAGCTTAACGATCTTCCTTGTAATGTCTTTGAGAAAATAAATTCATCAGTCTGGCAGCAGACTGAACGGGTCGTTACTTTCTTTATTACTGAAGCATATGAAGACGCTGTTGGCGTCTGACTGCCAACAACCTGCTTACGTGCCTCAAAAAATGAGATCTTCTTTTCTGTTCTAACTTTCTGAATGTTGGACTCCTGGATCCAGACAGGGCAGTTGCGTGAAGAGGAGGGGTGGTCGCCACTGCAGTTTGCGCAATGTGCCGGGTCTTTACATGGCCCATCATGGGTTGCCTTGCAACAAACACCACACACCTCCTCCCCAGAACAGCGATCTCTGACATGTCCAAATTTCTGGCATCTGAAACACCTCAACGGGGATGGGACATACAATTGCACACGGACATTTAGGTACCCTACTTTAATGACCTGAGGCAGCACAGGGTTGCAGAATGTCAGAAAGAGGGTGTTGGTGGGCACTCTTTCTGCACCTTTTTTGACTGTCACCCTATGCACCTCTGTCACACCTTGGGATGCAAGTTCTGTCTTGATCTCCACTTCTGAGATACCTTTCAAATCCGGGCACCGAATAACTCCCTTGGATGAATTCAATTGCTTATGGGGAGTCACCCGAATCTCTCTGTCCACGAGCTTTTTTGCCTTCAACAGCTGTTCCGATTGTTTTTTTGACCTGCACTGGACGAGGAATGGTCCGTTCCGTAGCCTTTTCACGGATTGAGGGTCACCCGCTAGACCTTGGAAGCCCTTCTGGATCGCGAAAGGACTCAGAGCTGAAATGGGCTTTTCCTGCTCCATCCCTTCTATCACGAGCCAGGAAGCCCAGAAACCTGTCCTCTCTCTTATCTCTATATCTGAGTCACTGTCCGATTCGAAATCCCCTGAAATAGGGGCTGCTGCCTTCCTCTTCTTTTTGGGGGGGATGATTTTTGAAAAAGCCATGTTTAGTTTAATTATATTTCGTCTCTCCCTTACCCACCCACCTTGGAGTCCAACTAAGGGGCCAGGGCCAAGAAATCACTGTCTTGACCCCTTCCAGGCTTCAGGAGAGATATACGACAAACAGAACGCCACTACCCCTATCCCCCCTGATCATGCTCGACTCCCGGGAACAGAGAGCCAAGCACTGCAGGGGTTAACTTGGCCAGCGGGAGAACTGCCTGTCTTGACCCAGCCCCAAGAAGGGGGAGCCGATTAGTACACGCGGGCCAGAGTGTACCTCCTGTCTAGGAGAGGTCCGAGCCAAAGTGATGTGTTGAGGGCGTTGGCCCTCTCAATCACCAGGATCTCATCCCCCTCCGTCACAGGTCGCACCGCACGGCAAACGCGGCGGATCTTAAGAAGACCACAGAGAGAAAAGGAGTGTGGAAAAGAAGACTTGAGGGGGAGACGAAGATAGAAAAGAGCCAAATAAGAAAGGCAGAAAACAAGAAAAGGAGAAAGGCGGGTTACTATTAGTCAGGATCCTCACCCTTAGCCTATCTGACATGGGAAGCCCTACCAGGGGCATCAACTCCTTACCACGTTATGCTTAGGCCAGACAGCATCTTGACTTCTCAGGCCTAGAAGCAGTTTTAAAAAACCAGCCTATCTTCAAGTACTGATGCCCCCGCCAGCAAAGCCTAAGGGATCACAGGACCACGCAAGCCCTCCGACCACAGCAAGGTTGCAACCCCCGGAGGGCAACAGAGAGTACTGAAAAAGGCAAGTCATAACATTTAAAGTTCATAACTTTTCGACATTTTACAAAAATTTCATAATGAATTATAAAGCTATAAGCATATATTCTTATTGAATGTTGTCTTCCTTTAGAAATGGTTATTAGCATATATCTGTAGACATTATCTGAAACTGAAAGGCAGCAAAACAAGACAAAACAACAAAAAAAAACAGGCTTCATTTGCCTGCTTTTTCGACTCCCCTCCACCTATTCCCTTACTTTCCACCATTATTAACACTATACAACCCTTTGTTTGCAAAGCTATTTTTATGATAAAACAAAAAAACAAACACATACACAAACAAACAAAAAGGCACCTTGGCATACAGTCTCTCTTCAAACAAAAGCAAACAAACACACATACACACACACACACAAAAGGTCTGTTATTGTCTGAACTAACATAGTTTAGAAATACCGACTCTATTTGCCCTTGCAATTGTTACTTCACACTGTCACATCAAGAATTTTTGCTTTTAGATATTCAAAGCTCTTTTTGCTATATAGCAAAGATCTGAGTAGCAGTGTATGGTACTGCAAAGATATTCCTTGACTCAAAAAGAGAAACAAGGTGATTTTGTTTATGTCATATGGGTAGTGCAAAGATATTCCTCGACTCAAAAAGAGAAACAAGGTGATTTTGTTTCTGTCATAAGTTCTTATAGACAACTGGGTCACTTTGCCTTGAAGATTTCTCATCCTTCCTGCCACCCCAACCCCAACCCACACCAACATTTTACTTGAGGATCATGAAAACACCTTCACTGTGGGGGTGGAAGGTGAACAGCTCTGCAATGTGGCCTTGTTTCTGTTGTAAAGAACGTGTCTGATTCCATTTTTCAAACAAGTTCATAAATCAGTGAACAGCCTGAGCAATTTGGGAAGTTAATCCATAAGCATCTGTATGACGAATTTGAATATTGCAGGTATTCTGTGCTCCAGTATGTTAGGGATTTCACATTATATAATCTTTTTCATCATTATATTTTTTTTTTTTAAGTGATCTTTGTAGCACTCAAATTCCTGAAGAATGATATTTGTGAGCAGCAAAACAAGTAGATCGGTCATCAAATGAAAATGTTTCACAACAAGTTTTAATGTTCTCACCCTCTTGGACAACATTTCAATCACCACTTAGAGGAACAGTTACATAAACTTTAGTCAATGGGGTCTTGAAAAAAAAAAATTGCAAACAAGACGCACAAAAAGAGCGTCAAACATTATCAACATGTTCTAGAGTAAAGATGGGGGGCCTGGGAAGACAAAAGAAAAAGCAAAACCACTCACACATCGTTGCAAGCAATTAAAGTTTATAATGTCACACAACTTAACAAGATGTCAATTCTTTCTCCCCCTCCTCCCTCCAATTTTTTTTGGAGGGGGGTGGGGGGTGTTACTGTATTATCAGTGTATGCATATGAAATTCACACAAGTTTAAAAAAGATTACATGTGAATACTCACAGGATATAATTCATGGGTTCAATATCTGCCAGACGGATGTCAATTCTCACAACAATGACGTGTCAGGTGTTTAGTATTCCAATGTGATGTAAAGTTGGATACCTTTTTGTTGAATTTGGCCTCCAGACATTGCATGTGAAAATACACAGCATTTTCAAGCCATAACAAAATTGATGAAATTGCAGTCGACCATACTTCACTTGATTACAAATCATCAAGACGTGATTTTCTTCACTTAATAAGTGATCAAGCCAGTCAATTTCATTTCCACTCACAGTGCGCGCCAGTTTATGAATTTCAAACATCAGCTGGCATCATTAGTTTGCTCACAATTCAGACAATGCACCGCTTTCTGCAATGGAAACCATTTTGTGCCTTGGGGACATGATCAACTGGCTTGCTAAATACTATACTTTACAAAGAAAAGAATATACTTTACAAAGACAAGAAGAGAGAGGCGGAGGGCAGAGGAGGAGGGATGATGGGTGGAGCTAAGATTAATTTAAAAAACATATGAAAGAACAATAAAAAATAAAATAAAAAAATCCATGGATATTTTAACTACAATCTTAAAAAGTTTTCAAACATCTGTTACATTAATCAATAAGTAAGCCTATCTATTTACAGTATACACAAATGCCACTGCACACATTTGCATACACATGCAATACTGGACATGAGCAACATACACACATGTGATATTATATACGCATGCACAATATACACATGCAATATGTCACATTTAGTTATTTTGTCAACTCCACTGCACTTTACTACACGTCTATAGACATTACAGGACCATTCCTTGAAAACAACAAGAAGTGTGGTGGTAAGTAACTTAAAACAAAGAATTTTTTAAAAAAAAGGAACGAAAAAAGATATTTGATAAAAACGAACTTGAGATAACGAAAAGAAGAGAGTGATATGTGATACACTGTATATCTAACTAGATCCATAGTATAACATTCCAGCGTGACCATCAACAATGACTGGACAGGAACAGAAGAGAGTGACATGGGATATCTAACTAGATCCACAGTAGAACACTCCAGCATAACCATCAACATGACAGGAAAAGAAGAGAGTGACGTGGGATATCTAACTAGATCCATAGTAGAACATTCCAGAGTGACCATCAACATGACAGGAAAAGAAGAGAGTGATGTGGGATATCTAACTAGATCCATAGTAGAACATTCCAGCATAACCATCAACATGACTGGACAGGAAAAGAAGAGAGTGACGTGGGATATCTGACTAGATCCATAGTAGAACATTCCAGCATAACCATCAACATGACAGGAAAAGAAGAGAGTGACATAGGATATCTAACTAGATCCATAGTAGAACATTCCAGAGTGACCATCAACATGACTGGACAGGAAAAGAACACAGTCCGCTGATTTTATTTAAGTGAAAAGAGGGATAATCTGAATTAGCAGTTTTCCATAGATGGGAGCTGAAAAACGTGTGCACTGATTTGTTTTCAGCACAGAAAACAAACAAGGAAGAAGTAAACGTCAGAAACAGACCAAAACGTCCTGCCGAGTGTAATCCACTACATTCAATGCTTGATGGTAGCCATACACACCACAATACTCACCTGCTACTAGCACAGGATCCCGTCTTTTTGCTTCTGGAGCTCCGCTTGGTCTTTGGGGAAGATTCCTTCTTCTTCTTCTCACTCGATGTCTTCTTCTTTTTCCGGCTGCTCGTCTCCTCCACCTGTCCGTCTGCAGCAGCAGAAGTACTGGGCGTGCTGCTGTCCACGTCCACCCGATCCGACGATCCGGATCGCAGACAATGCCGCTTGGCTGGGACAGGCGGGTCAACAGCGATGCTGCGGCTCTGGTCCTCCCACGCGGAAGAGCCAGGCAGTGAAATACGCAGATCCACTACACTCGAGCTGCTAGACTCCAAGCTTGTACCTGAGCGCTCACGAGCTTCAGCAGTGCGTTTCTGACCTGCTGACCTTCCACGACCTCTTGTGGTGGTGCTGGTCTCTGGCTGCTGATCTGCCTTGGATTTTCTCCTCGAGGAGGATTTCCTTTTTGGTTTGCTGTCTTTCACACTAGGTGCTTCCACTGACTGTCCAGCTGATGTGGCTGAACTGAGAGAACTAGAGGATGAAGTCACTGTGCTCCTGCCTTTACCTCGCCTCCTCTTGCCCCTGGAAGCTGGGGCTGAAGTCTCTTCGATAGCTTCCACCTGGGCAGCCTCTACTGCCCCTTCCGCTGCCCACTGCGCTGTTGTGTTCTTTGCACTACTTTGTTCGTTCACAGCAACAGCCTTGCGCTTTCTGGATGCCTTGCGGCCTGATCTGGTTCCGCTGCTGCTTGGAGCTGGGTCCACAGAAGCTGTAGTGTTGGGATCCACAGAGGCACTCTGGGCTTGTGATCTTGAGCCCAATTTTTTCTTTTGTTTTGTTGCAGAGCTGGCGTCACTGAGAGCAGCATCAACTTCGTCCCTGGTTCACACACACAGAAAGGAATTCCCCAATAATGAAAATCAAACACTACCAAACACAAAAAAATGTTCCACGTTTCTTTTCTTTTCAAATGAAGGCTTTACAGATATGGGATTGAAAGTGTGCATGTGTGTGTGTGTGTGTGTGTGTGTGTGTGTGTGTGTGTGTGTGTGTGTGTGTGTGTGTGTGTGAGAGTGAGTGAGAATGCATATTTGTGTGTGTGTGTGTGTGTGTGTGTGTGTGTGTGTGTGTGTGTGTGTGTGTGTGTGTGTGAGTGAGTGAGAATGCATACGTGTGTGTGTGTGTGTGTGTGTGTGTGTGTGTGTGTGGAGATGTTGTGTGTGTGGATGTTTGTGTGTGTGTGTGTGTGTGTGTGTGTGTGTGTGTGTGTGTGGTGTGTATGTGTGTGTGTGTGTGTGTGTGTGTGTAATGACTTTTATCTTGATTTTAAAAATGAATTTAAAGTAACTCCACGAGTTAACATGGACAAACAAATTACAAGACAAAACACGACGTGTTTCGACCTCTTAGGTCTTCTTCAGGCAAGACAAACAAAATTCAAGACAACGAAAACAAAGAACAGGCAATCACTTATCTTCTCACATTTGGCACAAGATGGGCATTGAATGTCAATGTTTGTAATCAGTCAATTCAAAGTTCATACTTACCCTTAACGTTCTCATTCACGCTACTATGGCCTGACTAGTATACTAACACCAACAAATCGCAACAATGTCATTTTAATACAAAAAACAACAACCCCACATTAATTCATTTTACAGTCACAATAGATCAAAGAACCAACATTTTGCTTGATTCCCAAAAAGGGGAAGGCAGGGAAGGGGAATAGGAGGTTGGGAGAGTAGATGAGGGGAGAGGGAGTGTGTGTGGAGGGTGAGGGACAGGGGGGAGACACTGGAAAGTAGAGAGCAAAAAAGTGTGAGCAAATGAAGGGGGAGAAAAAAAGCCCCCAACAGGGTGGAAGGGTGTGTGTGTGTGTGTGTGTGTGTGTGTGTGTGTGTGTGTTGTGTTGTGTGTGTGTGTGTGTGTGTGTGTGTGTGTGTGTGTGTGTGTGTGTGTGTGTGTGTGAACAAGTGTGTGCTTGAGAGAGAGAGATAAGATAATGTTGCTTATAGCCCAGCCGACCGCAAGGGGCCACATCAGGGCTGTCACCACGTTAAAATCAACTCACAAGTCATTAAAAAAATTTTAAAAAAAAAAAAAAAAAAACTTTCACACATCTCTTTAAATGACATCTTCTAGAAACGCACCAGACACTTCGTTAAAAATCTTTCTTCCGTAAAATCTTAAATCAGATTAAAAATGTAATCTCTCTCAAAAACTCAAGGATCACGTCAGGCGGGACATCCCTGAACAGGATCTTCATGGACTCCGCTGTAAAATGTTTGTGTCTCACATCGTGCAAGTCCCAACACTCTAAAAGAATATGTTTCATTGTGAGTGGCACATGACATGGAATGCACCACGGCGCTTCTTCACTCTTTAAAAGGTATGAATGAGTAAAATACGAATGGCTGGTGTGCAGCCGGCACAGAACCGTTTCCTCCTTACGACCACCAGACGTAGATGGGAGGAACTCCTTAAGGTTTGGACGGATCTGAAAGAGTTTGTTATCCGTCTGGGTATTCCAATCCTCCTGCCAGAGGTCTTTCACATAATCATTAATTTGGGGTTTCAGATCTGAGCAGGGGATATATATGTTGGACAATTTCTCTCTTGTGGCATTCTTGGCTAAACGATCAACCATTTCGTTCCCTCCGATGCCAACATGATCAGGAACCCAAGCCAGAGTAATGTTGTAACCATCCACTTTCAACTTGCTAAAAAGTTCAAAGAAATGTAAAAGTTCTGGATGCAGAAGGTTGCGGCCAGCTATGGCCTCCAAAGCTGACAGCGAGTCTGACAGAACCAGAAAGTCCCTCTTAGTGGATTGTGAGATTATCCTCAACGCCAGAACCAGAGCAGTGATTTCAGCAGAATAGACAGAAGCATCTGGAGGTATATGCTTTAACAGTATCTGAGAAGGAGCACCAGGGCAATAGGCTGCACAGGCCACTCCATCCTCAGACTTGGAACCGTCAGTGAAAATTTTCTGATAAGATGGGAATTTTGAACAGAGTTCAGCATACAAGGCCTTGTATGCCAGAGAGCTGGTAGACTCTTTACGAAAGGCTGCAAGATCAAAACGAATCTCTGGTGTGAAAAAGGTCCACGGAGGCTGATCTGGAAACTTGGAAAAATCCGACACAACTCCTAGGTCTAAACCTGCATTCTGCGCGTGAGGCTGCATACGAAGACCAAACGGCGGAATACAGTTAGGGTTGGTTTCGAATGTGCTTTGAAACTGGGGGTCAAAGACACAGTCATAGGCAGGATTCTGCGGTTCTGAGAACAGTCTGATATAGTAATTCAGAGACATTTTCAGCCTGCGGTTGGACAGTGAGGGTTCACCTGCCTCTGCGTACAGGCTGTACACAGGGGTGGTGCGGAATGCTCCAAGACAGAGACGAAGCCCTTGATGGTGAATAGGATCCAAGAGTTTCAGATAAGAGGGTCTTGCAGAGCCGTACACAGCACAACCATAGTCCAGTTTGGAGCGGACCAGGGCTCTGTAGAGATGCAGCAAAGTTTTCTTATCAGCGCCCCAGTCAGTGTGCGCTACGACCCGCAGAATATTCAGAGCTTTCTGGCAAGAGGTTTTGAGATTTTTAATGTGGCTGAGAAAGTTGAGTTTTTGATCAAAAATAACTCCAAGGAATTTGGCTTCTTTTACAGCTGGAATGGTGGACTTGTCCAGACGAATTTCAGGATCAACAAAAAATTGACGAAAATTGTGAAAATGGATTGACTGAGTTTTGGTACGTGAGAAGGTAAACCCGTTTTCCTCGGCCCACTGCTGGATCTTGTTGACACAAAGTTGGAGTCGACGCTGTACGCTGGCGTAAGAAGCTCCAACTGCGTACAGCGCGAAGTCGTCCACGAACAGAGAGGACTCAGACCCCTGGCTTACCGATTTTACAATGTCATTAATTTTAATGCTGAAAAGGGCAGGAGAAAGGATGCTCCCCTGAGGTACACCCAACTCCTGCCCATGGATGTCAGAGAGTGCGGTGCCAACACGCACCTGGAACTGTCGATCGGCCAGAAAGTTTTGGATAAACAGAGGCAGGTGACCACGAAAACCGAGTTTGTGCAGGTCCATAAGGATTCCTGATTTCCATGTGGTGTCATACGCTTTTTCAAGATAAAAAAAGATAGCGACCACATGCTGCTTATTGACAAAGGCGTTGCGGATGGTGGTTTCCAGACGGATTAAATGGTCAACTGTCGAGTGGTACTTCCGGAAACCGCACTGTTCACTGGCCAAAAGGCCATCGGTTTCCAGCTTCCACATCAGACGGGAGTTGACCGTCTTTTCCATCAACTTACAGAGGCAGCTAGTCAGAGCTATTGGACGATAGTTGGAAGGGTTGGTAAGGTCCTTTCCAGGCTTTGGAATTGGAATGATCAGGGCTTTCCGCCAGGAGGGCAGAAAGCACCCTGTGGTCCAGATATGGTTGTATACTTTAAGAAGGGTCTGGAGACAGCCTTCTGGAAAATGTTTCAAAACCTGATAATGAATATCATCCAGACCAGGGGCAGAATCAGTGCAGGTTTGTAAAGCTGTTTTCAGTTCGGTGATTGAAAAAGGAAGATTGTAGGCTTCAGAATTGTCTGATGTGAAATTGTATGAAGATTTCTCTCTGATTTCTTTGTTTCTTAAAAAGGTTGCAGATTTATTTGAAGATGAGGAGTTCTGTTGGATGGTGGAGGCCAACAGATTAGCAACAGCTTGTTTGTCAGTGACCAGAGCATCGGCAAGTTTCAGGTGGTGAATGGAGGGGTTGGTGTTCTTCCCTTTGATTTTTCTAATGACGTTCCAAACTTTTTTCTTGGAAGTTTTAGATGTCAGCCCGGAGCAGAAGTTTCTCCAAGACTGACGTTTACTGATTTTGAACGTGTGTCTCGATTTGGCGCGGAGTTTCTGATGGGCTCGAGCGTTGGGACCTGAAGGTCGGTGGTATACCCGACGCTGAGCCCGTTTGCGTACTTTTGAGATTTGTTGGCAGTCTGAATTAAACCAGGGTGTTTTGGGCATTTGGAGTTTGTCGGAAGACACTGGAATACAGGTTTTAGCACAGTTTATCACAGTAGTGGTCAGAGATTCTGCTGGGTCTGGACTCTGTAGAAAATCAATTTCCTGGAATTCTTTTGAAATATTAGTTGCAAAAAGATCCCAGTTGGCCTTCTTATAATTAAAATGTTGTGAGACAGAAGCGTTCTCAGTTAATACAGGTTTTAAAAGAACAGGGAAATGGTCACTTCCGTGTAGATCGTCATGGACAGACCACTCATAGTCCAGGACCAGCAAGGGGTCACAAATCGACAAATCTAAACACGAAAGTGAACCTGTGGAAGAGTGGAGGTAAGTTGGAGCTCCGTCGTTCAGGCAACACAAATCAAAGTCTGAAAGGACATCTTCAAGAAGCAGACCTCTGGATGATGAACTGACACTACCCCAAAGAGGATTGTGTCCATTAAAGTCACCCAACAGCAAAAAAGGTCGAGGAAGTTCTCTGATCAGATTGACAAGGTCCTGACGACAAACTGGGACAGAAGGTGGCAGATACAGTGAGCAAACTGTAACAGTCCTGCAGAGAGTGACTCTCGCAGCTACAGCCTGAAGGGAGGAAGTCAGAGCGACAGGGGTAAACAGCAAAGTTTTGTGTAAAAGAAGGGCAACACCGCCCGACAATCCCAATGTGGATGGTTGTGCAGGTTTTGAAAGGATATTAAAGCCAGAAAGAGTGAAGGTCTTCTGGCTTTGAATTTTAGTTTCCTGAAGAGCCACGACAGAAGGTTTTAGAGTTTGACACAGAAGCTGCAGCTCTTCAAAATTTGAACTTAGGCCACGGATATTCCAATGGATTAATGTACTGTCCATGGTGCCGAGGATGAATAGGAGAGAAATCAGGTCATCTCCTCGTCACCGTCTGCGGTCAATGGAGCAAATTTATTAGAAAGTTGAACTGGACTAGTTTGGCCTTCAGACCTGCTGGCAGATTTGCCCACAGGTGAAGAAGGCCTGGATTTTGGAGATGGTGGAGGTTTCGTCATCTCCACCATCTCCACACTCTGTCGAACTCCCTTGCCAGCACGAGCACTGCTCAAGGGAGGTCGAGGTGGAAGGGCTGGCTTTTTGATCTGCCCAGCAGCAGATGGAGTTGACTGCTGGGCAGTCTGGGGGGTGGCGGATTTTTTGCCTCCACCAGGGGCACCTACTTTGGATCGGGAAGTGGTGGACGTGCTTCCACCAGAGCTTAAAAGTCTTCCTTGCAATGTCTTGGAGAAAACAAATCCATCAGTCTGGCAGCAGACTGAGCGGGTCGAAACTTTCTTTACTGCCGAAGCATATGAAGACGCTGTTGGCGTCTGACTGCCAACCACCTGTTTGCGGGCCTCAAAAAAACGAGATTCTTTTTTCAGTTTTCATCCTTTGTATGGTGGACTCCTGAATCCAAACAGGGCAGTTGCGTGAAGAGGAGGGATGGTCGCCACCACAGTTCGCACAATGCGCCGGGTCTTTACACGGACCATCATGGGTTGCCTTGCAACAAATACCACACACCTCCTGCCCAGAACAGCGGTCTCTGACATGTCCAAACTTCTGGCATTTAAAACACCTCAATGGGGATGGGACATACAGTTGGACACGAACATTCAGGTATCCAACTTTAATGACCGGAGGCAACAAAGGGTTGCAGAATGTCAGAAAGAGGGTGTTGGTGGGCACTCTTTCTGCACCTTTTTTGACTGTCACCCTATGCACCTCTGTCATACCTTGGGATGCAAGTTGTCTTGATCTCCACTTCTGAGACACCTTTCAAATCCGGGCACCGAATAACTCCTTTGGATGAATTCAATTGCTTATGGGGAGTCACCCGAATCTCTCTGTCCACGAGCTTTTTTGCCTTCAACAGCTGTTCCGATTGTTTTTTTGACCTGCACTGGACGAGGAATGATCCGTTCCGTAGCCTTTTCACGGACTGAGGGTCACCCGCTAGACCTTGGAAGCCCTTCTGGATCGCGAAAGGACTCAGAGCTGAAATGGAGAGAGAGAGAGAGAGGAGAGAGAGAAAAGTGTGTGTGTGTGTGTGTGTGTGTGTGTGTGTGTGTGTGTGTGTGTGTGTGTGTGTGTGTGTGTGTGTGTGCTTGAGAGAGAGTGGAGAGAGAGAAATGTGTGTGTGTGTGTGTGTGTGTGTGTGTGTGTGTGTGTGTGTGTGTGTGTGTGTGTGTGAACAAGTGTGTACAAGAGAGAGAGAGAGAGAGAGAAAATGTGTGTGTGAACAAGCACATGCTTAAGAGAGAGAGAGAGAGGAGATAGAAAAATGTGTGTGTGTGTGTGTGTGTGTGTGTGTGTGTGTGTGTGTGTGTGTGTGTGTGTGAACAAGTTGTGCCTGAGAGAGAGAGGAGAGAGAAAAATGTGTGTGTGTGTGTGTGTGTGTGTGTGTGTGTGTGTGTGTGTGTGTGTGTGTGTGTGTGTGTTTGTGTGAACAAGTGTGTGCGTGAGAGAGAGGAGAGAAAAATGTGTGTGTGTGCATGCGTGTGTGTGTGTGTGTGTGTCCTCTGGACACAATGGTAAAATGTCTAATGGATTTCAAAGGGTGTTGGTTACCTACAGGTCTAATCCCTGAGAGACAACACACAAAGAGAATTACAAAATTTCAAGCTAAGTAATAAAAGCGATGCCAGTCTCACGATACTGAGCCGCCACATGATGTGACCTACTGACAGTGCTGCCCATGAGATCTCTGTCCTGCTTCTGGCCTTAAAGCACTACTCCATGGCACCCTGCCTCAACCCCACTACTCCATGGGCACCCTGCCTCAACCATACTACTCCATGGGCACCCTGCCTCAACCACACTACTCCATGGCACCCTCCCTCAACCCCACTACTCCATGGGCACCCTGCCTCAACCCCACTACTCCATGGCCACCCTGCCTCAACCTCACTACTCCATGGGCACCCTGCCTCAACCATACTACTTCATGGGCACCCTGCCTCAACCACACTACTTCATGGGCACCCTCCCTCAACCACAGTACTCCATGGGCACACTGCCTCAACCACACTACTCATGGGCACCCTGCCTCAACCACACTACTCCATGGGCACTCTGCCTCAACCACACTACTCCATGGCCACCCTGCCTCAACCCCACTACTCCATGGGCACCCTGCCTCAACCATACTACTCCATGGCCACCCTGCCTCAACCACACTACCCCATGGGCACCCTGCCTCAACCACACTACTTCATGGGCACCCTGCCGCAACCATACTACTCCATGGGCACCCTACCTCAACCCCACTACTCCATGGGCACCCTGCCTCAACCATACTACTCCATGGGCACCCTGCCTCAACCACACTACTCCATGGGCACCCTCCCTCAACCACACTACTTCATGGGCACCCTGCCGCAACCATACTACTCCATGGGCACCCTGCCTCAACCCCACTACTCCATGGGCACCCTGCCTCAACCATACTATTCCATGGGCACCCTGCCTCAACCTCACTACTCCATGGGCACCCTGCCTCAACCATACTACTTCATGGGCACCCTGCCTCAACCACACTACTTCATGGGCACCCTCCCTCAACCACAGTACTCCATGGGCACACTGCCTCAACCACACTACTTCATGGGCACCCTGCCTCAACCACACTACTCCATGGGCACTCTGCCTCAACCACACTACTCCATGGCCACCCTGCCTCAACCCACTACTCCATGGGCACCCTGCCTCAACCATACTACTCCATGGCCACCCTGCCTCAACCACACTACTCCATGGGCACCCTGCCTCAACCACACTACTTCATGGGCACCCTGCCGCAACCATACTACTCCATGGGCACCCTACCTCAACCCCACTACTCCATGGGCACCCTGCCTCAACCATACTACTCCATGGGCACCCTGCCTCAACCACACTACTCCATGGGCACCCTCCCTCAACCACACTACTTCATGGGCACCCTGCCGCAACCATACTACTCCATGGGCACCCTGCCTCAACCCCACTACTCCATGGGCACCTGCCTCAACCATACTATTCCATGGGCACCCTGCCTCAACCGTACTACTCCATGGGCACTCTGCCTCAACCACACTACTCCATGGGCACCCTGCCTCAACCATACTACTCCATGGGCACCCTCCCTCAACCATACTACTCCATGGGCACCCTCCCTCAACCATACTACTCCATGGGCACCCTGCCTCAACCCCACTACTCCATGGGCACCCTGCCTTTACACCTGCCTTTACCATGCAGGCAGAGAATGGCAAACCAGCGACCGTCCTAGCATCCTCAAATTGCTACGTGTCCAAAACACCATACCACTGAAAGATATGTATGGGAACAAACTGTTATGCCACAAGCGTCTTAAAATTTCAACTACAACAACAACTAAGACAGAAACACATTTTTGTGTTCTTTATTATCATGAGTATTACTTTTTTTTCTAATCTTAATGCCTTCTACACACCCTGCCTTCCTAGAGTGATAATAATAATAATAATAATAATAATAATGTATGGATTTTATATGGCCACAATTCTTGGGATCAACTCACTGCGCTCAACACACACTCAAACACTCGCACCGACATGTGTTCCCATACACACACACACACACACGCACACAGGCACACTTATCAAGTTCATCGGTTCAAGCGTAAACAATACAGTTTTGCATGTAGTACATAAAAAGTCAGGTCAGAATAATAGACACAGCATTTAGATATTAAGGTTGAAGGCTTTCCTAAAGAAGTATGTTTTTAACTCTGACTTGAATTTAGATAATGTGGGCAGGTCACGTAAGCTGTCAGGAAGAGAATTCCAAAGAGTGGGCGCACTAAAGCTAAATGCTCTCTCACCGACTGTCTTTAACGAACGCCTAGGAATTTTCATAAGTTTTTGAGAAGATGAGCGAAGAGACCGAGAAGTTTGATAGGTGGACAGAGAAACAGAAAGATACTATGGGAGTGTCCCATCAAAGTAACGATAGGCAAAAACTGAGATTTTGAACTGCCATTGATATTTGATGGGAAACCAGTGGAGTTCACGTAACAAAGGTGTAATATGCTCATTTTTACGCTTTTTGAGAACAAGCCGAGCTGCACTGTTTTGCACTCTTTGTAATCGTGCAAACTGTTCTGAAGGAAGTCCTGCTAACACAGACTTACAGTAGTCTAGTCGGGACATTACCATGGCGGTGATGAGCCTGATTGTTGCCTGTGTGATGACTTAAGAAAAAGAAATGAACACTACTTTTACTGATAAAATGTAAAATGTATGGCAAAATGCCAAACCACAACTCATTACTTACCAGTGTTTGTTTGATAGACATGGTATAACTTCATGATACTTCAAAACAGCTATTTTCAATTTATATGAAAACAAAGGTACAAACCCTTCATGACCATACAGTGGTAAATGCCATGGTCAGCTCTCAGAAATCTTGGTTAACTCGTTCATTAGTCTGCCTCACTCTGTATCCTCCCATTATCACTCCTCCCCAACTCCCACCCCCCAAAAGAAATGCTGATTCATAAAAAGCCTTTTACATTCCAAACACATTCAATCTGAACTTTAAAATGATTTCCTGTTTTCCAAAGCACCACAAAATCTGTCTGGCAAGCGCATTTTCTTGCATTACACACACACCCACACACACTGTCTGTCTGTCTGTCCCTCTCTCTCTCTCTCTTGGCACATTTCTTCTTATATTTTGTTGGAGGATGGGGAATGAGGGTTAACAAAAAAAAAAAAAAAAGAACAGCAGCTCTTGTCAAGTCCTCTTGTAATAATGCTGACTGAAAGACAAAGCAGGTAAACTTCTACACTATGCTCAATATAATGTGATCAACAAAGAAGACTGCAGATTTAGTTTCAAAATAAAAAAAAAAAAACAGCAACAAAAACAACATATCAGTGTTAACTCTTATTCTCATATACAGTATTTAGTTTTTCAACTCCTAGTTCATAGAAGGAATAGGCAAAAACAGAGTAAAAATGGGTAGGTGTGTTTGAAATGTAATAACTTTTAATCTAATGGATGGATTTGAATGAAATTATAAGATTGTATGTGGGTGATTGTTATGCATGTTGAATGTATTTTTTTGCATATGACTGTCATATGTTGGTGGTGTTTATTTTACATGTAATAAGTATGAAATTTTCGTAAACAAAAAATCCGATCGTCAGGTGATGCTGAAAAATCTGAAATGTCGCGATCACTGAAGTCGGACAAGTCACTCGTGTGCAGTGAAGAGACACTCACATCACTCTGATCGTCTATTCCAAGGCCTTGCTCTCGTTCTTCAACTCACTAACAGATGCAGCGTTGGCCATTTTCCATGCAAAGTCGAAAAAAAAAAACAAAAAAAAAACGGTTAAAATCGATGGAGAACTTGAAAACGAATCGAGTAGCGGAATGGCGCCAACAGGAAGGAAGAACAATTCACCAAGAAGCAATCTACACGCATGCACATGCTTGGGAAGCTGTTTCAACTTCCTTTGAAACCGGTTTCAGAAGTAAGTTGATAGGCACGGTTTCGGGCGGTTTATGAACAGGACGCAGCCACGAATCGGCACAGTACATGACGTTAAATGTCAAAACAAACAGCTCCACATTCTATTCAGCATCAGTGTTAACATAAAGTGAAAAGAGGACATCATAATCAACGAAGTGAATGTCCACAGGAATGCATAAAACTGCAGGAAGCCAAGCCCCAAGAAAAAATCCAAAAAGCTTTCCAGCCAGGTCATCAAGGTCTACAAAGAAAAATGCTTGGAGTCCACCCAGGTCATCAAGATCTACAAAGAAAAATGCTTGGAGTCCACCCAGGTCATCAAGATCTACAAAGAAAAATGCTTGGAGTCCACCCAGGTCATCAAGATCTACAAAGAAAAATGCTTGGAATCCACCCAGGTCATCAAGATCTACAAAGAAAAATGCTTGGAGTCCAGCCAGGTCATCAAGGTCTACAAAGAAAAATGTTTGGAATCCAGCCAGGTCATCAAGGTCTACAAAGAAAAATGCTTGGAATCCACCCAGGTCATCAAGGTCTACATAGGAAAATGCTTGGAATCCACCCAGGTCATCAATGTCTACATAGGAAAATGCTTGGAATCCACCCAGGTCATCAAGGTCTACATAGGAAAATGCTCGGAATCCACCCAGGTCATCAAGGTCTACATAGGAAAATGCTCGGAATCCTATCAGAATGATCGCCTTAGGTGAACACTCCATTAGTCCCACCTTTCTGAAGCCTAATTAGTTATGTTAACTATAACATGGTGTGTTGGGGGGGGGGGGGGGGGGGGGGGGGCAAGAAACATAAAGCCAAACTATACTATAAAGAACACACAACCATACTATTCTAGCAAGTATGATTTCCTATAATGATGCTGATTTTATGGCAAGAGCCGAGACTTGTGCTTTATGTGACATGAAGTGGTCTGAAAGCGAAGTGTCCACAGTGGTGAGTGAATCTCTCCTGAAAGCTCTACATGTTCATCCCCTAGCTGTTGTTCATCAATGCCGTGAATTTCGGCAGTAAATCTTCTGGCAGCCATGTTGATCTCCTTGACTGATTTTCGCTTTACAAAATGCAAAAAAAGCGTCAAAATCAACCCAAAACTGCTGAAAAATTGCTTCAAACACGCTTTATGGGAGCCGCCATTTGCAAGGAAGTAAACAATATCATGTGACCGGTCAGATGACGAATTATGCGATGACCCTTGAACCGCTGCTATATCCGCGGCCGGGAGTGAAAGGCTTAATTCTGTGCCGCCCATCCAAACTGAGCAAAATTAACAATATCCTAGAGTTTATCACAAACAGAATAAATCCAACACGTAAACCACTTCACCAATTCACAGTGAACACTCACACAATCACTAGTCTGCCCACCATTTTCTCCACAAGCTTTTACTCAACAAAATATTTTTGGGCATACACACACACGCACACACAGCACGCACGCACGCACGCATCATTTTAGCTGGCTGATATGTCTGTTGCTTGCCACGTTTTTGCCATTGTTTTTGTGCACAGCTCCCATTCAGGGTATGTTCTGTTTAGACACACAGGCCACAACAGGATTGTCATCAGCAACACACAGACTCTGTTGTTCCTAACCCAGCCCAACACGAAGGCCACAGCAGGATTGTCACCAGCAACACACACTCTGTTGTTCCTAACCCAGCCCAACACGCAGGCCACAGCAGGATTGTCACCAGCAACACACAGACTCTGTTGTTCCTAACCCAGCCCAACACGAAGGCCACAGCAGGATTGTCATCAGCAACACACAGATTCTGTTGTTCCTAACCCAGCCCAACACGAAGGCCACAGCAGGATTGTCATCAGCAACACACAGACCAGCCCAACACGAAGGCCACAACAGGACTGTCATCAGCTTCAAGTGTTCCTGTTGTTTCTAGCCCAGCCCAACACGAAGGCCACAGCAGGATTGTCATCAGCAACACACAGACTCTGGGCTGCAAGTGGGGAAGAGCCCCCAATCCTAAAAATAACTTGTGGCTATTTTTGCCCTCATGATATTGATTTGTGATCTTATTAATGCTGAAAATCCTCACCAAATGAAGTGACCCCAAAAGCATTGTCTGGCCACCTTATTAATAGGTAACCAATTAATTCAAATATACTATGATTTTAAAATCATGAGCTGAAAAATCCTGTGTCACAACATTCACCACCAACACACATCTTTTCCCCTTTAACACCCTCCCCCCCCAAAGGAAAAAAGTCCATAACAACCATTTTCTTGGTTCCTTTAAATTTCAATGCACACAATAATACATACTTATAGACTGAAGAGATCAACCTTGGAAAAAAAAAAAAAAGAGCAAAACAAACTGCTCCGCAAGGAAAAAAAAGGGTCACGTGTATAAGTTGTGATGGTCGGTCGCTCCTTCAGTCTTTGTCCTGAAGACGATCACAGCTCCGGTGTTTCATCTGAAAATTCATAAGCTTACAACATATGCCCTAGCTCAAGGGAAATCACCTGGACGTTTTGATAATTGGAAGATCTACAAAAGTCAAGACATTTAGAAAAAAAAAAGAAGAAAAAACTCATGCACGTTTATTTGGGAAATAAATAGAAAAACCACACAAAAACAAACAAAAAGCAACAACCACCATCAAACAAAACGACAAAAACAAAACACACAACCTATGTACTGTTACTGCCAGACTACAGATCTGAAATCAATCTAAAAACTTTTCCACGAAAAAAAATCTTGATACTGAAGAATTAGATCTGAAACTTATAAGAAACTTACTAAAGTCCCCCACAAAGAAAAAGGAAAAATCCCACTTATAAGAAACTTACTGAAGTCCCCCACAAAGAAGAAGGAAAAATCCCTAAAATTCTATGGGAGGGAGGGAGTGGGGGCGGGGGAGTAGATGAGGTCCAGAGAGCTTGGATACACCCACATCTCTGCCCCCTTCCCTCTCCACCCTGGCAGCAGAAAAGCAACATTGCCCCTTTCGCCCGACTGGGAAGGATCCCCAGATCCTCCTTTGGAAACCTCTCCTCGTGTGATTGATCCAGCCCTCAATGGACAGCCAAATGGCCATTGCCCTCACTTGGTCAAGAGGTGGACAGCCAAATGGCCATTGCCCTCACTTGTCGGGAGGTGGACAGCCAAATGGCCATTGCCCTCACTTGGTGAAGAGGTGGACAGCCAAATGGCCATTGCCCTCACATGGTGAAGAAGTGGGCAGCCAAATGGTCATTGCCCTCACTTGGTGAAGAGGTGGACAGCCAAAACTAATGGTCATTGCCCTCACTTGGTCAAGAGGTGGACAGCCAAGTGGCCATTGCCCTCACTTGGTGAAGAGGTGGACAGCCAAATGGTCATTGCCCTCACTTGGTCAAGAGGTGGACAGCCAAATGGCCATTGCCCTCACTTGGTGAAGAGGTGGACAGCCAAAACTAATGGTCACTGCCCTCACTTGGTCAAGAGGTGGACAGCCAAGTGGCCATTGCCCTCACTTGAGGGCAGGATGTAAAAAAGCTGGAAAGCTTATTCTTTAACCCTCAATAAAGATAATTTTGACTTGACTTGACTTGACTTGGTGAAGAGGTGGACAGCCAAATGGCCATTGTCCTCACTTGGTGAAGAGGTGGACAGCCAAATGGCCATTGCCCTCACTTGGTGAAGAAGCGTATATGCGTGGTATCGTGGTTTAAGCTGCGCCAGTGGCCCGATACCTCCGTCTTCAGCTGGAGTTTTCTTTCGGGGTGCCTCACCCTTAGCTCATGGCCCGTGCGTCCTGCCCTGTGAGCACAGGGGGGATTGTTTCTCCGGGGATCCCACCCCGGGGCTAGAGGTTATACCGCGCCTCTTGACCGCATGATGAGCCCGTCATAGGACACATGGGGTATTTCAGTGAGGACAACAGTGCCACCTGTTGACCCACCCCGTCCTGATAGGAACATCGCCAGTTGGTCCGGGACTGCTTATTCTGCCAGGCAAGCCTGACTTATATCGCAGCTAACCCCCATATCTGAGGGCCATTCCCCTATCCGCCACCCGGGGACCCGCCGAGTTGGGGATGGTCGCCCCACTACTGAATTGGAAGCAGCCTGGTCCCGGCAGCCTTCATCGAGGACACCGGGCTGCTCATCTAACGGGATGGCGAACGAGGAAGAAGAAGAACTTGGTGAAGAGGTGGACAGCCAAAACTAATGGTCACTGCCCTCACTTGGTCAAGAGGTGGACAGCCAAGTGGCCATTGCCCTCACTTGAGGGCAGGATGTAAAAAAGCTGGAAAGCTTATTCTTTAACCCTCAATAAAGATAATTTTGACATGACTTGGTGAAGAGGTGGACAGCCAAATGGCCGTTGCCCTCACTTGGTCAAGAGGTGAACAGCCAAATGGCCATTGCCCTCACTTGGTCAAGAGGTGGACAGCCAAATGGCCATTGCCCTCACTTGGTCAAGAGGTGGACAGCCAAATGGTCATTGCCCTCACTTGGTCAAGAGGTGGCCAGCCAAATGGTCATTGCCCTCACTTGGTGAAGAGGTGGACAGCCAAGTGGCCATTGCCCTCACTTGGTGAAGAGGTGGACAGCCAAGTGGCCATTGCCCTCACTTGGTGAAGAGATGGACAGCCAAAACTAATGGTCATTGCCCTCACTTGGTGAAGAGGTGGACAGCCAAATGGCCATTGCCCTCACTTGGTGAAGAGGTGGACAGCCAAATGGTCATTGCCCTCACTTGGTGAAGAGGTGGACAGCCAAAACTAATGGTCATTGCCCTCACTTGGTGAAGAGGTGGACAACCAAATAGCCACTGCCCTCACTTGGTTAAGAGGTGGACAGCCAAATGGCCACTGCCCTCACTTGGTCAAGAGGTGAACAGCCAAATGGTCACTGCCCTCACCTGGTGAAGAGGTGGACAGCCAAAACTAATGGTCATTGCCCTCACTTGGTGAAGAGGTGGACAGCCAAATGGCCATTGCCCTCACTGGATCAAGAGGTGGACAGCCAAATGGCCATTGCCCTCACTTGGTCAAGAGGTGGACAGCCAAATGGCCATTGCCCTCACTTGGTCAAGAGGTGGACAGCCAAAACTAATGGCCATTGCCCTCACTTGGTGAAGAGGTGGACAGCCAAATGGCCATTGCCCTCACTTGGTGAAGAGGTGCAAGAGATTTCCTGATCTTACTATATCCTGCTAACATACTAAAACATAAAAGCATTTCGCAGTTTCCGATGCTTTTTTTCCCTTCCATTTTTCCTTTTTCTTACCTGAAATATCTTTTTCATTCTTTTAATTACAGATTTCAAGATATCTTTTTCAGAATGTAACCTTTCAAGAAGTGACCTTTTTTTCTCCCAAGTGAGTCTGACAACCCTGACAAGGCTCTGTGCGGCTGGCTGGGCTAAGGTGATTAAAAAGTACAAGTGGGACAGTGTTTTCAACTTAAGAGTCTGCATAAATAAACAATTAATAACACAAGAACAGCTGCAAATGATTTCTCTAAAGACAGTTTAGTTTCTAATTTGCTATGATACATAAATTACAAAGAAAAATGACCAATAAGCAGAACACTGCTTTCACCCAAATTTCTACAGAAAACAACTTCAAACTTCTGCGGACCTGGAACACATAAGGACATAATCTTACTGATCCAGAGACAAAACTACCTGATCTTTAAAGCGCCCAATTACAGTTTGGAAGGAGCTCTTAAAAAATGAATTTGGCAGCTGCCAGAATGTTACATAAAAAGTTTACATAATCAAGGGTAATCTGATCATAAATCAATACAACTAAACAGATAGGGACTAATTATGATTATGAAGAAGTCACAAAAAAAAACAACAACAACAACAACAAAGAAAACAAAATTAATACAATTATGATTGTAAATCAAAATCTTTTTTTTAGAAATATACAAACTAAAAATAAAAAACAAAACCAAATACATTTGAAAACACACAAACACACACGCATGTACACACATGCATCCTTACACACACACGCACACACACACACACTCACACACCACACTCTCATAAATCTTACCGCAAGCCTGCTCCAGTGATTTTATGTTTCCTGCGACGCGACCCCCCCGGCATGGACTGTGGTTGGTCTGCCATAGGCCATACGCCACAGCTGGCTCATGCCAGACACCGACTGAAATCAAACCACAGGGCAAAGTCACTATCAGCAACCAAATTCAGGAATAACACACTGTTCTCCAGGTATGTACCTGTAACACACTGTTCTCCTATAGCAGCTTGTCTACATTTTGCAGGGAAGGACAAACACTTCAAAGAGCCAAAAGCCATCCCCTCACTATCTCCTTGTCACAGACACGCAAATGTTCACAAAGCGCTTTCCCTGCCAACTCATGGACATAACCAACTATGCCAATGACACACTGGTCACAATGAAGTACTGCTGCAGACAGACACACTGGTCACAATGAAGTCCTGCTGCAGACAGACACACTCATGACACTGGTCACACTGAAGTCCTGCTGCAG
The DNA here is from genome assembly GCA_033310375.1 of Conus canariensis. Taxonomy (NCBI): domain Eukaryota; kingdom Metazoa; phylum Mollusca; class Gastropoda; order Neogastropoda; family Conidae; genus Conus; species Conus canariensis. The sequence continues at coordinate 71,424,065 of CM065732.1, forward strand.
ACGGACACACTGGTCACAATGAAGTCCTGCTGCAGACAGACACATTGGTTACAATGAAGTCCTGCTGCAGACAGACACACAGGTCACAATGAAGTCCTGCTGCAGACAGACACACTGGTCACAATGAAGTCCTGCTGCAGACAGACACACTGGTCACAATAAAGTCCTGCTGCAGACACACTGGTCACAATGAGATCCTGCTGCAGACAGACACATTGGTCACAATGAAGTCCTGCTGCAGACAGACACACTGGTCACAATGAAGTCCTGCTGCAGACAGACACACTGGTCGCAATGAAGTCCTGCTGCAGACAGACACACTGGTCACAATGAAGTCCTGCTGCAGACAGACACACTGAAGTCCTGCTGCAGACAGACACACTGGTCACAATGAAGTCCTGCTGCAGACAGACACACTGGTCACAGTGAAGTCCTGCTGCAGACAGACATCACAGTGTTTCATGTCAGCACTCTGGGGAAAGGGGGAGGGGGGATATCTAAAAAAAATAATCAAATAAAATAACAGCTGCGTGTCTTTCACTAAAAGTAAAAACTATTTACCAATAATGCCAAATCCAAAACAGAGTTAGAAATGACTACACACACTAACTCTTCGCTAATTCCTGTACGTAGTGAGTACAGACAGGAAACTGCATGACAGGATAAAACACTATGCCTCAGTTACAGCAATGTCAACCAGTAAGAAGTGTTCACAGGCAAAGCCAGAGACCAAAAAACAAACTCACCCCCACACACACATTAATTTGCAATGTCAAAAGAGCTGACAACTACATAATAAAACTGTAAAGTATGGTGCTTTAAAAGAACACACAGTTGCAGGAAATGTGAAAACTTTTACTTATGAACTTATGAAAACTGTTCTAAAATCTAACAAACTGAAGGATCAAAATGAAAGCTTTCAGGTTCATTCCCTTCTCTCTTTTTTTAAAAATCTTAATTATGAAATAATCTTCAATAATACTGCTGATGTCATCATGCTGAAAAAGAAAAAATTAAAAAGGAGGAAACTGTGGGCCAACACACAGACTCTGCAGTGTAATTTCAAATTCACACAACCATGTTGTAGAAAACGCAGTCACTGTGTCTTGGAGGAAGACTAATATCCCATTTATGTTCATCAGTGTCATCATCAGTGTCATGGTCCTTTTTTTTTTTAAAGTCTTGCAAGAAGACAAAGATCCAATTAATGTTTATCAGTGTCATCACTGTTCTTTTAGTTAAAGTTCACCTTGGACCTAATGAACTAGAAACCACGACGCTGCATTAACCATACCAATTTGCCATCAAACCTCATTAAAAAAAAAAAAAAAAGCCAATTTCTTTCATTTAAAAAAAAACAAACTTTTCATGGAGCATTCTCTTAATGAACTACAGATCTGGGATCTACGGTGGCTAATGTTCTTATCACACAGTCAAATCCAAGCAAATAATCTCAACACTGTCCTCTATTTCAGTCAATTCCTATCAAAGCATGTACTGATGTAGTTTCTGTCTATTCAGCGTTCGCACTAAATAAGCAATCAAACTCAAATTGCACTTGTATCACTAAGGATTACAGATTTGCATGACTTTGGGGAAAAAACAACAACAACAAAAAACAATGCAAAACTAAGAATAGGTCTGGGGTGGGAGACGGGACATCTGGACGGAACAGCCATATTGAATTAAAGTAACCTGCCAGTAACAGCACAGCCCAATGAATGGAGAATGATCAGGTCATTTCCCTGACTACTGAATTAAAGTAACCTGCCAGTAACAGCACAGTGCAATGTATGGAGAATGATCAGGACATTTCCCTGACGACTGAATTATGTAACCTGCCAGTAATAGCACAGTGCACCAAATGGAGAATGATCAGGACATTTCCCCGACAGCGCAATGAATGGAGAATGATCAGGACATTTCCCTGACGACTGAATTAAAGTAACCTGCCAGTAATAGCACAGCCCAATGAATGGAGAATGATCAGGACATTTCCCCGACAGCGCAATGAATGGAGAATGATCAGGACATTTCCCTGACGACTGAATTAAAGTAACCTGCCAGTAACAGCACAGCCCAATGAATGGAGAATGATCAGGACATTTCCCTGACGACTGAATTAAGTAACCTGCCAGTAACAGCACAGTGCAATGTATGGAGAATGATCAGGACATTTTCCTGACGACTGAATTAAAGTAACTTGCCAGTAATAGCACAGTGCAATGTATGGACAATGATCAGGACATTTTCCTGACGAGATAAGATAAGATAATGTTGCTTATAGCCCAGCCGACCGCAAAGGGCCACTTCAGGGCTGTCACCACGTCAAAATCAACCCACAAGTCATTTTTTAAAAAAAAAACCCTTTCATACATCTCTTTAAACGACCATCTTCTAAAACGCACCAGAAACTTCGTTAAAAATCTTTCGTCCGTAAAATCTTAAATCAGATGAAAAATGTTAATCTCTCAAAAACTCAAAGATCACGTCAGGCGGGACATCTCTGAACAGGATTTTCATGGACTCTGCTGTAAAATGTTTGTGTCTCACACCGTGCAAGTCCCAACACTCTAAAAGAATATGTTTCATTGTGAGTGGCACATGACATGGAATGCACCACGGCGCTTCTTCACTCTTTAAAAGGTACGAATGGGTAAAATACGAATGGCCGGTGTGCAGCCGGCACAGAACTGTTTCTTCTTTACGACCACCAGACGCAGACGGGAGGAACTCCTTAAGGTTTGGACGGATCTGAAAGAGTTTGTTATCCGTCTGTGTATTCCAATCCTCCTGCCAGAGGTCTCTCACATAATCGTTAATTTTGGGTTTCAGATCTGAGCAAGGGATATATATGTTGGACAATTTCTCTCTTGTGGCATTCTTGGCTAAACGATCAACCATTTCGTTCCCTCCGATGCCAACATGACCAGGAACCCAAGCTAGAATAATATTGTAACCATCAGCTTTCAACTTGCTAAAAAGTTCAAAGAAATGTAAAAGTTCTGGATGCTGAAGGTTGCGGCCAGCTATGGCCTCCAAAGCTGACAGCGAATCCGACAGAACGAGAAAGTCCCTCTTCTTAGATTGTGAAATTATCTTCAATGCCAGAACCAGAGCAGTAAGTTCAGCAGAATAGACAGAAGCATCTGAAGGTATATGTTTTAACAGTATCTGAGAAGGAGCACCAGGGCAATGGGCTGCACTGGCCACTCCATCTTCAGACTTGGAACCATCAGTGAAAATTTTCTGATAAGATGGGAATTTTGAACAGAGGTCAGCATACAAGGCCTTGTATGCCAGAGAGCTGGTAGACTCTTTACGAAAAGCTGCAAGATCAAAACGAATCTCTGGTGTGAAAAAGGTCCACGGAGGCTGATCTGGAAATCTGGAAAAATCCGACACAACTCCTAGGTCTAGACCTGCATTCCGCGCGTGAGGCTGCATACGAACACCAAACGGCGGAATACAGTTAGGGTTGTTTTCGAATTTGCTTTGAAACTGGGGGTCAAAGACACAGTCATAGGCAGGATTCTGCAGTTCTGAGAACAGTCTGATATAGTAATTCAGAGACATTTTCAGCCTGCGGTTGGACAGTGAGGGTTCACCTGCCTCTGCGTACAGGCTGTACACAGGGGTGGTGCGGAATGCTCCAAGACAGAGACGAAGCCCTTGATGATGGATAGGGTCCAAGAGTTTTAGGTAAGACGGTCTTGCAGAGCCGTATACAGCACAACCATAGTCCACTTTGGAGCGGACCAAGGCTCTGTAGAGGTGCAGCAAAGTTTTCTTATCAGCGCCCCAGTCAGTGTGTGCTACGACCCGCAGAATATTCAGAGCTTTCTGGCAAGAGGTTTTGAGGTTTTTGATGTGGCTGAGAGAGTTGAGTTTTTGATCAAAAATAACTCCAAGGAATTTGGCTTCTTTTACAGCTGGAATGGTGGACTTATCCAGACAAATTTCAGTATCAGCAAAAAATTGACGGAAATTGTGAAAATGGATTGACTGAGTTTTGGTACGTGAGAAGGTAAACCCGTTTTCCTCGGCCCACTGTTGGATCTTGTTGACACAAAGTTGGAGTCGACGCTGTACGCTGGCGTAAGAAGCTCCAACTGCGTACAGCGCAAAATCGTCAACAAACAGTGAGGACTCAGAACCCTGGCTTACAGATTTCATTATGTCGTTGATTTTAATGCTGAAAAGGGCAGGAGAAAGGATGCTCCCTTGAGGGACACCCAACTCCTGCCCATGGATGTCAGAGAGTGTGGTGCCAACACGCACCTGGAACTGTCGATCAGCCAAAAAGTTCTGTATAAACAGAGGCAGGTGACCACGGAAACCAAGTCTGTGCAGGTCCAGAAGAATTCCTGATTTCCATGTGGTGTCGTACGCTTTTTTGAGGTCGAAAAAGATAGCAACCACATGCTGTTTATTGACAAAGGCATTGCGGATGGTGGTTTCCAGGAGGATTAGATGGTCAACTGTCGAGTGGTATTTCCGGAACCCGCACTGTTCACTGGCCAAAAGGCCATCGGTTTCCAGCTTCCACATCAAACGGGAGTTGACCATCTTCTCCATCAACTTACAGAGGCAGCTAGTCAGAGCTATTGGACAATAGTTGGAAGGGTTGGTATGGTCCTTTCCAGGCTTTGGAATTGGAATGATCAGGGCTTTCCGCCAGGAGGGCGGAAAGTACCCTGTGGTCCAGATATGGTTGTATACTTTAAGAAGAGTCTGGAGACAGCTTTCTGGAAAATGTTTCAAAACCTGATAATGAATATCATCCAGACCAGGGGCAGAATCAGTGCAGGTTTGTAAAGCTGTTTTCAGTTCATTGATTGAAAAGGCTTCAGAGTTGTCTGATGTGAAATTGTATAAAGATTTCTCTCTGAGCTGTTTGTTTTTTAAAAAGGCTGCAGATTTATTTGAAGATGAGGAGTTCTGTTGGATGGTGGAGGCCAACAGATTGGCAACAGCTTGTTTGTCAGTGATCAGAGCATCGGCAAGTTTCAAGTGATGAATTGAGGGGTTGGTGTTTTTCCCTTTGATTTTTTTGATGATGTTCCAGACTTTTTTCTTTGAAGTTTTAGATGTCAGCCCGGAGCAGAAGTTTCTCCAAGACTGACGTTTACTGATTTTGAAAGTGTGTCTCGATTTGGCGCGGAGTTTCTGATGGGCTCGAGCGTTGGGACCTGAAGGTCGTTGGTATACCCGACGCTGAGCCCGTTTGCGTGCATTCGAGATGTGTTGGCAGTCAGAATTAAACCAGGGTGTTTTGGGCATTTGGAGTTTACTGGAAGACATTGGAATACAGGTTTTAGCACACTTTATCACAGTGTTAGTCAGAGATTCAGCTGGGTCTGGACTCTGAAGAAAATCTATTTCCTGGAATTCTTTCAAAATATTGGTGGCAAAAAGATCCCAGTTGGCCTTCTTATAATTAAGATGTTGTGAGACAGAGGCGGTTTCAGTTTTACGGGCTGTAAAAGAACAGGGAAATGGTCACTTCCGTGTAGATCGTCATGGACAGACCACTCAGTCCAGGACCAGCGAGGGGTCACAAATCGACAAATCTAAACACGAAAGTGAACCTGTGGAAGAGTGGAGATAAGTTGGAGCTCCATCGTTCAGACAACACAAATCAAAGTCTGAAAGGACATCCTCAAGAAGCAGACCTCTGGATGACGAACTGACACTACCCCAAAGAGGATTGCGACCATTAAAGTCACCCAACAGCAAAAAAGGAAGTTCTCCAATCAGACTGACAAGGTCCTGACGACAAACCGGGACAGAAGGTGGCAGATACAGTGAGCAGATTGTAACAGTCTTGTGGAGAGTGACTCTCGCAGCTACAGCCTGAAGGGAGGTAGTCATAGCGACAGGACTTAACAGCAAAGTTTTGTGTAAAAGAAGGGCAACACCGCCTGACAGTCCCAATGTGGATGGTTGTGCAGTTTAGAAAGAATATTAAAGCCAGAAAGAGTGAAGGTCTTCTGGCTTTGAATTTTAGTTTCCTGAAGAGCCACGACGGAAGGTTTTACAGTTTGACACAGAAGCTGCAGCTCCTCAAAATTTGAATTTAGGCCACGGATATTCCAATGGATTAGTTTACTACTGTCCATGGTGCAGAGGATGAATAGGAGAGAAATCAGGTCATCTCCTCGTCATCGTCTGCGTTCAGTGGAGCAAATTTATTAGAAAGTTTCACTGGACTATGTTGGTCTTCAGACCTGCTGGCAGACTTGCCCACAGGTGAAGAAGGCCTGGATTTTGGAGATGGTGGAGGTTTCTTCCTCATCTCCACCATCTCCACACTTGGTTGAACTCCCTTGCCCGCACGGGCACTGCTCGAGGAAGTTCGAGGCGGGAGGCCTGGCTTTTTCATCTGCCCAGCAGCAGATGGAGTAGACTGCTGGGCAGTCTGAGGGGTGGCGGATTTTTTGCCTCCACCAGGGGCACCCACTTTGGGTTGGGAGGTGGTGAACTTGCTTCCACCAGAGCTTAACGGTCTTTCTTGCAATGTCTTGGTGAAAGTAAAATCGTCAGTCTGGCAGCAGACTGAACGGGTGCAAACTTTCTTTATAGCGGAAGCATAAGAAGACACTGTTGACGTCTGACTGCCAACAACCTGTTTGCGGGCCTCAAAAAACGAAATTTTCTTTTCAGTCTTCACTCTTTGGATGGTGGACTCCTGAATCCAAACAGGGCAGTTGCGTGAAGAGGAGGGGTGGTCGCCACCGCAGTTCGCACAATGAGCCGGGTCTTTACACGGCCCATCATGGGTTGCCTTGCAACAAACACCACACACCTCCTGCCCAGAACAGCGGTCTCTGACATGTCCAAACTTCTGGCATTTGAAACACCTCAACAGGGATGGGACATACAGTTGGACACGTACATTTAAGTACCCGACTTTAATGACCGGAGGCAGCACAGGGCTGCAGAATGTCAGAAAGAGGGTGTTCGTGGGCACTCTTTCTGCACTTTTTTAACTGTCACCCTATGCACCTCTGTCACACCTTGGGACGCAAGTTCTGTCTTGATCTCCGCTTCCGAGACGCCTTTCAATTCCGGGCACCTAATAACCCCTTTGGTCGAATTTAACTGCTTATGGGGGGTCACCCGGATCTCTCTGTCCACGAGTTTTGCTGCCCTCAGCAGCTGCTCCGATTGCCTCTTTGATCTGCACTGGACGAGGAAAGTGCCATTCCGTAGCCTTTTCACTGACTGAGGGTCACCTGCTAGACCCTGAAAGCCCTTCTGAATAGCAAAAGGACTCAGAGCAGAAATAGGCTTTTCCTGCTCTGTCCCTTCAACCACAAGCCAGGAAGCCCAAAAACCTGTCCTCTGTCTCGTCTCCATATCCGAGTCACTGTCTGAATCGTTATGACTAGAAATGGGGTCCACTGCCTTCCTCTTCTTTATGGGGGGTGTGATTTTGGATAAAGCCATGATTTATGTTTAGAAATTTCGTCTCTCCCTTACCCACCCACCATGGAGTCCAACTAAGGGGCCAGGGCCAAGAACTCATTGTCTTGACCCCTTCCAGGCTTCAGGAGAGATATACGACAAACAGAAGCCTACTGACCCTATCCCCCCTGATCATGCCCAACTCCCGGGAACAGAGAGCTGAGCACTGCAGGGGTTACCTTGGCCAGTCGGAGAACTGCCTGTCTTGACCCAGCCCCACGAAGGGGAAGCCGATTGATACACCCGGGCCAGAGTGTACCTCCTGTCTAGGAGAGGTCCGAGCCAAAGTGATGTGTTGAGGGCGTTAGCCCTCTCAATCACCAGGATCTCATCCCCCTCCGTCACAGGTCGCACCGCACGGCAAACGCGGCGGATCTTAAGAAGACCACAGAGAGAAAAAGAGTGTGGAAAAGAAGGCTTGAAAGGGAGACGAAGAAAGAAAAGAACCGTTAAGAAAGGCAGAAGACAGAATAGGAAAAAGGTGGGTTACTATTTGTCTGGGCCCTCACTCCTAACCTTTCTGACATGTGAGACCCTACCAGGGACATCAATTCCTACCAAGTAATGCTTGGCCAGTCAGCAGCTTGGCTATACAGGCCTAGAAGCATTGACAACAACTAACCATCTAGTCCAGTATTGATGCCCCCGTCAGCAAAGCCTAAAAGATCACTGGACCATGCAAGCCCTCCGACCACGGCAAGGTTGCAACCCCCGGAGGGATTTTCCTGACAACTGAATTAAAGTAACCTGCCAGTAATAGCACAGTGCACCAAATGGAGAATGATCAGGACATTTCCCCGACAGCGCAATGAATGGAGAATGATCAGGACATTTCCCCTGACAGCGCATTACGTATTACGGCTTCACATAAAACAATGGCACATATATATTTATTATGAGCCTGGAGAAAATTCAAGTTGACATTCAAAATAGCGAGACAGAAAGAGATGAGTGTGCGTGCGTGCGTGCGTGTGTTTGTGTAAGCATGTGTGTGTGTGTGAGTGCGTGTGTGCGTGTGCATGTGTGTGTGAGAGAGAGAGCGAGTCTCAGAGTGTGCGCGCGCGTTTGTGTAAGCGTGCGTGCGGGCGCGCGTGTGTTTGTGTGCATGTTAAGTGCACGCACAAAATAAAGAACTTGTCCATTGGCATCGTTATTGTCAGACATGATAGGAATTAAAAGGCATATGTATCAGAAGTTCATAGGAGACAGTTCTAAGTTATGGTCCAAGTTCATCTAGTTCTGTATAGGTTGAAGTATCTACTACATTAACTTTGTTGTGTGAACTTTCTTTCACAATCCTGGATCACTGACTCAGTGTGAGCTGACAAGCCTAAATCCACAGAGAAACAAAAAGAACAGCTGAACCTGTTTTGAACTCTTGAGGGCTGCACGAGGGGAAGACAGTCAGTCAGAGCTCTCTTGCGATGGAGCAAAATCGGTGGCTGGTTCGAATAATTTGTGGAGAACAGACTGCTTCTGTCAGTCACAGGCTGCTCGCACAGCACATCTGGATCCAGTTCCTGATATCACCGTCATTTATAAATCAATTTTTTTTTTTTTAATTATAACAAAAAGGAAAAACAAAACAAAACAAAAAGATAGAGAACTCACTTTGCCCTTCTAGTTCTACAACTTTTTTCAGGCAGACCTAGTGGATAAGGTATCCAACTCTGGCTCTAAGGTCATAGTCTTGATTCCTACAGTCATGTTGGAAGAAGAGATTTTTCTCCTCTGAGTTAACATCTGAGCAAACTCCAATCCTGACCAAGTCCTTAGGATAAGGCTTTCCTCTGTGTGCTAATGCATGCACATTAACTCCAAATCCATCTTTCACAGAATGGTGTAAGCCATTTTTTGCAGGCGGAATGGACAACATGAAAACAGAATGTGCACACAAGATATCATTCCCCAAAGCGGAATATGGCAACCTTTTCTGACAGAATTAAAAACAGTTGCATTCACCTGTGGTAAACCTTGGGACTTCAAACCAAGGAAGAGGTAGAGGTTGGGGGGGGGGGGGGGGGGGGAGAGAGGGAAAGAAGAAAGAAAGTGGTTGGGGGGAATTGTGGAAAATAGAGAGCAAGACAAAGATAAAGACAGATAGAGAGAGCTTTTGACTGGTTGGATTGTTTGGCTTCATTTATTTTTCAAAATTCGACACAAGTCTTTGGTTCAACTTTTACAGCATCCCTTGGTTCCAATCCCAAAGCTGGTCTTTGAATTCCAGACTATTTCATAATCTATTGCCACTGTCTGCCTGGTGAGATTCCATGCACTCCACATATAGCCACGTGTTAATGGACCCCAATATATGATTTACTTCCTATCATTATCATCTAATCAGGTGTTGGGATGTAAAATGAAAAAGGCATGAGGTTGCATATGAGTCCAGATCTGAGAGAGCCAAATGAACAGTATGTCTTCACTTGCCAGACCTCTTGCTGCCAGGCCACAAATCCACAAATGCCACAAAAAGAGGGCATAACCAACTTGGCATTTATCATTATTATCAACCCGTATTTTACTGGTTCAGATGACAAAATATTCACAAAAATCTTGACCCTGGATACTAAGTACAACTTGATTTTCATTTGAACATATGTTGGCAGTGAGAAAGTAGACCACTGCATTTGAAGCTCTGGACTTTTGACCAACTGCAATGACCACACAACCAGTTTTCCAGGGAACATTTTGACCAACTGCAATGACCACACAAGTAGTTTTCCAGGGACACGTTTCGACCAACTGCAATGACCACACAACCAGTTTTCCAGGGACATGTTTTGACCAACCGCAATGACCACACAAGTAGTTTTCCAGGGACACGTTTTGACCAACTGCAATGACCACACAACCAGTTTTCCAGGGACACGTTTTGACCAACTGCAATGACCACACAACCAGTTTTCCAGGGACACGTTTTGACCAACTGCAATGACCACACAACCAGTTTTCCAGGGACATGTTGGTCTTGACAGAGGTACTCAGGCAGACCCAACAAATTTTAGAATTACATGCGCAATCACTGCGCTAGGCATAAGTCCATTTGATTGGCCCTTTTTCAACCATGGCTTCTCAATCAGGATTAAAAGAGCTTCTAATAATTGTAGTGTGAAAGATACATGTTGATGGCAACGTCCACCACATGACTGAACTTCCGACGATTGTACTTAGTGTGAAAGACACATATTGATGGCAATGTCCGCCACATGACTGAACTTCTGATGATTGTACTTAGTGTGAAAGATACATATTGATGGCAATGTCCGCCACATGACTGAACTTCTGATGATTGTACTTAGTGTGAAAGATACATATTGATGGCAATGTCCGCCACATGACTGAACTTCTAATGATTGTAGTGTGAAAGGTACATGTTTACGGCAATGTCCACCAGATGGCTGAACTTCTAGTGATTGTATTTGTAGTGTTAAAGATACATACTGATGGCAATGTCCACCACACGACTGAACTTCTAATGAGTGTAGTGTGAAACTGAAAGGTACATGTTAACGGCAATGTCCACCACATGGCTGAACTTCTAATGATTGTATTTGTAGTGTTAAAAATACATATTGATGGCAATGTCCACCACATGACTGATCTTCTAATGATTGTATTTGTAGTGTTAAAAATACATATTGATAGCAATGTCCACCACATGACTGATCTTCTAATGATTATTATTATTATTATTTATGAACATTTATGACGCCTAATCAATTGAATGCCCTAGGCGTTTACAATATCACAACAGACATCAAATCACACAATATATAACAATCATACATGAGAAAAAGGCATCAAAATCCAAAGCAAGGACACAAACTCACTAGCATGCATACACGCAAACACACACTCACACAGACACGAACGCACACAAAGCAGACACTCGCATCACACATTGCAAACGTCGGGTCACAGGGAAGACGAAGTTACCTAGGAAACAGATGAGTTTTGAGAAGGCGCTTGAATGTGGGCAGTGAGGGTGAGTATCTGAGAGAGCGAGGCAATTGATTCCAGGTAGTTGGAGCTTGATAGGCAAAGGAACGTTGACCAAAGGTTTTAGTGCGAACAGTGGGGATACTGTAGATACGAGTGTCACATGAGGAACGTAAAGCTCGAGATGGGGTGTAAAGATGTAACAGGTGGGCGAGATACTCAGGACAGGAAGACTCGATAGATTTGAAGCAGAGAGAGGCAATCTTGTAGGATATTCTTAGCTGAACAGGGAGCCAGTGGAGAGAGCGGAGCAATGGGGTAACATGGTTATATTTAGAAGTGCGGAAGATGAGACGGGCAGCATGATTCTGAACTCTTTGAAGTTTGTTGATGAGATGAGAGGGAGAGCCAGACAAAAGAGCGTTACAGTAATCCAGGCGGGATAGAACAAATGCGCAGACAAGAGCTTTTGTTGTGTTTTCTGAGAGAAGATGGCGAATAGAAGCAATTCGGCGGAGTTCAAGAAAGCAAGTGCGACAGACATTGCTGACATGCTGTTGGAAGGACAGGGTTTGATCAAGAGTTACACCGAGGTTGCGGGCAGAATGAGAGAGAGTGATAGGTGAATCAACAAGTTTGATGGAAGTCGGAACAGAAGGGTGGTTTTGAAGTTTTGGATTATAGTGTGAAACTGAAAGGTACATGTTAACGGCAATGTCCACCACATGGCTGAACTTCTGATGATTGTTGTGTGAAAAGTACATGTTCATGGCAATGTCCGCCACATCACTGAACTTCTAATGATTGTAGTGTGAAACTGAACGGTACATACATGTCTGAAATTACATGTAAACAGCAATGTCCACCACATGACTTAAGTTTGTGATTGTAGTATGAAATTACATGTAAACGGCCATGTCCACCACATGACTGAACTTCTAATGATTCAATTTGATTGTAGTGTGAAATTACATGACTGAACTTCTAATGATTGTAGTGTGAAATTACATGACTGAACTTCTAATGATTGTAGTGTGAAATTACATGTTAACGGCAATGTCTGACACATGACTTAACTTCTAATGATTTTAGTGTGAAACTGACAGACCACATATGTCTGACACATGACTAACTTCTAATGATTGTAGTGTGAAATTACATGTGAACGGCAATGTCTGACACATGACTTAACTTCTAATGATTGTAGTGTGAAACTGAGAGACCACATATGTCCGACACATGACTAACTTCTAATGATTGTAGTGTGAAACTGAGAGACCACATATGTCCGACACATGACTAACTTCTAATGATTGTAGTGTGAAATTACATGTAAACGGCCATGTCCACCACATGACTGAACTTCTAATGATTGTAGTGTGAAATTACATGACTGAACTTCTAATGATTGTAGTGTGAAATTACATGACTGAACTTCTAATGATTGTAGTGTGAAATTACATGTTAACGGCAATGTCTGACACATGACTTAACTTCTAATGATTGTAGTGTGAAACTGAGAGACCACATGTTGATGGCAATGTCCACCAGATGACTGGCTCAGCTAGTTCAATTCACAACACATACTGACAACTGACAAGAGTCCAAGGCCAAGAAAAAAGAGTCGTGGTTGCCGTATTCAGAATTTTTTCCTGCTGACTGAAGCTTTTTGCTGATCAAATCTTCCATCACACCACCTGACAGATGTTAATCTTCATGCTGTCTTCAGTATGATCAAATCTTCCATCACACCACCTGACAGATGTTAATCTTCATGCTGTCTTCAGTACCTGCTGACTCTGAAGCTTTTTGCTGATCAAATCTTCCATCACACCACCTGACAGATGTTAATTTTTATGCTGCCTTCAGTATGATCAAATCTTCCATCACACCACTTGACAGATGTTAATCTTCATGCTGTCTTCAGTATGATCAAATCTTCCATCACACCACCTGACAGATGTTAATCTTCATGCTGTCTTCAGTACCTTTCATTTGTTGAACAAGCAGAAAAAGTTATCTTTTTTTTTCCCTTCGATCAGCTTAGACTGCCACATTCATTCAAAATGTGTCATTTACATAGACTGAATGTGTTTGACCAAGTATAGTTCCAGACATGAAGATGAACACTGTGCATCATGTGTTCACAGCCATCATGTGTTCACAGCCATCATGTGTTCACAGCCATCATGGAAGGTAGAAAAAACACACAACTGAAGTTCAAGATTACCTTCAACACATTTTTCTGGTTTTGTTACCTGAGCTAAAATTTTTTTTCTTGGAGAGGGCATAAGTTATTCAGTGCCTGTCATAAATCTAATAAAATCTATACTAATATCAATCCAACTACGTTTCAAAATGATGTTTTGAACTCTGCTTTGTATGCCATGCATTTAAATTTTGGAAGAGAGCGATGTCATATAGCAATGTCACATCTGCATATGACCATCTGTCATACAATTAGTCCTAACCTGGTTTTTGACAGCATTGAAATATATGGGTAAGCTTTAAAGACTTTCCTGATTACTCTGATATAAGAATCAATTAGCCATGACAAAAACCTACCAACCAACCTACCAACCAACAAAACAAACAGAGGTATGTCTAATGGTAAGGGGTTACCATGATAACGAGCATTTTCACTCCGAATTTGAGTTAACAGCTTCTTAAGTTTTTGCTATACGCTCCTGCACATTGCTTTGGCCTGTTAACCTAGAGTGGAAGTGGAATCAATCGCCATCAAAGCTGATTTTTGAAGTGTTTTTCAACACTAAGCTAGCAGGGCTGGACAAGTTTTTATATCCTCACAAGACAGCCAGGCTGGGACAAAAATCCCAAAAGCCCGTCGAAGATTTCACTAGCCAAACATTTGAAAGATATCAGAGCTACCTTTTGTCCCTTGTTCTGCAACCAATGGCAGCCATCAAAATAGTAAAACAAGTCCAACAGATCAGCTGAAAAACCTAAGCAAGCAGCCTTATTTTCATACCTCACAGTACTAACGCTACTCTTGTTAGAATGATCATTTTCTTTCATATGGATGACTTAGGTCTGAGTCTGTTTCTTGATACTCAACCCTTTCTCACTCTCTTTGCATTGTCTGAATGTTTCGAAAACACATTTTAAGATTGTCAAGTCATTTTCATATCATTATAGTATACTGGAATAAGATTTCCATTGCAAATTTGGTAACAACGTTGCAATTGAGCCAACAGGTGAAAAAGCCAGCCAGATATTGACAAGCTACTACATATCTTACCTTGTGTGGAGACAGCAGGATTATAGATTCTAACTGAATCAACTATATGCAGATTATAAAATTCTAACTGAATCAACTATATGCATAGTGAATGAGAATGATGACGTTGATGACCATTTTAGATTAAAATGACACATTGCTTTGTTTTCAGAAATTCTTTGAGAAATGATCAAAGAAGACAATAACTTTCCGAGTCACTGATGGCTGTGTTGAAATCATGTGGGTACTACATGACTGAACTTGCCCAACCCCCGAGTATTTAATCAGCAAAAATAAATATTAAAATTCTCTGCGAGTGTGACCCTAGTCAGTGACATTGCTCAGCTGTTATTTTGCTAACGATGAAAAATTCATTGTTAACCACATGTCTTTGTGCCGCCATCTTTGTCAACTTTTCAAGGACTTATCAGTATGCACTTCCCTTTCCATGCCCAAATCTCATTTTACTTTCTGTGAGATGTTGCTCAGAAACAACTTCTTTCCCTAGCGAAATATCCAGCTGTATTGTGTTGGTCAAAACTGATCACTGATCAACTGCAAAGTTCCTGCTTTAAATTTATCAACATTCAATGAGTAAATTTACCCGAGCATTCAACTTGGGTAATGCTCACAGTTTAGCAAACGCAGCACTTCCATTCTGCTAATAAATCCTAGCATTTGTTTGTACATGTCAAATTTGTATAAACCGATCTGCTGCTACAAATCATCATTTTCCATTTTTGAAACCTGACAATGGAGACGAGGATCGGAGCGGCAGGACCCCGTCGAACTGTTTTAAGCAGCGTCAAAAATCAATCGATCGAAACGTAAATCTGATACATATACAACAAAATTACCTTAAATATAAATGTACATACATCATATCATAAACATAAAACCAATATGGAAAGTGGAATGCTAACAAACGTGGCGAAATGAACACTATTGTCTGCCTCGAAATCGTTCGTGAATCTGTCGGCCATGATGGATTTGCGTCCGATTTTTCTCTGTTAAAAAAGAATACAGTTGTTTTTCAGGCAAAGTGTACACAACGGCAAGAATATATCATTCACTGTCTAGCTAAAAGAGTCACAATACTGAACAAGATATCCATATTTCCCAAACATTTTCTTTTAAACAATGATGGCCTGTTGCACGAATGGCAAATTGACCCAAAACAGTCGCAGCTTGATCTGTGATTAAATTTCTGCAATCAAAAAACATGTTTTCATGTTATATTTTTTATTACCAGAAAGAAAAAACAGTGCATTTACAATTTACTGTAAAATAAGCTAAAATACAGTTCTCTTAAAGTACTGACACTGACTTTTATGACGACGACGTTTCCCAGCTCAGGAAAATCTGTACACAGATGATACAAGTCGGGTGCGCACGCATACAACGCTGCTTCCGTTTTTCTTTTTCGCCCTTTTTGTTTTACATTTGTTTCGCTTCCTTTTTTGTTTTGTTTTTTTAAACCAAACCCTTGATCTATTATTCTCACAAAAGACAGTTCAGTTAGACATGTGAAAAGAAAAAAAGTTCTACTGTGCCAATAAGGAAAGTGCTCGCTGATAAGCTTACTCAATCAACTCAATCGGTGGATGCTAAATTTCCATGGGGGTCACATGCACCGTCAGATATGTCTTCGGACCAGCTTCTTTGGTTAGACAGGTCTGAGGAACTGATTGCTAAGCTACACTGAGCGGGCGGAGGGAGGCGGTGACGCGCGCGTACGCGTGCGTGTGTGTGTGTGTTTCTAAAACTTAGTAAAGTTGTGTAACGTTATATTCAGTGCGTTAATTGTTGGGAACATTTTTGGATGTTTGATTTGTTTTATTTTACATTTGTTTGATTTGTTTCAAGTCCTTCACGCCCCAAAAGGGGTCACAGGATTACAATCTTTATTTCAAATGAGAGGGGTCAGTTACCGCCAAGGACAGAGACAAACAGAGTTCAGTCCAAGGACACAGACAAACAGAGTACAGCCCTGTTCTCTGTCTGTGTCCTTGGTGGTAACTGACCCCCTCTCATTCCAAATTTTGAATCTTTGTGTTAGGGGAGCCGCGGGGGTGGGGGGAGTCTTGCAGCATACCGTTTTAGCGAATTAGGCCTAGTTACTCTCGTCGAGAGCTGGGCAGGGGTTGGGAGGGGAAAGGGATGGCCATGGGAGAGGAGGGGGGGGGGGGGGGGGAGGATCGCAGTGATTTGACCGAAGGCAGAGACAGGAATAAATTTAAAACTTACTGAATTAGAACAATATATAATTAGAGAACTCGTCCCTTCCGATAACATCGCGGCGCAGTTTCCTGTGAGTAGGCCTAGACAGCCGTGAGCGTGGCAGGTGGTATTGATTTGGAATCTCAAACACTTTGAAAGTGTGGCTGAGATTTATTTACAACTCTTTCAGTCGGTCACGGTGTTTCAGTCCGAACTATAGCCCAGACCACTCCCCTGTTGGGCTGCGGAGATGTCAGCTCACTAGACATCTCATGGGGAGGGAGACTGAGCGGGGCAGGGATGGGGTGGGGTGTGGGGGGGGGGGGGACGCGTGGACGAAAAGATTATTACTCTGCCACAGGAGGGTGGTGGGGTGGCGGGGGTCTTCCCCTTTCCCAGTGATTCATCTCCCATCCAGCCTCCTTCCCTCTCTGGTACCGATGCCAGTGACTTGGATCATGAGTTCCCAAATCACATTAAATGGAATGTGTTCCATGGAAACTGACATCATTGGCATTTCGAAGATGTTGGTATTTGCTGGGGGAAAAAATCTCCACCGAAATAATAAATTCTATGTCACACACACACACACACACACACACACGCACGCACGCACGCACGCACGCACGTACGCACGCACGCACGCACGCACGCACGCACGCACGCACACACACACACACACACACACACACACACACACACACACACACACACACACACGTGCGCGCGTGCCGCATGAAGAAACTCTAAGCAGAACTTGACAGCTGAAACCTTCAGAGAAGAACCCTGCATCCCTATTCCACACCTCTCAGTCAATGGTTTGGCCCTGTATTCCTTACTGTGGCCCTGTATTCCTTACTGTGGCCCTGTATTCCTTACTGTGGCCCTGAAGTCCTTACTTTCGCTCTGTAGTCCTTACTGTGGACCTGTAGTCCTTACTGTGGCCCTGTAGTCCTTACTTTGGCACTGTAGTCCTTACTTTGGCCCTGTAGTCCTTACTTTGGCCCTGTAGTCCCTACTTTGTGTTCCTTACTTTGGCCCTGTATTCCTTACTTTGGCCCTGTAGTCCTTACTTTGGCCCTGTAGTCCTTACTTTGGCCCTGCATTCCTTACTTTGGCCCTGCATTCCTTACTTTGGCCCTGTAGTCCTTACTTTGGCCCTGTAGTCCTTACTTTGGCCCTATGTTCCTTACTGTGGCCCTGTAGTCCTTACTGTGGCCCTGTAGTCCTTACTGTGGCCCTGTAGTCCTTACTGTGGCCCTGTAGTCCTTACTTTGGCCCTGTAGTCCTTACTGTGGCCCTGTAGTCCTTACTGTGGCCCTGTAGTCTTTACTGTGGCCCTGTAGTCCTTACTTTGGCCCTGTATTCCTTACTGTGGCCCTGTATTCCTTACTTTGGCCCTGTATTCCCTACTTTGGCCCTGTAGTCCTTACTTTGGCCCTGTAGTCCTTACTTTGGCCCTGTAGTCCTTACTTTGGCCCTGTAGTCCTTACTGTGGCCCTGTAGTCCTTACTTTGGCCCTGGATTCCTTACTTTGGCCCTGTAGTCCTTACTTTGGCCCTGTAGTCCTTACTTTGGCCCTGTAGTCCTTACTGTGGCCCTGTAGTCCTTACTTTGGCCCTGTAGTCCTTACACAGCTGCAGTAGAGATGGGCCATGTCCAGGTCATTAGTCCTAGATGCCCTTCTGATGCCGGGCACACACCCCGCCCCCCACCCCCACCCCCCCCCCCACCCCCCTTCCACACTGTCGCTGCAGGGATTCAAACTAAAAATTCAGGATGGGTGGATATGTAAAGGCACTACTCTTTTAGACAGATGTCTTTAACACATCGCTATTGGACACCTGTTTTAAGTTCAGGTGGAATATAGACTTCGATGAAGTTCGCTTTTGCTCTTCACTCTTTTCAGCTGCCTCTCTATTGCCTTTAGGGTTCTAGTCTTTCACAGGAATCCCCCCCCCCCCCCCACTCCCCCTAGCCTTAAAGCGATGACTGGTTTGGAAGCCAGAGTACGCCAAGCTGCAGGCCAGACTAGCATACTTTTCAGTGTTGTAGATATGAGTTTGCTCCATTCTGCTTCACACGGTTTGGAAGCCAGAGTACCCCAAGCTGCAGGCCAGACTAGCATACTTTTCAGTGTTGTAGATATGAGTTTGCTTCATCTGCTTCACACGGTTTGGAAGCCAGAGTACCCCAAGCTGCAGGCCAGACTAGCATACTTTTCAGTGTTGTAGATATGAGTTTGCTCCATTCTGCTTCACACGGTTTGGAAGCCAGAGTACCCCAAGCTGCAGGCCAGACTAGCATACTTTCCAGTGTTGTAGATATGAGTTTGCTTCATTCTGCTTCACACGGCACAGTAATGAAGTCAGAATCAACTGGTGTGATGACCCCCAGTGGAGGACAAGATCCGGCCCCATGCCTTTCCTCCTGATGACCTATGAAGGGTTCTCCCATTGCAATGTCTGCTGTACACTTCCCGCCACCCAGTCCTCCCAGTTCACCTCCATTCTCTGCTCTTGCTGTCACAGCTGTTCCACAACACCATTTGTGGCCCCCTGCCGTGTAGAATGCCGTTGCTGGAGCTTCTGGTGGTGTTAAGTTTCCTCTGGTAGCGCTAACAGAGTGTGCGATCTCCTTACGCAAACAACTGTGTGTTCATGTGCACCTTCCCTGGGTTAGCGCTGCTTGGCATGAACTCAGTACAGGTTCCACTGTTTGCCCTGACAGAATTCAGGACAGCTTCCACTGTTTGCCCTGACAGAATTCAGGACAGGTTCCACTGTTTGCCCTGACAGAATTCAGGACAGGTTCCACTGTTTGCCCTGACAGAACTCAGGACAGCTTCCACTGTTTGCCCTGACAGAACTCAGGACAGGGTCCACTGTTTTCCCTGACAGAACTCAGGACAGCTTTCACTGTTTGCCCTGACAGAACTGAGGACAGCTTCCACTGTTTGCCCTGACAGAACTCAGGACAGCTTCCACTGTTTGTTTGCCCTGACAGAACTCAGGACAGGGTTCACTGTTTGCCCTGACAGAACTCAGGACAGGGTCCACTGTTTGCCCTGACAGAACTCAGGACAGCTTCCACTGTTTGCCCTGACAGAACTCAGGACAGCTTCCACTGTTTGCCCTGACAGAACTCAGGACAGGTTCCACTGTTTGTTTGCCCTGACAGAACTCAGGACAGGTTCCACTCTTTTCCCTGACAGAACTCAGGACAGGTTCCACTGTTTGCCCTGACAGAACTCAGGACAGGTTCCACTGTTTGTTTTCCCTGACAGAACTCAGGACAGCTTCCACTGTTTGCCTTGACAGAACTCAGGACAGCTTCCACTGTTTTCCCTGACAGAACTCAGGACACGTTCCACTGTTTATCCTGACAGAACTCAGGACAGGTACCACTGTTTGGCCTGACAGAACTCAGGACACGTTCCACTGTTTGCCCTGACAGAACTCAGGACAGCTTCCATGTTTGCCTGACAGAACTCAGGACACGTTCCACTGTTTGCCCTGACAGAACTCAGGACAGCTTCCACTGTTTGTTTGCCCTGACAGAACTCAGGACAGGGTCCACTGTTTGCCCTGACAGAACTCAGGAACGTTCCACTGTTTTGCCCTGACAGGATTCAGGACACGTTCCACGTTTGCCCTAACAGAACTCAGGACAGGTTCCACTGTTTGTTTTCCTGACAGAACTCAGGACAGGTTCCACTGTTTGCCCTGACAGAACTCAGGACAGGTTCCACTGTTTGTTTTCCTGACAGAACTCAGGACAGGTTCCATTGTTTGCCCTGACAGAATTCAGGACAGGTTCCACTGTTTGTTTTCCCTGACAGAACTCAGGACAGGTTCCACTGTTGTTTGCCCTGACAGAACTCAGGACAGATTCCACTGTTTGTTTTCCCTGACAGAACTCAGGACAGCTTCCACTGTTTGCCCTGACAGAACTCAGGACAGGTTCCACTGTTTTTCCCTGACAGAATTCAGGACACGTTCCACTGTTTGCCCTGACAGAACTCAGGACAGGTTCCACTGTTTGCCCGACAGAATTCAGGACAGGTTCCACTGTTTGCCGTGACAGAAATCAGGACATGGTCCACTGTTTGCCCTGACAGAACTCAGGACAGGGTCCACTGTTTTCCCTGACAAAAACTCAGGACGGTTCCACTGTTTGCCCTGACAGAACTCGGGACAGGTTCCACGGTTTGTTTGCCCTGACAGAACTCAGGACAGGTTCCACTGTTTGCCCTGACAGAACTCAGGACAGGTTCCACTGTTTGTTTGCCCTGACAGAACTCAGGACAGGTTCCACTTTTTCCCTGACAGAACTCAGGACAGGTTCCACTGTTTGTTTGCCCTGACAGAACTCAGGACAGGTTCCATGTTGTTTTCCCTGACAGAACTCAGGACAGGTGTCCACTGTTTGTTTGCCCTGACAGAACTCAGGACAGGTTCCACTGTTTGTTTTCCCTGACAGAACTCAGGACAGGGTCCACTGTTTTGCCCTGACAGAACTCAGGACAGGTTCCATTGTTTGTTTTCCCTGACAGAACTCAGGACAGGGTTCCACTGTTTGTTGCCCTGACAGAACTCAGGACAGGTTCCACTGTTTGTTTTCCCTGACAGAACTCAGGAGAGGTTCCACTGTTTGTTTGCCCTGACAGAACTCAGGACAGGTTCCACTGTTTGTTTTTCCTGAAAGAACTCAGGACAGTTTCCACTGTTTGGCCCTGACAGAACTCAGGACAGGTTCCACTGTTTGTTTTCCTGACAGAACTCAGGACAGGTTCCACTGTTTGTTTGCCCTGACAGAACTCAGGACAGGTTCCACTGTTTGTTTTTCCTGACAGAACTCGGGACAGGTTCCACTGTTTGCCCTGACAGAATCAGGACACGTTCCACTGTTTGTTTTCCTGACAGAACTCGGACGGTTCCATGTTTGCCTGACAAAGAACTCACGGTTCCTACTGATTTGTTTGCCCTGACAGAACTCAGGACAGGTACCACTGTTTGTTTGCCCTGACAGAACTCAGGACAGATTCCACTGTTTGTTTTCCCTGACAGAACTCAGGGCAGGTTCCACTGTTTGCCCTGACAGAACTCAGGACAGGTTCCACTGTTTTCCCTGACAGAATTCAGGACAGGTTCCACTGTTTGTTTTCCCTGACAGAACTCAGGACAGGTTCCACTGTTTTCCCTGACAGAACTCAGGACACGTTCCACTTTTTGCCCTGACAGAACTCAGGACAGGGTCCACTGTTTGCCCTGACAGAGCGGACTGGCACGGTCATGTGACTTCCCGCCTGTCACCAGGTGTGAACTGGCGGGCAGACAGAGCATAGAGGTCTGACGATGAAGCTGATCCAAGGACGTCGCATGTGCCATATATTATTTCAGCTGAGACTTCGTTGGAGCGCGTTTCCCCACGTAGTCCACTGCTGTGTGTTGACCCTCTTGGACTGCCTTCTGGAATTCGCTTGGCATCCTCTTCTCTCTTCAAGGGCTCTATCACCATGTCACTCTTTGCTTTCCCTTTCGTCTTTAACCGTCACTTCTTTTCTGTTGACTCCAGACCCCGTCTACTGATGTCTATTTGTTCTGTTCGTTCCTTGATCTTGAAGCCTTCCTTTGCCACACCCACTGTCTCCTACACTTATTTACTTTTCTTTTATTTTGAATCGTCAATCTCTCTCTCTCTCTCTCTCTCTCTCTCTCTCTCTCCTCTCTCTCTCTCTCTCTCTCTCTCTCTCTCTCTCTCTCTCTCTCCCCTTCGATAGGAGGATCGCTTATTCCATATCTGTGTGTGCTGATTCTTTTCTTCTTTGTAATCAATTTCTTTATTCTTGTTTGTTGTTTAAATCGTTTCTTTTTTCCTTTTAAAGTCATCTACGCCTTAACTGTTATTGGATTAACTTTTTAATGTTGTGAAGATCTGTGTGTTTGTTAAAGTTTTGTAAGTCTTTGTCGCTAGTCATACTTAGTCCCTTAACGGGGCAAGGGTCGGATGAAAAAAGCATGTGTTTGCTTATCTGTTACCCTTGGAAGTAAAGATCATCATCATCATCATCATCATCATCATCATCTCTCTCTCTCTCTCTCTCTGGTTGGACTGTGTGGATGAGAGAAGCACTATGGTTGGACAGTGTAAACAGAGATGAGCGCTATGGCTGGACAATGTAAACAGAGAGATCCACAATGGTTGGACAGTGTGAGGCAGTCTGTTGTGTCTTCATGGCAGTATGATGGACAGTCTGAGGCAGTCTGTTATGTCTCCATGGCAGTATGGTGGACAATGTGAGGCAGTCTGTTGTGTCTCCATGGCAGTATGACACAGTGTGAGGCAGTCTGTTGTGTCTTCATGGCAGTATGGTGGACAGTGTGAGGCAGTCTGTTGTGTCTCCATGGCAGTATGGTGGACAATGTGAGGCAGTCTGTTGTGTCTTCATGGCAGTATGAGACAGTGTGAGGCAGTCTGTTGTGTCTTCATGGCAGTATGAGACAGTGTGAGGCAGTCTGTTGTGTCTTCATGGCAGTATGGTGGACAGTGTGAGGCAGTCTGCTGTGTGTTCATGGGAGTATGGTGGACAGTATGAGGCGTCTGTGTTGTGTCTTCATGGCAGTATGATGGACAGTGTGAGGCAGTCTGCTGTGTCTTCATGGCAGCATGGTGCACAGTGTGAGGCAGTCTGTTGTGTCTTCATGGCAGTATGGTGCACAGTGTGAGGCAGTCTGTTGTGTCTCCATGGCAGTATGGTGCACAGTGTGAGGCAGTCTGTTGTGTCTTCATGGCAGCATGGTGCACAGTGTGAGGCAGTCTGTTGTGTCTTCATGGCAGTATGGTGCACAGTGTGAGGCAGTCTGTTGTGTCTTCATGACAGCATGGTGCACAGTGTGAGGCAGTCTGTTGTGTCTTCATGGCAGCATGGTGCACAGTGTGAGGCAGTCTGTTGTGTCTTCATGGCAGCATGGTGCACAGTGTGAGGCAGTCTGTTGTGTCTTCATGGCAGCATGGTGCACAGTGTGAGGCAGTCTGTTGTGTCTTCATGGCAGCATGGTGCACAGTGTGAGGCAGTCTGTTGTGTCTTCATGGCAGCATGGTGCACAGTGTGAGGCAGTCTGTTGTGTCTTCATGGCAGCATGGTGCACAGTGTGAGGCAGTCTGTTGTGTCTTCATGGCAGCATGGTGCACAGTGTGAAGCAGTCTGTTGTGTCTTCATGGCAGCATGGTGCACAGTGTGAGCAGTCTGTTGTGTCTTCATGGCAGCATGGTGCACAGTGTGAGGCAGTCTGTTGTGTCTTCATGGCAGCATGGTGCACAGTGTGAGGCAGTCTGTTGTGTCTTCATGGCAGCATGGTGCACAGTGTGAGGCAGTCTGTTGTGTCTTCATGGCAGCATGGTGCACAGTGTGAGGCAGTCTGTTGTGTCTTCATGGCAGCATGGTGCACAGTGTGAGGCAGTCTGTTGTGTCTTCATGGCAGCATGGTGCACAGTGTGAAGCAGTCTGTTGTGTCTTCATGGCAGCATGGTGCACAGTGTGAGGCAGTCTGTTGTGTCTTCATGGCAGCATGGTGCACAGTGTGAGGCAGTCTGTTGTGTCTTCATGGCAGTATGGGACAGTGTGAGGCAGTCTGCTGTGTCATCATGGCAGTATGGTGCACAGTGTGAGGCAGTCTGTTGTGTCTTCATGGCAGTATGGGACAGTGTGAGGCAGTCTGCTGTGTCTTCATGGCAGTATGGTGCACAGTGTGAGGCAGTCTGTTGTGTCTTCGTGGCAGTATGGGACAGTGTGAGGCAGTCTGCTGTGTCTTCATGGCAGCATAAGGCGACAGCATTGTCCCTGGGAACAGCATGGACTTGAAAGTGTTTGGGGTGTGATGCCGGAAAACATTCACCTACCCATCCACCTCCTCTAGCATCTGACTTCTCCGCTCCTCCCCCTGTTCGCCCGCTGTATGGCTTTTGTATATTTCTGGTGACGGAAAATAAATCAATAAACGGAAAACACTGATTTGCTTTAAAGATGAAAAAAGAATTCTAAGATACCAAGCGCAATATTTTCAACCGAAAATCACTTCTTGGAGTTCAATTGCACTAACTGAAGGTATTCATCACTTCTAACAGTTCCATTGCACTAACTGAAGGTATTCATCACTTCTAACAGTTCCATTGCACTACTGAAGGTATTCATCACTTCTAACAGTTCCATTGCACTAACTGCAGGTATTCATCACTTCTAACAGTTCCATTGCACTAACTGAAGGTATTCATCACTTGTTAGAGTTCCATTGCACTAACTGAATAATTCATCACTTCTAACAGTTCCATTGCACTAACTGAAGGTATTCATCACTTCTAACAGTTCCATTGCACTAACTGAAGGTATTCATCACATCTAACAGTTCCATTGCACTAGCTGAAGGTATTCATCACTTCTAACAGTTCCATTGCACTAACTGAAGGTACTCATCACTTCTAACAATTCCATTGCACTAACTGAAGGTACTCATCACTTCTATCAATTCCATTGCACTAGCTGAAGGTTTTCATCACTTCTAACAGTTCCATTGCACTAACTGAAGGTATTCATCACTTGGTGTTGGTCTGACTGGCTCTCTGAACACGTATTGACAGCTTGGCTGCCTGTTCGCCACATTTCGTCGCTGACATTGTGCAGTTGTTCAGTTTGAAGTACACACAATCTTAGTGCAGACACCACACTTCATACACACAGGACACATACGGCGCTTTGTGCACACACACAACCTTAGTGCAGACACCACACTTCATACACACACGGCGCTTTGTGCACACACACAACCTTAGTGCAGGCAGTGGGCCGACCTCACTGATCAGCGGGCAACAAGAAGCTGGCATACGAGGTAACCCGGGAGGGCAGACCAGCTAACTGAACGATTTTCTCGCCTGGAAATGGTCAGTTATCTGCCAGAGCCGACGAGACTCCGGCAAAAGGGAACAGTGGGAAAGCGAGGCGAGGTAGTGATCCTTGGTCCCTCATCGTCCTTGGTTTTCTTTAGACACCTTGAACAATGGACGAATTGGGTTTTCTTTAGACACCTTGAACAATGGACGAATTGGGTTTTCCGTCTAATATCACTTAATGGTGAACAGACGTAAAACTAAAGAACGAATTGGGTTTTCTTTAGACACCTTGAACAATGGACGACTTGGGTTTTCTTTAGACACCTTGAACAATGGACGACTTGGGTTTTCTTTAGACACCTTGAACAATGGACGAATTGGGTTTTCTTTAGACACCTTGAACAATGGACGACTTGGGTTTTCTTTAGACACCTTGAACAATGGACGAATTGGGTTTTCTTTAGACACCTTGAACAATGGACGAATTGGGTTTTCTTTAGACACCTTGAACAATGGACGAATTGGGTTTTCTTTAGACACCTTGAACAATGGACAAATTGGGTTTTCTTTAGACACCTTGAACAATGGACGAATTGGGTTTGCACAAAGAAGTAGACTGGACAGGATATGTATCTTCGCCTAGTCTTTTTCTTCTTTCTTTCTTTCTTTTTTTTTTTTTTTTTTTTTTTTTTTTTTTTTTTTTTGCTGTTGGAGTCCCATAAATCAAACCGAAGGCATTTACCACTTCCTGTTAATCTAATTGTCTGTGTGTCTGTCTGCAGTTTGTTGGTTGTCTGTCTCTCCACCACACTTCATTGTTGATAGTGTGGAATTGTCAAGTTTGAAGCACACTCGGTGACTTAGGCGCAGGCCACGACTGTGTGTAAGCAGCAGGCCGACCCTGCTGAGCGGCAGACAAGAAGAATCGGGCACATGTGGTCACTTGAACGGGCACACCCATCAGCTGATCAGTTCTCTCGCCAGAAAGGGGTTATTAGTTATCATCAGTTACCAGGTGGTAAGTCCCATGAGCAAGCACACTTGTGGGACTCAAGCAAAGGCAAATAGTGGGAGAACGAGGCGAGACATGGATCCTTCCCCTCCACACCTCTGGTTTGCTTCATGACCTTGACCAAGGATATCAGGCTGTCACTCAGTCCCTCGGTCTGTCCGTTGGTGACCAATCCTGGAAATATGGGAGGCAACCGAAGGACGGAGCCATCACCTTTCGGTGTGGATCTAGATCAGACTGCAGGTCCAGGATCGGTTCAGATAAATCAATTTATATTTTCCACTGAGCATGTACACCTAGAGATTATCGTTTACTCATTGATAAGTGTCTATGAAGAAATAACGTTTCATGGAATTTTAAAACTGTGATGTGATAGAAAATTTGACATCCTATATTTTCCGTCGTCTATGTTGAAAAAAGGGAAGTAACAGCTTTCAATTTTTCAACTTCCAATCCGCATTCATTGTTACTTCCCCTGGTGTAAAAATAATGGTTTTGTTGTTGTTGTTGTTGTTTTTTCTTCTCTTGGACGGACCTGCTAAAAAAAAAAAAAAAAAAAAAGAAAAAGAAAAAAAGACAAAAAAATAAAATAAAATAAAGATGATCGGATCTTCGTGTGTGCTCATTTCTACTCAAACAAACAAACGAACGAATAAGCAAACAGACAAACAAACAACTATACGAAAACCCCACCTTCAAAGCTTGGAAAAAGCACAGATTGGCAACATTTGTACTGCTTTGTTACTAATACAACATTCTGAGTCGTAATGTCTAACAGGTAGCCCTTAATAATCGAATATTTAAAGGAATAATGTCAGTGTAGTGTTTCTTCTGTCTTTTCCCTTTAAAACTATATATTCGTATATCAGTGTACCGCTTCTATTTCTTTTTCCTTGAAATTTCTTGTATTTTTGATTCCCAACACACACACACACACACACACACACACACACACACACACACACACACACAGAGTAGTGACACTGAGCGGCAGGTGGCTACAGACAGGACCTTATTCATGATGGACTGTCCAGTTCCTATCTGTAGTCGATTTTTCTGTGTCTCCA
Organism: Conus canariensis; assembly: GCA_033310375.1. Lineage (NCBI taxonomy): Eukaryota > Metazoa > Mollusca > Gastropoda > Neogastropoda > Conidae > Conus > Conus canariensis. The sequence goes on from CM065732.1 coordinate 71,451,900, forward strand.
ACAAGCGACTTTTATGGATCGGGAGGCGGGGGGGGGGGTGGGGGGGGGGGGGGGGGGGGGGGGGGGTAGGGTGGCGTGGGGAAGGGGGGGTGGGGAGGAGAGATGTTGGGAAGTCATTTTGTGGTGGGAGGAGAGAGAAGGGAGGTGTGTGTGGGGGGGGGGGGGGGGGGGGGGGGGGGGTAGGGGGCGTGGGGAAGAAGGTGGGGGGCAGGGGAGGAGAGATGTTGGGAAGTCATTTTGTGGTGGGAGGAGAGAGAAGGGAGTGTGTGTGTGTGGGGGGGGGGGGGGGGGGGGGTAGGGGGCGTGGGAAGGAGGTGGGGGGCAGGGGAGGAGAGATGTTGGGAAGTCATTTTGTGGTGGGAGGAGAGAGAAGGGAGGTGTGTGTGTGGGGGGGGGGGTGGGGGGAGGGGGCGTGGGGAAGGAGGTGGGGGGCAGGGGAGGAGAGATGTTGGGAAGTCATTTTGTGGTGGGAGGAGAGAGAAGGGAGGTGTGTGTGTCTGTGTGTGTGGGGGGGAGGGGGCGTGGGGAAGGAGGTGGGGGGCAGGGAGGAGAGATGTTGGGAAGTCATTTTGTGGTGGGAGGAGAGAGAAGGGAGGTGTGTGTGTCTGTGTGTGTGGGGGAGGGGCGTGGGGAAGGAGGTGGGGGGCAAGGAGGAGAGTGTTGGATCATTTTGTGGTGGGAGGAGAGAAGAGTGTGTGTGTTGGTGTGGTGTGTGTGTGTGTGTGTGTGTGTGTGTGTGTGTACGCGGGCGGGCGTGCACGTGTTATTTCTTTACTTGATAAACAATCTGAAACATTGGAAGAGAGCGTCAGAGTGTGCATTTCATTCATGTTGTTTGAACGCACACTCACAGGCATACTCGATTGCACACACACACATACACACACACACACACACACACGCAGACAATCGCAGTCATAGTTTGTTCCAAAAATAATATTCTTTTCGATTTTTTTGTTTAGAATTCCACACTGAATAATTGTTCACAAAGTAGTAATGTCCAAAAATAAGATGTTCCAACAGCAATGAAAATGACCATGCCTGCTATGCATCCAATTCTTCATTAAGTATTATCAATAGGAAATGTGTGAAACATTGACATGAAAGGAATCTGTGCACCTGCATGCATCAAAATGAGCATGCGCATTGTGAAATAAAAAGTATGCATGGAGAAGAAGAAGAAGAAGAAGAAGAAGAAGAAGAAGAAGAAGAAGAGAAGAGAGGAAGTAGAAGAGGAAGAAGAAGAGGAAGAAGAAGAAGACTATACACATGTGTTTACACTGAACTATGTTTGACGAGCGCGCACGTGCGCATGTCAAATATAGTTCAGTGTGCGCAATCGTCCGCACATGTACAAAAATTCAAAAGCAGCACAGTTGATCACTCACAACAGATGCAGTCAGACTGAAGATCATTTCTGATCACAACAGATGCAGTCAGACTGAGGGTCTGATCCCAACAGATGCAGTCAGACTGAGGGTCTGATCACAACACATGCAGTCAGACTGAGGGTCATTTCTGACCACAACAGATGCAGTCAGAGTGAGGGTCATTGCTGATCACAACAGATGCAGTCAGACTGGGGGTCTGATCACAACAGATGCAGTCAGACTGAGGGTCTGATCACAACAGATGCAGTCAGATTCAGGATCTGATCACAATAGATGCAGTCAGACTGAGGATCTGATCACAACAGATGCAGTCAGACTGAAGATCATTGCTGACCACAACAGATGCAGTCAGACTGAGGGTCTGATCACAACAGATGCAGTCAGACTGAGGGTCATTGCTGACCACAACAGATGCAGTCAGACTGAGGATCTGATCACAACAGATGCAGTCAGACTGAGGGTCATTTCTGACCACAACAGATGCAGTCAGACTGAGGATCTGATCACAACAGATGCAGTCAGACTGAGGGTCATTGCTGATCACAACAGATGCAGTCAGACTGAGGGTCTGATCACAACAGATGCAGTCATACTGAGGGTCTGATCACAACAGATGCAGTCAGAGTGAGGATCTGATCACAGCAGATGCAGTCACACTGAGGATCTGATCACGACAGATGCAGTCAGACTGAGGGTCTGATCACAACAGACGCAGTCAGACTGAGGGTCATTGCTGACCACAACAGATGCAGTCAGACTGAAGGTCTGATCACAACAGATGCAGTCAGACTGAAGATCATTGCTGACCACAACAGATGCAGTCAGACTGAGGATCTGATCACAACAGATGCAGTCAGACTGAGGGTCATTGCAGACCACAAAAGATGTAGTCAGACTGAGGATCTGATCACAACAGATGCAGTCAGACTGAGGGTCATTGCAGACCACAAAAGATGCAGTCAGACTGAGGATCTGATCACAACAGATGCAGTCAGACTGAGGGTCATTGCTGATCACAACAGATGCAGTCAGAGTGAGAGTCTGATCACAACAGATGCAGTCAGACTGACGGTCATTGCTGATCACAACAGATGCAGTCAGACTGAGGGTCTGATCACAACAGATGCAGTCACACTGAGGGTCTGATCACAACACATGCAGTCAGAGTGAGAGTCTGATCACAACAGATGCAGTCAGACTGAGGATCTGATCACAACAGATGCAGTCAGACTGAGGGTCATTGCTGACCACAACAGATGCAGTCAGACTGAGGGTCTGATCACAACAGATGCAGTCAGACTGAGGGTCATTGCTGATCACAACAGATGCAGTCAGACTGAGGGTCTGATCACAACAGATGCAGTCAGACTGAGGGTCATTGTTGACCACAACAGATGCAGTCAGACTGAGGGTCTGATCACAACACATGCAGTCATACTGAGGGTCTGATCACAACAGATGCAGTCAGACTGAGGGTCATTGCTGATCACAACAGATGCAGTCAGACTGAGGGTCTGATCACAACAGATGCAGTCAGACTGAAGATCATTTCTGATCACAACAGATGCAGTCAGACTGAGGGTCTGACCACAACAGATGCAGTCAGATTGAGGGTCTGATCACAACAGATGCAGTCAGACTGAGGGTCATTTCTCATCACATTTTGAACTGCTTCCACGGCAGCTGGGGACTGAGTCTGGCAGGAGGACAGGAATGATGGAGAGGGGATAGGGGTGGTAAGGAGGGGGTACGGAAGGTAGGATGGGGGTGGGGGTTGGGGGGGGGAAGGGGTGGGGTGGGGGCGGTGGAGATAACGGAAGGGAAGGACTGGAGTGGAGGTGGAGAACGTGACTAAGGGAAGGAGGGGAGGGGGGGGGGGTCAGTTGGGGGAGGGGAATGGAGAGGTGTCAGAGGCAAATGAAGGGGAGGGACTGGAAGAAGGGAAGGACGGGGAAAGGAGGAACAGGGAAAGAGGAGAGAGGGTGAGGATAAAAAAGGGGGTGGGGGGTGGGGTGTGGAAGAAATGGAGAGGGATGGGATGGAGGGGCACAGAGAACTGTGGTGAGTTCTAGGTGTCGATCATTCTAATCCAGCTGACCACACCGAGCCCGTTCACATCGGTCAACTCAGCCACTGACAGAACAACCAGATCATAATCATCAGAAAATGAAATCCACAGACACATGACGCACGCATGCATGCATGCGCTTGTGCAAGCTCACACACACACACACACACACACACACACACACACACACACACACACGCACGCACGCACCACACACACACACACACACACACACACACACACACACACACACGTGCGCGCGCGCGCACACACACACACACTCAACACGCATCGGCGCACACACACTCTACAGTCAGCATCATGAGTTGCAATATGCAGCATACTGGCACCCCTCTCTCAGTTTATGTCAAGTCCACCTGAAAAGTACAATCATAAAGGTGAAGTGTGCAGCCACCATGAAACAAGAGAGGAGAGAGAGAGAGAGAGAGAGAGAGAGAGAGAGAGAGAGACTGACTCAAGGACGTGTTAATACTCACTGACAGAACAGGTCTAGGTCAATGTACTGGCATCAAATGTGATTCTTGAAACTTCCGAAATTTTGGTGATGAGGAGAGCAAGTCTTCAGTTAGTATGTTTTAATGAATGACACAGTTTCAGTGAGAATAATGCCATTTTCTGGCCTGAAATAGCCTGAAGATAGCCCAGCTCATACAGTTGAATTCGTGCGATTTCTTGGCTGGTTGTTTCATTTAAGATATATGCTGAAAGAATGCTTAAAATGCAACAATATTTGGGCGTGTGTATCTAGTAATACTAATCATATTCTACTGAAATTCAGCTTTTTTTTCAGTAAATAAAAATCGTTGCACTGCACCGCGTCGTTTTGTAGTTATCATATTTTCATTCACATTCGTTTAAGCACTGAGTTCCGCGTGGTGAATTTCGTTTTCAAAAATGTTATATTTAAATAGGAGAAAGTCTCAGTGATGGATTTTGAGCTGACATGAAGTTGGGATTGATGAGTTTGATAATGTGCATGGATTGAAGTGTTAAAGGTGATTCGCCTTTAACGAAAATCACCATTTGGATTGTCGAGGGAGCGAAACCTCTCACAAAGGGCCTTAAGCGCTTTAGACGACGAGAATGCCTGGTGTAGCGGAGATATAGGTAATGGGCCAATTAGCGGTAGCGCCCTCACCTGGCACATATGATTGAATGGGTCAAGGAGGCTACAGTGGTCAGGTAAACTAATTGTCATGTGATAGTTCGCTGCCAAGGTAGTTAGGACCCCTCCCGAGTTCGAACCTTCCTGATAGCAAAAGGGAGACAACTTATCCATTAGGACCTCGGAGCGTCAAGTGAATGCTAAAGGCCCGTCAGCTGAAGTTGCTATGTAACCAGACCTTGAAGAACAGGAGTCTTGCGCATGTTCAGTCGGCATTGCTATGGGGCACTGTGTTGATGCATTGTCAGGCTAGTTGAATGCGTGTGGACGTCGTTGTCGTAGCTTCTATAGGATGATTACTGTGTGAAAGTAGCCCCCGAAGTCGTCGGGAATTGTCGATGTCCATTTGGTGTGAAGTGGTTGTTTGCTAAGCAGTTTTGTAGGGATGTGTGTAAATGCTGATGTGTGGAAGAATGCAGCTAGAGGGGAATTTATTGTGCATGTGACCAAGGTGGTATAGAAGCAACATGGACAAAGCCATGGCTCAAAGGGAAATCCTTTGTGTCCATCCCTATATAAACTGAATGGAGAAGGAGAGAAGGAGAGAAGAACACCACAATAGAGGGGAGAATAGAAGAGAAGAGAGAACACAATACGAGAGAGAGAAGAGTGAGCAGGACAGGTAGGGTCAAAAGAAACATGGTCTGGGCGACAGATGTGATGGCAAGGCATAAAAGACAAACTGAGAAAGGCTGAGTTCGAAACCCAGAGAGACTGAGTTCGAAACCCAGAGGTGGGTGAAAGAGACAAATCGAGTTCCCAGAGACGACCATAAGACTCAGTCCTGGAACCTGGTGCCAGACAATCAAAGGCGCCACCATCATCCAGTGATGAAGAAAAATGGAAGTGACTTGTTCAAGAACTGTGGTGTGGTGTGCAAGTGTGTGTGTGTGTGTGTGTGTGTGTGTGTGTGTGTGTGTGTGTGTTGTGCGTGCGTGCGTGCGTGCGTGCGTGCGTGCGTGCGTGCGTGTGTGTGTGTGTGTGTGTGTGTGTGTGTGTGTGTGTGTGTGTGTGTGTGTGTGTGTGTGAACCTGGCCAAGTAAGAGACTTTTTTTTGGTTTAAAACCCGGGAGTAGGAAGTATTGATCACTTGTTTTGATTATATATATGTATATATATATATTTAAAATTTTTTTTTTTTTTTTTTTTTAGACTTTTCATGTGTAACTATAGGTAGCGTAGAAACTGTATTTCTTGTTCTCAGTCGTGTTCGGAGAGAAGCGAATGCGTGACATCCCATTCTAAGAATGAGGTGAATGTTTTGTGGGTGCAAGAGTGCGTACATGCATGTATGAGTGCAGAGATAACCTTGGTGTGTCAAGCCTGACCAAGACATCAATTTAGTTCACTAAGGATGTTCGTGTCCTTTCTAGCTGCTCAGTCTTTGTTGATCAGAACTAAACACACACACACACACACACACACACACACACACACACACACACACACACACACACACACACATTGAGAGAGAGAGAGAGAGAGAGAGAGAGAGAGAGAGAGAGAGAGAGAGAGAGAGAGGAGAGAGAGAGAGAGAGAGCTTGCTGGTGCAATGACACAAGTGTAGAGATCAACCAGTTATACTCGCTATTGACCAACTTTCACGTAGTTGTTCCCCTGGTCTGAGTGCATATGATTGCATGATGAAGTAAACCACGGGCCATTAGCACAAAGATAAACCCAGACGCTGTGTATCAAACGCCAAAACATTCAATGTTGCATTGGAATGTCCTCCGGTACACACAACACACACATTGTCCCTCGGTAAACACAACACACACATTGTCCCTCGGTAAACACAACACACACATTGTCCATTGGTAAACACAACACACACATTGTCCCTCGGTAAACACAACACACACATTGTCCACCGGTAAACACAACACACACATTGTCCATCAGTAAACACAACACACACATTGTCCATCAGTAAGCACAACACACACATTGTCCCTCGGTAAACACAACAAACACATTGTCCCTCGGTACACACAACAGACACATTGTCCCTCGGTAAACACAACACACACACATTGTCCCTCGGTAAACACAACACACACACATTGTCCCTCGGTAAACACAACACACACATTGTCCATCGGTAAACACCACACATTGTCCCTCGGTAAAAACAACACACATACATTGTCCATCGGTAAACACAACACACACATTGTCCACCGGTAAACACAACACACACACATTGTCCCTCGGTAAACACAACACACACATTGTCCCTCGGTAAACACAACACACACATTGTCCATCGGTAAACACAACACACACATATTGTCCATCGGTAAACACAACACACACATATTGTCCATCGGTAAACACAACACACACATTGTCCCTCGGTAAACACAACACACACATTGTCCCTCGGTAAACACAACACACACATATTGTCCATCGGTAAACACAACACACACATATTGTCCATCGGTAAACACAACACACACATTGTCCCTCGGTAAACACAACACACACATTGTCCATCGGTAAACACAACACACACATATTGTCCATCGGTAAACACAACACACACATTGTCCCTCGGTAAACACAACACACACATTGTCCCTCGGTAAACACAACACACACACACACACACACACACACACACACAACACACACACACACACCACACACACACACACACACATTGTCCCTCGGTAAACACAACACACACACATTGTCCATCGGTAAACACAACACACACATTGTCAACTGGTAAACACAACACACACATTGTCCACTGGTAAACACAAACACACACACTGTCCACCGGTAAACACAACACACACATTGTCCCTCGGTACACACGACACACACATTGTCCCTCGGTAAACACAACACACACATTCTCCATCGGTAAACACAACACACACATTGTCCCTCGGTACACACAACACACACATTGTCCCTTGGTAAACACAACACACATATCATCCATCGGTAAACACAACACAATCATTGTCCATTGGTAAACACAACACACACATTGTCCATCGGTACACACAACATACACATTGTCCCTCGGTACACACAACACACACATTGTCCATCGGTAAACACAACACACACATATTGTCCCTCGGTAAACACAACACACACATTGTCCCTCGGTAACACAACAACACATTGTCCATCAGTAAACACAACACACACACACATTGTCCCTCGGTAAACACAACACACACACATTGTCCATCGTCAAACACAACACACACATTGTCCACTGGTAAACACAACACACACATTGTCCATGGTAAACACAACACACACATTGTCCATCGGTAAACACAACACACATTGTCCCTCAGTAACACACACACACATTGTCCCTCGGTAAACACAACACACACTTGTCCATCGTAAACACAACACACACATTGTCCTCGGTAACACAACACACACATTGTCCATCAGTAAACACAACACAATATTGTCCATCGGTAAACACAACACATCATTGTCCATGGTAAACACCACACACACATTGTCCCTCGGTACACACAACACACACATTGTCCATCAGTAAAACAACACAGATATTGTCCATCGTAAACACAACACACACATTGTCCATGGTAAACACAACACACACATTGTCCATGGTAAACACAACACACACATTGTCCTCGGTAACACACAACACACACATTGTCCATCGGGTAAACACAACACACATATTGTCCATCGTCAAACACAACACACACATTGTCCACTGGTAAACACAACACACACATTGTCCACTGGTAAACACAACACACACATTGTCCATCGGTAAACACAACACACACATTGTCCCTCAGTACACACAACACACACATTGTCCCTCGGTAAACACAACACACACATTGTCCATCGGTAAATCACAACACACACATTGTCCCTCGGTACACACAACACACACATTGTCCATCAGTAAACACAACACAGATATTGTCCATCGGTAAACACAACACAATCATTGTCCATTGGTAAACACAACACACACATTGTCCATCGTAAACACAACACACACATTGTCCATCGGTACACACAACACACACATTGTCCACCGGTAAACACAACACATACATTGTCCACCGGTAAACACAACACACACATTGTCCATCGGTAAACACAACACACACATTGTCCCTCGGTACACACAACACACATTGTCTCTCGGTAAACACAACACACACATTGTCCATCGGTAAACACAACACACACATTGTCCCTCAGTAAACACAACACAAACCATTGTCCATCGTAAACACAACACACACATTGTCTCTGGTAAACACAACACAAATCATTGTCCATCGGTAAACACAACACACACATTGTCCTACTGGTAAACACAACACACACATTGTCCTCGTTAACACAACACACACATTGTCCACTGGTAAACACAACACAAACACATTGTCCATCGGTAAACACAACACACACATTGTCACTGGTAAACACAACACACACATTGTCCCTCGGTAAACACAACACACACACATTGTCCCTCGGTAAACACAACACAAACACATTGTCCTCGGTAAACACAACACAAACACATTGTCCACTGGTAAACACAACACACACATTGTCCACTGGTAAACACAACACACATTGTCCACCGGTAAACACAACACACACATTGTCCACCGGTAAACACAACACACACATTGTCCACCGGTAAACACAACACACACATTGTCCACCGGTAAACACAACACACACATTGTCCACGGTAAACACAACACACACATTGTCCACGTAACAGACACAACATTGGCCACTGGTAAACACAGCACACACATTGGCCACTGGTAAACACGACACACACATTGTCCACTGGTAAACGCAACACACACATTGGCCACTGGTAAACACGACACACACATTGGCGTGGTGAGTGTCAGTGGAGAAGGAGGAAAAAAAGAAGAGTGAGAAAAAAGGAGGATGAAGCCCCAATAAAAAAAAGAAAAAAAAGAAAAAAGAAAAAAAGGAAGAAAAAAAAAAAACTTGGCGAAGTAGGAAGTTGGAAGAAAAGAAAAAGTATATCAAGGACAGATTGGAAACATAGGCCTCACCTTACAGCTCAGCCCTTTCTGAGTCGTAAAGTCTGTCTGTCTGTCTGTATCTCTCTCTCTCTCTCTTTGTATATCTGCTCTTGTCACTGTCTCGCATTCTTTTCTGATCCTCCCATTGTCTTGTGTGTTCAGCGTGTTTCTGTGTTTGTGCTTGCTTGAGAGAGCATGTGTGTGTGTGTGTGTGTGTGTGTGTGTGTGTGTATGCGCTCGCACGTGCGCGCGCGCGCGCGCGCGCGTGTGTGTGTGTGTGTGTGTGTGTGTGTCCATGCACACTTACTTACATGCAAGCTTTCATGTGTGTTTATGAGATGTTTGTGTAAACAGGCAGGGTTTTGATATAGTACATACATAAAAGTGTACATATGTGAGTATGTACGGATCTCTCGCTCTCTTTCTTTCTCTCTCTTAGTATGTGTGGAAGTGCGTTTGCGGTGCGTGCGTGCGTGCGTGCGTGCGTGCGTGCGTGCGTGCGTGCGTGTGTGTGTGTGTGTGTGTGTGTGTGTTTGTGTGTACTGGAGCGTTTTGCATATTGATATGATAGCTATTTGTTCTAGTGAGCAACTGGGTACAGAATATGTTAGAGACCAATAGTAGAAGAACGAAAACATGTGTCAGAGAATAACAGTAGAAGAATGAAAAAGTGCTTTTGACGAGTCTAGAAGCGGAATTAACGGCTGGAACTATGAGTCTGGTATTTCTGTCACTACGCTGTGAGCATGTGAAGAGCTCCAGAGATTCGTTCTTCAGGAAGGATGGTGGCCATCTGTAGCTCAAAAACCTCCATCTCCTCACATGCCCACAGCAGGTGACACAAATAGACTGGTAGTTCCAGCCTGTATTCTCGCTTCCAGACGCACGCGCGCACTTGTGTGTGTGTGTGTGTGTGTGTGTGTGTGTGTGTGTGTGTGTGCGCGCGCGCGCGCGCGCGCGCGTGTGTGTATGCGCTCGTGTGCACGCTTCCTTTCTCTGTGGCCATCTCTTCAGTCATGACATGACCCCTGCTGTCTGCAGGACTGTATAACAACCATGAAACAACATGTCCATCTCTCTCAGCTGCTGATTTTTCAGTCTCTTCGTCAGTCTGTTGTCTGCCTCTGTGTGTGTGTGTGTGTGTGTGTGTGTGTGTGTGTGTGTGTGTGTGTGTGTGTGTGTGTATGTATGCACGCGTGCGTGCGTGTGTGTGTATGTGTGTGTGTATGTATGCACGCGTGCGTGTGTATGTGTGCGCGCGCGTATGTGTGAGCGTGTGTATGTGTGAATGTGCGTGTGTGTGTGCGTGTGTGTGCATGCGTGCGTGCATGCGCACACGTGCTTGCGTGTGCGCGCGCGCATGCATGTGTGTGTGTGTGTGTGTGTGTGTGCGTTTGTTTATATGTGTGTGTGTGTGTGTGTGTGGTGTGTATGTGTGCTTGTGTGTGTGTGTATGTCATGGTGTGTATGTGTGTGTGCACGTGCGTGCGTGTGTTACGGTGTGTGTGTGTGTGTGCGTGTGTGCGTGTGTGTGTGTGTGTGCGTGTGAGGTATGGCGGATTTTGTGTGTGTGTGTGTGTGGTATGGTGTGTGTGTGGCATGGTGTGTGTGTGTGTGTGTGTGTGTGTGTGTGTGTGTGTGTGTGTGTGTGTGTGTTCTTGAAAGGCAGGGGAGGGGGGAGGGCAGAAGGATAGATGCTGAAGAGGGTGAGGAGAAGGGGAAGGGAGGGAAGGAGGGTTGGGCAGGTGAAAGTGTGTCACATGCACATCTTTCTAAGAGTGCTTTCACAGCTAATGCAGTTTTGTTGCCAAGAATCAAATCAGTCATTCACATACGTATAAAGGACATATTCTGTCTTTTTTCCCTTTCTAACACTGGCGGATGTGAGAGAGAGAAGAGAAGAGGAGAGAGAGAGAGAGAGAAGAAGAGAGAGAGAGAGGATTCGAGATCGAATAGATCAAAATGTGCATTTCTACATCTGAATCATTAAGCAAAAATGAAACGAACACACACACACACACACACACACACACACACACACACACACACACACACACACACACACACACAGAGGGTTGGAGTAATCATGCCATAGCGGTACAGCAAGTGCTCATTTTGAACAACATTTTTTCAAAGCATTGTTTGGGGCAGCACCTGTTGATGAAACCCATCTCAAAAACAAAGCCAACAGAAAACAATGGAGATGACCATCATGTGGCCACTGGAATGAAACGGAAAGATGATGGCACTCAGAGATTGAACACTGGCTGGACCATTTTCCCGATTGTTCACATTATGTTTTCTGATGGAAAGATGATGGCACTCAGAGACTGAACACTGGCTGGACCATTTTCCCGATTGTTCACATTATGTTTTCTGATGGAAAGATGATGGCACTCAGAGATTGAACACTGGCTGGACCGTTTTCCCGATTGTTCACATTATGTTTTCTGATGGAAAGATGATGGCACTCAGAGACTGAACACTGGCTGGACCATTTCCCCGATTGTTCACATTATGTTTTCTGATGGAAAGATGATGGCACTCAGAGACTGAACACTGGCTGGACCATTTTCCCAATTGTTCACATTATTTTCTGATGGAAAGATGATGGCACTCACAGATTGAAAACTGTCTGGAACATTTTCCTGATTGTTCCTATTATGTTTTCTGATGGAAAGATGATGGCCCTCAGAGACTGAAAACTGGCTGGAACATTTTTCCGATTGTTCACATTATGTTTTCTCATCATCTTCAACATGACTCTTGTCTGCGAGAGAAAGGTAGATGGAAATATCATCTGCCCCTCCAAACACTTCTCTTTTTCTATGTGCTTGTTCTCAACTTTATCTGTTTTATATTTTCTTATTATATTTTCACAAGAATGCGAAGAAGATGAAGAAGGGGGCACAACCCCTCTTCTTCCAACCCTTCTAAGGCTGTATGAAATAAAACGTGCAACATAAGATGTATTCCAACAGAAAACAGAAGAACACAGTGCTTGCACATGTCAAAAGAAACAGAAAACAAAAAGAACACAGTACTTACACATGTCAAAAGAAACAGAACACAAAAAGAACACAGTGCTTACACATGTCAAAAGAAACAGAAAACAAAAAGAACACAATGCTTGCACATGTCAAAAGAAACAGAAAACAGAAGAATGCAGTGCTTACACATGTCAAAAGAAACAGACTCAAGCTACAAACTATGCAAGTGAATGTATAAGCTTCAACTTAATCCACAACAAAACACTATGGAGTGTCCCACCCAGAAGCTTCAACTTCACCCACAACAAAACACTATGGAGTGTCCCAGATGAAGGACGGAATTCAACTTTGATATCTGAACAGTTCAGAGGACGTTTGGAAATGGAACAAACATCAGTTTCAGCAATGATCGAAGCAGGACCTTAATTTATTCATTTAAAAAAAAGTCAAAACCAGCAAAAAGTAAACAAATGTTCTCTGTGACTGTAAGCGTTTAGGTAATACTGAACTGAACGTGTATGACTGGGGTCAGCATTGCCACCACAATTCTTACAGACATGACTCAAAAGTGTCAAAGAATGCTTTATATTGGATGATACATGAATTCTGGGAGTAGGTTCTTGTGTTTGGCCAGGTCTAGAAAGTCCAGCAATAAGGATGGTAGACAGTCATATTGATCAGTTATATTCGATGATACATGAATTCTGGGAGTAGGTTCTTGTGTTTGGCCAGGTCTAGAAAGTCCAGCAATAAGGATGGTAGACAGTTACATTCGATGATACATGAATTCTGGGAGTAGGTTCTTGTGTTTGGCCAGGTCTAGAAAGTCCAGCAATAAGGATGGGAGACAGTCATATTGATCAGTTATATTCGATGATACATGAATTCTGGGAGTAGGTTCTTGTGTTTGGCCAGGTCTAGAAAGTCCAGCAATAAGGATGGGAGACAGTCATATTGATCAGTTATGTTCGATGATACATGAATTCTGGGAGTAGGTTCTTGTGTTTGGCCAGGTCTAGAAAGTCCAGCAATAAGGATGGGAGACAAATACATTCGATGATACATGAATTCTGGGAGTAGGTTCTTATGTTTGGCCAGGTCTAGAAAGTCCAGCAATAAGGATGGGAGACAAATACATTCGATGATACATGAATTCTGGGAGTAGGTTCTTATGTTTGGCCAGGTCTAGAAAGTCCAGCAATTAGGATGGGAGACAGTGAGTCAAAGTTAACACTGAAAATAAACGTTTAAAAGATAAAAGAATGAACACAAACTGAGGGCTGAAATGATAATCTAAATCTTCCTTTTCTTTGAGCCTGTAATTCATGAACTTTTCTCTAGTATACCCTCCCTGTTTTGCTGTGAACTGAACGATGTTAAACATCATATGGACTGAAAGGTGTGTGTGTGTGTGTGTGTGTGTGTGTGTGTGTGTGTGTGTGTGTGCGTGCGTGTGTGTGTGTGTGTGTGTGTGTGCGCGCGCATGCGTGCATGCATGCATGCGTGTGTGCGTGATTGCGTGTGTGCGTGTGAACACGCGCATGATGATTTTTTTTCTCAGCAGGTATTATCTTCACACCTGTCTTGTTGCCTATCCATCTCTTTCATATTTTGTGCCCAACTGAATTTGAAAATTCCACTTTCCCTTCATCATTTTTGTTTTCTTTTTTAGACCCTCTCACCTCCTACATAGTCCATGTCCTAATTACAATTCATTAATATGGAACTAAAACAGAAATCATGGCTAACTATCATGACAAAGATCAAACAACACTTCCAGACCTCAACCTCTTTAATCCAGAAGAAGTCTGCCACTGTCACAGAACTCAGGCACAGTGTACAGCATGCTGGAGCAGCCATTCGCAGCAAAGGCAATCTTCAACTCACCCCCCCCCCCCCCCCCCCCCCCCCCCGGGCCCCATGCAAACTGCAATGCTCAACTCATGAGAACATTCTTCGCTTGCCAGCAAATATGCATGACAAAAATCAACACAAAAACATAACATACCCACTTCCAGTCTTAAACTGGTGTGCTCAAACGCCTAGGATCTTTGTGAGCAGAAGTTTTGGCTGCAACAGGCAAAGAGTTCAGTTGCCACAAGATAGCACACATGATCTTTCACATTCAACCTGAACAAAACAATAATGGCTGATTGAAAACAAAATATACATGTTAGCCAAATGTACTGCTGATAGAAAACAAAATATATAAGTTAGCAAAATACACTGCTGATAGAAAACAAAATATATATGTTAGCAAAATATACTGCTAAATGAAAACAAAATATATATGTTAGCAAAATATACTGCTGATTGAAAACAAAATATATACAATAACAAAATATACTCAAACGTCACACTAGTAATGACAAAACTGAATGAATGAAGCAAGTTTCTTTCTCCAGGGTATGTAAGCTCCTACCTGATACCTTGTGTAATCATCGTAGATTTGTATGGTTTTGTGAAAGAGAATGTGACTGCAATTGCTCTCATCTTGTTTCCTTCTGCAAACAACTTCTGAGGGCTGCTAGACAAGGGTTAAAGTATCTCAACTTGGCTTTGCCCCATCCATCACCTCCCTCATCCCCTTCCCCCCTCCACTCCCCACCACCACCACCACCCCATCTCTTCTGTTTCTCTTCATCCTGAACAGTGCTCCAACAGCAGCTGCTGCATCTTTCCCTGACTCCAACTGAAGACCAGAGATGCATGTTCTGTCTGTAGACTGTGTAAAGGTACAACCCCTGCCTCTCTACCCTCCACATACAGACTATAAAGGGTGTATACAACCACTTCCTCTCTGCCCTCCTCCACATACAGACTGTATAAAGGGTGTATAGCATTGTCTCTCTGCCCTCCTCCACATACAGACTGTATAAAGGTGTATACAATTGTCTCTCTGCCCTCCTCTACATACAGACTGTATAAAGGATGTATACAATTGTCTCTTTACCCTCCTCCACATACAGACTGTATAAAGGGTGTATACAACCCCTGCCTCTCTGCCCTCCTCTACATACAGACTGTATAAAGGGTGTATACAACCCCTGCCTCTCTGCCCTCCTCTACATACAGACTGTATAAAGGGTTTATACAACCACTTCCTCTCTGCCCTCCTCTACATACAGACTGTATAAAGGGTTTATATAACCACTTCCTCTCTGCCCTCCTCTACATACAGACTGTATAAAGGGTTAATACAACCACTTCCTCTCTGCCCTCCTCTACATACAGACTGTACAAAGGGTGTATACAACCCCTGCCTCTCTGCCCTCCTCTACATACAGACTGTATAAAGGGTTTATACAACCACTTCCTCTCTGCCCTCCTCTACATACACACTGTATAAAGGGCTTATACAACCACTTCCTCTCTGCCCTCCTCTACATACAGACTGTATAAAGGCTGTATACAACCCCTGCCTCTCTGCCCTCCTCTAC